>JACGDI010005283.1:701998-779337 GCA_014898725.1 Jacaranda copaia | reverse complement strand
AAAAAAAAAACACACAAACAAACAAACCATTTTTTCCCAATTCATTCTCTACCTACCTCCAAAAATACAAACAAACAACCATCACATTTCCTAATCCCACTTCCCAAAATCCATTCTCCCTAAATATTTTGGGAGAACGCCCAAATTCACATCCAAACAAAGCCTTTTTTGTTCTTGGAAACGGACAGATGCTCTTGAGACTTTCAAGCTTCAGTTGTCAAGCTTAGACAGAAGGGAAAGATAAATTCTGAGATATCTAGTAATCATTTATCACCAATTAACATCTAGAACATTAACCAATGGTCTTATATAAGTGAATAGGCACACCAATTGGTACATTCAAGAACAAGCACATAAAGATGGAAAACATAAAAGATATAAAGAAAAGAATCCCCATGACGCAACCAGAAGATAGGGCAAAGTGCATTATCAAAATACTTTGATTTTACAAAATTAAACCAAAATAAGAAAAGAGGGTGGCGGGCACTGAACCATCAAAAGCCTCAAGTACCTCTCCATCAATTATTATGTCTATGATCCTGGGCGCAACAATGATCTCCTCAACAAATTTAGCCAATTTGGATTCTGCTGCCTGACGAAATACATAAACAAGTGCTTATCATTGCATCAGGTATAAGAGAATCACACTTTAGCAACTTGAAACATCCAAGAAGCTTGTGAAAATGTTTTGCACAACTGTACAATGAAACCATTTCTGCATGCAAGTTAAAATCAAGTACAGGGATACTGCAACGCACTTAGGGCAACCAAGCACAAGACCTTTTTAATCTTCGTGGCTTTCTTTTTACCAAATGGACACTGAAGATGTGTAACATGCGAATAGCGGCTCTGGTATCTGCATTTTCAACACTGGATAGTTTAAGGGATTTCAACCAAATTCTGGCAGTGTTTTTTTCTCCAGTTTCCTGCTTTTAAATCAATTTCTTTCAATTTCTACTGTGTTTACAAAACACAACCCAATAGGTTAACAACTCTAGTACTTTCGTCGAAACAGTCTCACTATACTTCCATGTAAACAAACATGATTCTTGCATTTTTTTACTCTTACTGAGAAAGCATTTATTCTTTTCAATCTAATTCCTTTACTGAAAAGACATCAATTGGTATTTGCAAGAAATTAGCCAACCTGCAGCTCTTTGTTCGATTTCTCGTGGGGTCAAATTCTCATCCATACAGGTCAAAGGAATAGCCACTCAGCCTCTAATGTCCATATAAAGGACACAACAAGCATAAATATTCTCTTTTAACTTCTATTTTAGCATATTGAATATTTATAAAGAATTGAAAGAATATGTGCACCATATAAAGATGACCATTACAAAAACTCAAACAAGAATATAAGCAATGAAATAAGACCAAAAGAATGGCTTAGAGTTGCTATTTTAGGGCTGAGCGTACGATGTAGGATCTCCTAATCCAACAAACGATCTAAAATGAAAAAACCAAAAGTTTTGTTGACTTTTTAACTAGTTCTGAACTGAATTATACTGACTTTTCTTTATTGGGGCTGGACTGGGGCTTGTGCAATACTTGGACCAACCAAACTGTACAGAAAAAGAGTTGAAATTATATATCTATCATTAGATTAAATAAATTTACGTATACTATAATTTATCAAATATTAAATCAAAATTAAATGTATATATCAGTAACTTAATTAAATTTTATTCAACTAATATTTAATTTCATATTAAATCTAAATCACTTATAATATTATTTTAATTATAAAAAATAATGATAATCTGTTTATATGTTTTATAATATAAATATTAATTCTAAGATGTATAATTTTAGTTTTTATTATAGTCTTCACCATTGTGTTCTCTCATATTTCACATGTCTAATTATTCTCTGCTTGATTATTTTTTGCAATTGCAGTGATGATTTAGACAAAAATATATGCGAGATAATAAGGATTTGTTGGAAACAGATTATAAAACCACCAATCTAGCTATTTAGATATTCTCATTTAGCAAATAGTTGTTTATTATTAAATATGGTTACAACAGTTTTACATATTTTAAAGATTTTTATCATTGGTTGCTCAATGCTTATCATTATTTACCATATGGCTTTTTTTTTAAATATCTATATTTCTTTACTTTTTCTTTTTTGAATTTTTTGTCTTGGTCCCAAGTCACATCCCATTCCTGGAATCTCAAAAGACTTAAACTACCTAACTGAATTATCCGAATTTTGGGACTGGATGAGACGAGAACTAATTCCTATTGGGACAGGACAGGAACTAGTTCTTACTGTGACTGTATTTTCTTAGTATACAAATCATTTGGGCGGAACTTGAGATTTTCAGATACTCAAACCGGATAGTCCCATACTCAGGCCCCCTAACCTTTTTCCATTCATGTATCGCTCTTTTAATTCACTCCTCTCTTTGAGTGCTCTCTTCAAGGCATGATTTGGAATATGAAAGCTAAAATTTTACCATGTAAATCTTAAAGGGTAGGAGACAAAAGTTTGGTTTTTGATTAAGGACTTCTACTGCATATGATAGTTTAAGAAGCGTTCAACATAGAACTTAGAAGAAACACGAAAGCCACAATTATGGAACTACAAAAATTCTAAATAGTTTCTTCATGTTAATGACTCAAATAACATAAACCCAGGAAGAAGCATAACCATCACATCTAGCAAGCAAAAAATAGAAAGGTGAGATATTTTGATGTCAATTTGTGCTGTACCCTAATACACTACGGATATCAAGCAAGCAAAAGAACATCTGCAGTGTTATATTATTTATCAAGCATACTAAAGAAGGATCTGAGGTGATGAGGTGTTATATTAAGCATACCAAAGAGGGAAAAGAGTTGTGATACTATTGTGAGAATTTAGAGCAAGATTACCAATGCAAGTGAGTTTGGCACAAGATAACGCACCCTGCTGGGATTGCATAATTACCTTTGATTTTGTCGTAGGAAATATCTACATACCAGAGTATCATTCTTCAAAAAATCTCAGAAATTTCATTTTTGATATATACATGGATATTCATAGTTCTTCCAGATGTTCATGAAGGAATCTTGCTCCTCAATCCAGCGGTATTACAAGAATGCATGCCAAAATTTCCATTAAAAGTAAAGAAATAAAATACAAGAAAATAGTGCCTATGATACACTAATTTATATTCAACAATTACACTCAAACTTCAAAAAGGCTTGATGAGCAACATTACCTTTCGATTCTTCAGCTTCAGCCCCATATCCATAGATTTTTCTTGAAGAATCTTAATATCTGAACTTATTGAGCCTATCTCAGCCTACCAAAGCATAGGAAAAGTGTATGATCTTTCTGCAGAACTTTTAGAGATATTAATTCAGATAAAAGAAATTATTCACTAGAGAGTATCTGACCAAAGTAGGGAACATTATAATAACAGCATAAATGAGGAGGGTCATCCATAACTTTGCAGGGGGTAAAAAAAGAGATCAAAGCTACCCCTACAAAAATAAAGCAACTTAGCTTGAACATTATTGCAATCCTATCTACATAATTCCCAAAAGTCAACCAAGAAAACAGATGGCTTCTCCTTAGTCCCACCTTAATCTGGGATAACTTTTTAAAAATAAGGATAATTCACTTTTAAGTGTCATCCTCTGTATCTGGTAGCATACCTAGGATGTGAAATTTGGCATGCCTGATGCTCAAGTAATACTGTTAAGCGAAATAAGAAGCAGCTAAACAGGAATTGAATATAAGATATGATACCTGAAATCCACTGAGAAGCTTTTCCATTTGTGACAGAATGGTGTCACAATCATGAATTTGATCATGAAGTGAGACTAGATTGTCACTTTCTTTAATATAATCCTGACATTGAACAAGAAGGAAATAAGAGCACCACAAGTAAGCATAGCTCAAATGAGTCACGAACATGCTAACGTACATGGTTACCCAAGATGTAGAGATATACCAGTTTGAGCACAGCCAGATACTAACAACCAAAACTCTTACTGAGAGTAACCTTTGGCATGTATAAATTCTATGGGAACTTGTGTTTCTTCTGAACCATTTCCCCCTAAATGCTATTATGGTTAGAGTCATGTTACAATCAATTAAAGGATGAGAAGTTCAAGGATGGACTAACTAACATCGCAGGAAACAAGTAAGCATCACTATCTATGCCTGAAAAAGAGAGAAACTACTGCATTGAATGAGAACCTCAATAGAGTCAAGTTCAATTTGCCTTAGATTGTTCTCAACATCCCTGGTGTAGTCCCGCAATTTTGTACCTTTGGACAGTATCATAGCAACAACCTTCAAGGCAAACAACACAAAACCCAAGAACGAACATAAAAATGTTGGACAAATTATGGATGTTATCAATTAGCAGAATGCAGAAAAGTGTTGCATACATACATCGTCAGTTTTACAATCTTGAAGCTCTTGCTCTAGTCCATCAAGTGAGACATCATCACTACCAGAAAAGAGACCAGGCGCTCCCACATTCAATAAATTGCAAAACATATGCTAGAAATATATATGCACTCAAGCATAAAGAATATCTGGTGAATTTAGAACCTGTTTGCATCATCCTCAACAGTCACAAAGGCTCCCAAATCCAACACATATCTTGGCCCATCATTTGCCTCAACCTATGCATACAGTACCCAGTTAACATAACACAAACGCTTATATAAGTAGATCGCATCACATGTAAAGACAAAATTTTAAGGAAGTAAAATTCTTTCTCTAATGTTTTCTATTCTAAACTGCAACACCCAAATATAGCTTTAAAATTTTTTGTGTTTCCACATGCACGAACTGATCAAAAGAAACTAGCTTTGGTATATAATTATGGAAAAGAACAAATCTGGAAAGAGAAAATGAATGAATAGAGAAATTCAAACCTCCATGGGACGGCGACCATCTAACCGAAGACCTTCAGGGTTGATGTACTCCATATCCAGTTCAAACGCACATGTGAGAGAAGAGAAAGGGAGGAAGAGCCACCGTAGTGCCGCTGCAGGCGGTGGTGGTGATTCTAACGGGAGTACCCTTTTCTGCGATCAGATCTGCTGTTTTCTGCCGAGTTTAAGTGGAGATTTCGCGTCAGTTCCAAGTTCCTAGCTCGGGCTTATTCTGGGCCAGCAAAGAAATAACATTTTTGGCTGGGCTAGATATTTTTATTTGGCTGATCAAGTCCAGTTCAAAGCGAAGGCTTCCTCGTTATTATTAATTAAGACTGTTCATAAAGTGAATTTTAATTCGAATTTAATTTAATTTTTATTTAATTATCTAGAATTATTAATCAATAAAATATTTAATTGATATAATTGGATTAAAAAAATTTGTAATTTAAAATAAATGAAGCGATATGGATTTTGCTCAATTCAATCCATCAATTATGCGAATCCAAATATATATAGTATTAATACGAGGGGTATTTATTTGAACGTACCAAAAATATTTTTCAATTTTGTAATTAGTCCTCACTTGATTTTTTTTAGATTAAACTCTCTAGTTTTGTTAAAATTTTAGAGTTTACTCTCTATGCACTTAATTTGATAAAAATACCCTTAAGAATAATATTTTTCACTCATTCTTTTTTACTAGAAAGAAAAGAAAAAATGCAACAAACTCCAGAGCAGGAACGAGAATAATTGTGGGAGCCAACAACCACCAACCCGACATATGCATTGTCTTCTTCTCTTTTTATTTTCATCATTTTGAGTCTTTTCTTCTTCTCAGTTGCTTCTGAGTTTTTTATATTTTTCCAACAATGTCAACTAGTAGTGAAGGTGGAGTGTTCAATCAAGTGTGGAGAGTTACTACTACAAAGACTAGCTCCATATAATATCAATTAAGGATAGTATGACTTTAATGTACATTAATCTGGCAAGATAATGGAATGAAATCAATGTCGAGCTCTTTAGTTTGCAATACATAGCTCCACATCAAATATTGTACGTAAATTTGACTGATGACGACGATGTCTTGAATATGGTCTTACTGCATTTGGCATTGAAGATGAGCATTGTTAACATTCTAGTAAACTGAAAAGATGAATCATGCAATAGTGCCAAGAAGAGCAATGATGTTTTAAGGTAATACTTCCACATAATCTAAATTGTACTGCAGTTTGTAAAATTTTGTACATCAAATATTCTAAAATTGTACTCTATTTATTTGAAAATCTTTATCTATTTAGAGCGTTCTACATTATACTTTATTGCAAATAAAATTGTACTTTATTTGATAAAAATTGTAGAGTATTATTTAAGTTTTATACTTTAAGTGTTCTACTAATGGATTATCAAAAATTGTACTGTAGTTGCTGGGGTTTTATACTTCAGAGGTTGGAAAATTATACTTCACTTTATCTAAAATTATACTCTCTTTTTTCTAAAATTATACTTCATTTTACCTAAATATGTACTCTATTAATTGAAGTTCTATACTTCAAGTGTTCTATTTAATAATTATTCAAAATTATATTGCAGTTGCTAAGATTTTATATTTCAACGCCAAAATTGTACTTCACTTTAGACAAATTTATACTCTAGTTGCATGAAATTTTACTTCATTTTCTTCGAATTATATTCTATTATTTAAGTTTTATACTTCAAGTGTTTTACTAATTGATTATTCAAAATTATAATGCTATTGCTCGCGGTTTATTTTTGGAAGTATTCTCAAATTGTACTTCTTTTATCTAAAATTATACTTCAATTTTATGAAATTATACATTATTTTACAAAATCTGTACTCTATTCATAAAAGTTTTATACTTTAATTGTTCTATTTATTGATTATCCAAAATTATAGTGCCTTTGTTGGGTTTCATATTTTGAATGTTCTAAAATTGTACTTCACTTTATCTAAAATTGTACTTCAATTTTATGAAATTATGCTTGCTTCATTTTACAAAACATGTAATCTATTCATTGGAGTACTATACTTTGAGTGTTCCAAAATTATATTTCATTTTATTTAAGCATATACTTCAATTAGCTGAATATATTATTTAAGTTTTATAATTCAAGTTTTCTATTAATGAATTATCAAAAATTGTACTACATTTATTGGGATTTTATACTTCAGTTGTTCAGATATAATACTTCATTTTATCTAAAGTAGTACTTTTTTTTTCTTAAATTATATTTCATTTTGTAATTCATTTTATTTAAACCTGTATCATATTCATTGAAGTTTTATACATCAAATTGTACATCTTTTGTCTAAAATTGTAATTCGATTTTCTTAAATCATACTTCACTTTACAAAACATGTACTCTATTTATAAAAGTTTTATACTTTAAGTATTCTATTTATTTATTATCCAAAATTATACTGATTTTGCTGAAGTTTTATACTTCAAGTGTTTTGAAATTGTACTTTAGTTTTCTGAAATTATACTTGCTTTATTTTACAAAACCTATAATCTATTCATTGCAATGGTATACTTTAAGTATCCTGAAATTGTACTTCATTTTATCTAAACTTATACTTCAATTAGTTGAATCTATTATACTTCATTTTATCTAAAATTGTACTTTTTTTTTGAAATTATAATTCATTTTATCTAAATATGTACTCTATTCATTAAAGTTCTATACTTAAAGTGTTTTATTTATTGATTATTCAAAATTGTACTGCAGTTGCTACAATTTTATACTTCAATTGTTCAAAATTGTACTTCATTTTATATAAAATACTCCTGTTATTTGAAATTTTACTTCATTTTCTACAAATTTGTACTCCAGTTATATAAAATTTTACTTCATTGCACTTAAAATTATACTATATTATTTAAATTTTATACTTTATGTATTTTACTAATTAATTATCCAAATTATACTACTATTGCTAGCATTTTATACTTCAAGTGTTTCCAAAATGTACATCTTTTATATAAAATTGTAATACAATTTTCTAAAATTATACCTCACTTTACAAAACATGTATTCTATTTATAGAAGTTTTACACTTTAAGTGTTTTATTTATTGATTATCCAAAATTATATTACATTCACTGCGGTTTTATATTTCAAGTGTTCTGAAATTGTACTTTAATTTTTTGAAATTATACTTGCTTCATTTTATAAAACTTGTAATCTATTTATTGAAGTACTATATTGCAAGTGTTCTGAAGTTGTACTTCATTTTATCTAAATATGTACTTCGATTAGCTAAATTTATTATACTTCACTTTATCTAAAATTGTACTTTTTGTTTCCTAAAATTATACTTCATTTTATACTTTATTTTATCTAAACCTGTTCTTTATTCATTGAAGTTTTATACCTCAAGTGTTCTATTTATTGATTATCCAAACTTCATCTAAAATTTTACTTTTTTTTTTGAAATCACACTTCATTTTATCTAAATATGTTCTCTATTCATTGAAGTTCTATACTTCAAGTGTTCTATTTATTGATTATCCAAACTTTATTTAAAATTATACTTCATTTTACTTAACATGTACTCTATTCATTGAAGTTCTATACTTCAAGTATTTGATTTATTGATTATTCAAAATTATATTGTAGTTGCTAAGGTTTTATGCTTAAACTGTTTTAAAATTGTACTTCACTTTATACAAATTTATACTCCAGTTATCTGAAATTGTACTTCATTTCACATAAAATTGTACTATATTATTTAAGTTTTATACTTTAAGTGTTCTACTAATGGATTATCAAAAATTGTACTACAATTGCTAAAATTTTATACTTCAAATGTTCTAAAATTATACTTCACTTTGTTAAAATTATACTTCTTTTTTTTTTCTTTTTAAAATTATACTTCATTTGTCAACCTCAAAGGATACAGTCAGGAAGAAAATTGGTTTGACCAATGCATCGCATAATGAATTAGCTTTAACTAGCAACTCAATTGATGCATGGAGGAATTGCATATATGGGGAGGGTCAGACATTCAGGGATGCTCAAGAGTTAAGAATTATGCAGTAGCTACTTTGCAATCATTTAAATACAAAAAAAATGACAACAAAAAAATCATAGCCATTTGCAATGATGAAAATTGCAAATGGACAATCTATGCATCAAGGCATGAGGTTGATAAATTATTTGGCATTCAAAAATGCAATTTATAGCACACATGTGGTGATGCTAATCTTTGATCAAAGGGACATCTTAAAGTCGATTCCACTTGGATTGCTAACATTATGAAGGATAAATTGAGATTAGAGCCATGTTATTGGCCTTCTACCATATTAAAAGATGTCCATAGAGAATATGGTGTGGAATATAGGTACCTAAAGCATGGATGTGTAAGGAATTAGCTATGTATGACACTTTTGGTGCCAAGAAGGATCTTATGATAAGTTGAGGTGGTACTGTGATGCTGTTAAGAAGACAAACCCTAGAAATATTGCAAACTGTGAGATTGACCCAATTAGTCAAAAATTTCATTAGCTATTTATATGTTTCAGTACCTACCTTATTGGTTTTCTCAAGGGATGCAGGCCGTTGATATTTTTAGATGGCACCCATATTAAAAATAAATACAAAGGATGCTTACTCAGTATTGTCAGTAAGAATGCTAATGATGACTTATTCACGATAGCATATGCAATTGTTGACTCTGAAAATGATATTAATTGGGAGTGGTTCTTCTTCAAACTAAGAAGTGTTTTAGATTCTCAATATTTGCATGATTTATCAAGGTTTACTTTCTTCTCCGATCGATATCTAAGTCTTCTTAAGGCCCTCCCCATGATATTTCTCGATAGCCACTATGTATATTACTTGAGACACTTAGTGGATAGCTTTAAGAAACAAGTAAGTGTACTTTATCTTTGTCTGTGAAACAACTATATGAAATAAACTTTAATTTGTAACATTTAGCACATTACTATTTTATTATTTTAAATTCAGATATTAAGAAAGTACCCTCTACATAACAAGAAACATTGATACTTTGTTTTTATGAAAGCTGCATATACGCCTACAAGGTAGGAGCATACACGACATATAAACATCATCTTGGAGTCATTGCCACTTGTCAGAAACTTTATTATATAGTTTGACCCACCATGTTGGGCAAATTCCTTATTCAATTGAGATCGATGGGGGGTAATAAACAATAATCAAGCAAAATATTAGAATAATTGGGTAAAACCAGCTCGATTTATGCTAGTTGCAGCCATGGTTCATCATATACGTATGCAAGTAATGGTTATGATGCATGATCAACAAGAAAAATCTCATAAGATGGTTGGCCAATTATGTCCCAAGCAGGAGAAAAAGTTGGCAATCAATCATACACATTCTCATAACTTAAAAATTGTCATGTCTAGCGGTTGGAGCTTTGACATGATTAAGCAAGATAAATCATATGTTGTAGATTTACTTAGCGGGGTTTATTTGTGTAGACCATGGCAAATTGATAAAATACCATGCAAACATGCTTGTGCTTGTATCGAATCAAAGTTACTTTCATCATAAGACTTCATTGATCAATACTACCGAGTTGAGATGTATCAACAAGCATACCAAGTAGTGATAAACTTATTCCTACGTTTGATATGATCGGTTCCCACCAGTTGATGATGGTGTCATTAATGCACCTGATTGCCGATCACAGCCTAGGTGTAGAAAGACATAGAAAATTCCATCGCAAATTGAGAAACATGTAATTAAGTGTAAAAAGGTGTGGTCGAACAGGGCATAATCATCGAACTTGTAAAGAATTAGTAAACTAGTTAAATTTTGTACCTAAATCTGGGATAATTGTACTTGATTTCTTGACATTTGTACCTTAGCAAAACACATTTTATACTTTGATTATTTTTTATTTGTACTTCATTTTTCTCGAATTGTATTCAAATTTACTACCCTGTTTCAATTGAATAAAAGTCTACTCAATGAAATACATTTTATACTTTGTTTGTTTTGGTTTTGAACTTTATTGCCCTCAAATTGTACTCAAATTGGCTGTCCAGTTTCAATAGAACTGAAGTGTACTTCAACGAACCAAGTTCCACAATTTTAAGTGATTTAAGGGCTTCATTCAAATACTAGTGAAGTCAAATAAAGCATAAGATAAAGACAGTCGTATAATGAATATCATTTAATCAAGATTATTTTTACAAGGAAATAGCTTTTACAAGGCCAATCTCATTGACTTATAGGACATTATTCCAACATAAGAACCTAAACACAAGGTTTCCATAGATTCTTAGGTGCAAGGACTAATTATATGCATTAGTGTAAGCTGGAGAACTTGTCACTACTGACTTGCCACTTTGGCTATCTAGTGGATTCTCCAGACGGGCCTTCAATGAACTTGTTTTCTAGCAAACATCCACTAACATACATCCATGTCTCACATAGATTGCTCATAAAATGAAGCAATATGAAACTCCTTGGAATGTGTAGCATTAGTGCAAGTATATCCAAATCTTAGATACCTCATCTCATAAAATTCTATGGCTTGGAACTTTTAAAATCACGACTATAGCTACTTATTTCATGATCAACATCATATGCATGACCAAGTCCTATAGTCTTATGTGATTTAAGGGCTTTAACCAAATACAAGTGAAGTAAAATAAGCATAAGATAAATATGGCCATTTAATAAGAATATCATTCAATCAAGATTGTATCACAAGTGAAATAGTTTTACATATATACCAATCTAATTATTTGCAAGGCACTATTCCAATAGTTATTATGGATCAATAATGAATATTCCCATTACTATGATAGCACATGTTTTGAGTCATTAAACTTAGGATTCCATGGTAACTAGGTGCACTAATACTTAAGTTTTGATGCCTACCCTAATCACATAGCTACTTATGTGGGAATTTTGTAGGGTATAGGTGATTATGTATGGTAGTTTGTCAAAACCTATCAAGGATTCATTACTCATCTTGTTGAATTAGTTGATCTCCTATGCTTTTTATGATACTCAGTTCTGAAAATTCTTGCACAAGGTGGTGTGATAATTTTGAAAGGAGTTTCCAAAATTGAGGCCAATTGAGTCAGTTATTAGGAATAGAAGCATAGTTATTAAGGCTATCAGAAAACTGATAAATTTCCTCATCCTTTACCTTAATCAAAAGATGAAAAATGAAAAATCGCATTTGCATGGTGCTCATAAGTGGAAACATATACATCATTCAATGATTATCAAACAAATATTTCATATCACATCCTTTTATAAATCCACATGTATAATGCAACCATTAATCTAAAGTAACAAACGAGAAGATTCCACTTCTTCCCCTAAATCTCATTCCCTTTTCTAAAGTCATCAATTCTATCTATTTTGTACCTAATACATGTTTTCAATTAAAATTTGTAGAGATCAATGATCAAATAAACCTAGAAAATATTTAAAAAATAGTAAATTGGTCATATGAAATACATATTCCTAACTATAAAACAAAATAGTAATTCCAAAATTTACGATTTAATTATAAGTTTGATTTTACGTCACAATTTTAAATCCCAATTCTAAGTCTCTAACATAAATAATTTAACATAAAAAATAATCTAAGTCCAACTTCTAAGACCAATTCTAAGGCCAAATCTAATTATAATGCTAAGTCAAATTCTAAGTTTCAAATCTAAACCCAATCAAATAATTTAATATAACACATATAATCTAACATAATAATATTTTATCAGCTAATTTCAACAATTTGAGTGTTCTAATTTCTAAATTCTAATTATTCTATTAATTGAAATTGTATTAAAATTATTCTAAGTCATTTCTATCCCTAAAACCTTAAACCCTAAATTATCATTTTATTGCTACCAAACTCTCAATTCTAATTTTTAATCTATTTTTATATAATTAATCATTTTATAACTAAATTGCAAACCCTAAAATTGAATATAAAAACAAGTTAACAATAATAACCATAACAAAGTATAAGATAAATAAATGTAACAATAAAACGTAATGATCTAATAAACATAAAATTATATTTATAGATAGTAGGGCTAGCGCGTAGTGATGAAGGTGGTGATAGTTGTGGCGGCATTGGTGGTGATGTGGTGGGTACAGCATAACTAGAGCATGTGGTAGAGGGAGCTTTTTGAATAGTGGTTGGGGGTTGACATATGGCTAGTGGTAGTCACTCCTAAAAGAGTTGCAATTAATGATGGAATTTGTGACAAACAAAATCCATCATAAAAACACCCATTGCAAAAATTTATAGTGGATTTTGTGACTTCTCACTTTGCGACGGATTCAAAATGTGGTTGATTTGTAACAATTTGGAGGCACCAATTTTGCAATATCTTTGCAACTGAAACAATCTATCATAATTTTGTAAAGGAAAAATCTGTCACAAAATTGAAATTTTGTGAGGGATATATTGTCTGTTGCAATTTTTTTCTTTTTCAATTTCATTAATTATTATGCAATAGAAAATTTTCATCACAAAGCAAAATTTTTGATGAATTATTTCTATTGCAATTTGTTTTTTTAAACTTTTTATTATTTTGTAAAGGATTTTTCCATGCAAATGGATATGATTAAAAGTTTGCAATGAAAATTTTCATTGCTAATTTTTTAGAAATTTAAAAGAAAATTTCTACTTTCTATATTGGCCATATTGAAAATCTATAATCAATAAATATCATGTTCATAAATTTTACAACACCATACATAATGATATTCTACACTAAATCATAAAATAACATAAAGTAAAAATATTATTCATAAATTTTATAATGTAATTATCCAAGTGTCACCATCTTCATAAAATTTATAAAACACTAATATATAAATTGATCAATCATAATTCTTTTTATCTATGTTTCTTCATGTTTATTCATTAGGAGATCTAGATGAGGATAGTTCAGTAGGAAGTACTTCTAGCCGGGAAAGATATGAGCTCGGCACTATGAATAAGAGATTTAGAGGCATATAATAATGCGTTTGATGAGGAAGAACTAATGGCTGGTATGGTGATGGAGTATACACATTTTGCTACATCATAGATCATATCTCCCCCATCTTCGATGACATCATCATCTTAAAATTTTTTGAAATTGTTGTTTCATCGTTCTATTTTCTTCTAGTATCACCTTCATCTTTTCCTTGATACTTACATTTTCTTCTTCTATCTTGTTTGCCCTTTCATCAGACTTAAACAAGGATTTTCTAAATGAGTAACCCAAGACAAAAAAAGCCTCACCTCCAAATTCATAAATGCACCCTTTTTTTTATCCACCTACCATATTTTTCGACACCTACATAAGTGAAATTTACCAAAAATGAACAAAAACTAAATTATAAATGAAAAGTAAGACATATATAAATTACTAACTTAGAACTTTCACCTAAAGTTGAGATAACATAGACAACAAAAACCTTCAACACTCTCATTTGAACCTTTAATGGCGGTGTTGTGGTGTTACAGCAAGAAGATAGTAGAAAATGGAGAGATGAAGGAAGAAAGAAAGAGAGAAGTTAGAAAGAAAGTGAGGTTGAAGAGAATAGCTCATGTAACTCTTTCTCATTTTGCTTTTTGACAGAACATTCAGTGGAATTTCCATCAAAACGCAAAATAAAATAAATAAAATAAAAAAGGTAATACTAATTTCAGAAGGATTTTCCTTAAAAAATCCAATGCAAATGTCAATAGTCAAAAGATAAACAATTTTTGTTAGATAATCCATTTAAAAATTCCTTCAAAAAAAATTCCCAAAAGAAATTTAAGATAGATTTTTGGCCAGAGAATTGTCTCGTTAATGCACTTTGAATAATGTGATCTTTGATGGATTTTCCATAAGTAATTTTCAAACAAAAAATTTGACACATGAGAATGTGCCACTCTGCTTCCAAATTCCCACTATCATCTCGAATGGAATTCTAGTGAATTTTAGATGAATGATTATTCTATCGAAAATCTATTGTAATTCCATTGGAATTTTTTGAAAAACTATTTTTTTTCAAATATTTTTGTTGGAATTTCTAATATTTTTTTTATTGTGAAACATGCTTATTATAAGAACTAATGAGATCCAAAGATATTAGTGATAATCAACATTAAAACTTGCACAACCACAAAAAAAAGCAAATAAAACAAAAAAGATTAAAGCAAACTATAGTATCAATAGGCTTACAAAACAAGTAACTAAATAGTACCAAACAAACACCAAAAAGGTAAGGAATAGTTTATTTAACTTATTTTATTGCTAGACTAAGAGCTACAAAGATATGTGGAGTGATGGCATAAAAAAATAAAAGAAAAATGAACGAGATAACAGTTCTAGTGGATGCTTAAAAGGAAACAAAAAATTATTTTCCTCTATTAAGGGACTGACTAGGCTCTATCAACGAGCTTCCTTGGTGTTGTTACTATTGCAACATGCTATACATTATATGTTATCCTTATGGCTTCAAGTTCAAATCAAAGGCCCAATTGAACATTCATGCTCCAACTCCCTTAATTTAACTTCCTTTGGCACCCAATAGCATAAATCAAGTGTTTGCATCAATCATTCAATGGAATGGGCAATTTTTTCAAACATCTAGTGCTTCTCAATATAGCCAGTTAATAGCTCTCTTGTTTGCTCATTTTAATCCATCTCCAAAAACTATTGATCCTGAAGTGCCACTAATAACTCAAAATATAGGTATTTATTTCTTATAAACTCATCATTTAAGTTCTCTTCAACTTCTTAGATAATAAACTCAGGTGCTCCCAAGCATATATGTTCCAATGCTAACTTGTTTCATCACGTGGTTCCTACGTACAATTTTATAGTATCTCTGCTAAATAATGTGATCATTATTGTCCAGTTCATAGGAGATATCACTTTTAGTTCTAAAATCACCCTTCATATATGGCAAAATTTAATTTACAATAGCTATCTATTAATGAACTTGTTCATGACTCATCCTTAATGTGACTTTCCTTTATGATCCCTCTGTGATTCAGGATCTCTAGACTTTGAATATGATTGAAAAAAGTAACATACATAGAGATGTATATATTATAGACAGAAGCATTATCATTGATCAATATATAAGCACTCTAAATAAAGATTGTGCACATACCTAGCACAATAGGTGTGGATATCCTTCCACTAGAAACTTGTCACTTTGTGACCTATTTTACAATATGATATTGTAGATCAACATAAGCACTATTGTATTTGCGCCTTAACTATGCTTAATACTTTCCTTATATATCTTATAATAACTTCTCTCCATCACCTTTTGATTTAGTCCATGTTGATGTTTTGGGACCCTTTTCACACTCCAGTGCATGTAGGCTATATATTTTCTTAACAATGGTTGATGGTTGTACCAAGTTTACAAATACTTTCAAACGAAACAAAAATCTAAAGTAGCTACAATCATTCCAAGATTCCTTGCTTTAATTTCTACCTAATTTAATGCAAAAATTAAGAAGCTCAACTTTAACAATGCTAAAGAGTTTATGTTATCTAAATTCTTCTCCTAACATGAAATAATGTACTAATTGCACTTGATAATGCATTTTTTAGTAAGGGTATTAATAAAGAGGTTTTAGAGGGAAATGAGATGGATCAAGGTGAATCTATAAAGTAGTTTGAGGGCAAAGCTCAAGCAAATGAAGGCAGATCAAACTTAGTACTATAGGGAGCATATTACGCTTACTGATTTGGTCCTTAGCTAAGACCTTATGATACTTAAGTTAGAATAAAAGTTATGGTGATAATAAGGTCATAAAATATCTAGAAGATTAAGTATATAGAGTGTGTAACTTATATAGATGGTGAATTTGGGTATTTTTAGAGTTCTACTTTGGATCAAAATTACTATAAAACTCTTACTAAAATGAATATCGGCTATTATATCATAAGGTTAAAGTAGGCCCTTTGTCTCCAAGTGGGAAGCCAAGTAGGATATCACTTTCCAAAATAGTACATAAGTACTCTTTTTCATTAAGAAAGGGTTGTTTGGGCACATTAATGCAGAGAAGATAGACTGGTGGCCATAGCTAATGCAAATGAGAGAGACTGTAAACAAGCTTAAAGAACATTTAATGCACTCGCCCATGCCAAGTGGATGGATTGAGGTCAAGCTTTGAGAAGGAAGTTTGATCATAAGGTAATCGACTCCTTGGGAATGCATAGTAACTTTTTAAAAGGTGGATCAACTTGAGGGCTGCTAGCTTTAAGAACTTATTATAGTGGTCCAAATAGATTGCTTATCTCATATGATGCCACTAAGGTGAAATTGACTTTATAGATTATATGAGGTTGGATTATGATACAATATCATGAGCTTTCATGCTTTTGAGTACAAATAAAGGGTGCTTTAATAAAAAATGACTTGAAGTTTGGATTGCAAAGTAGATAATTCTTACACATCCAATTTATTGATGTGAAAATTAAGCAGAGTGGGTAATTCTCTCATTTTTAATTTATTGGCTTGAAGTCCAAGTGTTAGTAATTAATTTTTGCCTCATATAATTACCTTACAAGATTTAAGTGCAATGACTAACACATAGCTAATGCTTTAGGATTCATAGTACATAGCTAAAAGGGTGTGCATACTTATGAGACGGTTACCTCATAGAGACGCCTATACTTTTGCCTCTCTTGTCCCAGTAAATAGGTTAGAAAAACCCTCTTTTCACTTTTACAACATTTATATTTGCATAAACAATTTTGAGAGCTTGAAGCTCATGTGAGGTTGAGTAAGTTGTCGTACTAGTTTGAGTGAGCTTCATTGCCAAAAGCTAGTCTCTCTTATCCTCATCGAATTTCTAAGTAAGTATAAAGATACTTCTTAGTTTTTCATATTCTATCTTCATTAGGCATGGCTTCTTGATATCTTGCAATTGGTTTTCTTGATTTTCAAATTTTAAGCAAACATGAGTTCTAAAGTTTGGAGAAGTAGAAAAGATGATAGTATGGGGGGACCAACGGCAACATTTTTTGATAGAACCACATTGTTTAATATTTATATGGAGGTAACTAGGGTCCACATTAAGGTTGAGAGGGCACGAGAGACTAAGCTTTTAAGCTTTAGGGGCCATTCATACACCTTGGGCCATTATACTAAAATTAAGAGTTATGTTGAACATGATGAGCTGATAACTACCAGGGACACCTTCCATATTCTTATGGAGTACAAATTTGTCATTCTTGGCCTAAATGTTAGGATTGATAGTTAGCCTCCAACTTGTTTGATGGTTTATATTTTGATTCTTTGCCATGAACTTGGATGAATCATTGGCAAGGAGGTGATAGAGATCTGTAGGGGATTTAACATTTACCCTACTCAATTGCTTCCCAACTTTTATTTCCTAATATGTTCTTTTGTAGTAATAATAAGGGGTTTTGACTAGCCCTCTACTTTTGTCAATTTTTGCTAATTTTTTCACTGCCCAACTTCCCATAAATCAAAACATTTCTTGAACATTAGATTCTATTACTGTATAACTCGACCTAATAGAAAATTCATAAGTGACTGAAAGAAAACATTTGTGTATGTGTGGCCTACCATGGGTAAATGATTCGACTTGAGGAGATAGTGAAAATTAGATAGAATAAACTTAACAAAATAAGGGCCTTTGACCTAGGGAGAGAACTCTTTATATGGCCTCCTAAGTTAGGAGTTGAAATTTAGTAGCTTTTGAAATCTAACGTCATCCTGGATAAGGTGTTGTTAGTCTTCCTAGGATTATCTCATACTCTCATTATGGTAGACTGCATCATGTAGCTAGGGAAAATCTATTTTTGACTTATTTTGTAGTTTTAGTCAACTTTGCTTCTCATGGTGTGTACTCTGGTTTATTTTGACAAACCAATCTCTTATCATGATGAACCAAGACAAAAAACTAGCTAGGAATTTATCCAAATCATCTAGGAGAAAATCAACCCCGACTATAGTTTAAGCTTACTAAACCTTATCTTACCTATTATATTTTCAAATCTAAGTCTACCTTCTACTCTTCTATTGCCCTCTAGACAACAAAGGCTTTCTTAAAGTCAAAAGAGAAGTGCATGGGCTTCAACGCTTGCCTCAATGCTTAAAGAGTTTCCATCGTTAATGCCTCCTTTGTTAGATTATCTATGAGGGTGATAGACCACCTTAGGGCCATAACCCCTTATGCCCACATGGATATGCTCCTTTTTTCCTGAGTTATGGTTCCATAGTATCAGTAATGATAATATCATGCTTAAGAGTTGTCCCTCGACTTAAGCAAATTGGGAGGTCTTTAATGCTAAATTATTTCCCTGAGATATTAATAAGTTGATACAGATTTCAAGATCTAATGTTATGCAGATATTTGCTTACCATTGCAATCTTGTAACTTTTTAGAGATTTTTTTTTCTTTTATCATGTACCTTTCTGCATAATGACTTTAATTTTCTTTTCTTGTCATTGCAGTGCACTCAGTTGGCATATGCCATGTACCATCATTGCATTATGGAGATGTAAAGTAGGTGTAAGTGGGTAGAGCAATGCAATGATTTAAAGCTATGAAGGCTAAATCCCTCTACTAAGCTAACAACTAAGCTAATAGTTTGGCTGACTTCAAAGATGTAACTCTAAACCTTCAAGAAGTAGTTTCAACTATCTAGAAAGATCGAGACATTGAACCATCAAGAAATCCTATATCAAGTGTTATTTTCATTATAGCAACTAATGCCTCATACTCTGTCTCATCATTGGTAACTAAAAAGTGTAGTTTTAGCACAAAATATAAGTTAATGGCTTTCGAGGATTGGAGTGAGATTCCTGCTCTTGTCCACTTCATCTTAGAAAATTCATCTATTGAAATAGCCTAAGAAGTGAAGTAATCATTCTTATTAGGGAGTTTGGTTTCTTTGATGAGAAAATTTGGCCAATACTTGCGCTTTGATGGCTACTTGGGTTGAGAATGGATGTAGAATCACCCAATTTGACAATCTACTTTGTAAGTTAATCCAAGATGTTGAATTTTGCTAGTACTTAATTAAAGTGTTGGTTACTCAAAATAATTATTGTATGAGATTAAAAGCAAGGATATGGCCTTTTTGAGGTTGTAACCAGTGTAAGTACAAACTTTTAGATGCCCAAGTAATTTTTCTTTGCCCCATGAAGATTTTTGCTAACATAATACATTAGAGAATAAGTGGTCCATTAATAGAGATAAAAACAAAACTAATAGGACTGAGTGAATTAGCCAAGTACATGTATAAAGTTAGCAAAACCTAAGTTTTGCTAAAAGTGGTGGTGTCTTTAGGTATTACACCAGGTCTACCATGGCCTTATTCAACTCTTCCATCTACTGGAATTTTTTTGTATAGTTGAGATCTTTAGATGATCATTCTTTTTGACAATCTTTAGGATCGTTTCATCTATATATAAACTTCAATTGTGTTGCCAATCTCTTTCTTGAATATGTGACTAACAGGCATTTGGGAAGTTGCTATTGTATTCTTCAATCAAAAAAGCATGACAAGAAAATAATAAACACCTTTCTCAATGATGAAAGATATCTTATCCTAATTTTGGGTGCCATCAAGATTAGATAATATCCTTAAAAGGTCTTTATCATAATTATAAGTGTAAAATGCAGTAGAACCTACTAATAAATCTATTAAATGCATGCAAAACATACATGTCACAAAAATATGCTTGTTGAGGTAAGTGAAATCATTACCTACCATTTTTCTTCATTATTGGGGACAAGCACAGAATTACAAAGCCAATTTGTAAATTGAATTCCTAGAATGTAGCACGCATCAAGGTTCTTATTAATCGCTTCCTTAATAATCTTGTTTCTTTCTTTTAGAAATTTTTATCTACTTGATTTTCTTGATTAAGGGATTAGTGTTAAGCCTATGAATAATAACATTAGGGTCGATGCCCTATATATTAGATGTGGTTTGGATGAAAATGTCCTTATTATCTATCAAAATCTCCATCAGATATGATTCCAACTGTCTTTATCTTGGTGGTCATGCTCGGGTTCCCTGTATCTTCCAAATTTTTTGTTCTTACTAACATCTATAGGGAAAACAACTAGTGGAGTATTTGGGAATAAGATAGGCTTTGGGGCAGAGACTTTATGGGATGTTGTATTGATAGATATTGTGTAATATTTTCAAGCTTCTGTAACATTGCACAATATTTCTCTCGTCCCTGCTGAGGTTGGATACTTTATTTTGTCATGGTATGATGACACTACTGCCCAAAAGTTATTAAATCCTGGCCTTTGAAAGATTTTGTTGTAAGCAAAAGCTACATTGATCACTAAGCATTTAATTATGAGAATCATCCTTTTCGGAGGAATGCTAAATGAGGTGGACAATTGAATAGATCCAATATGATGGTTTATGACCTACCAAATCTACTAAAAGGGTTTTGAATTAGCTCAATTTTTGAGTAATTGATGATCTTGAGAGTATCCATCAAAGAGAAGTCTAGTTTCTTGTTGAAATACTCAAACGATAAATGCTTCATATCATGGCTTTTTGCTGTTTTCCTTTTACATACAAGCTTTTTTTCAAGCTACTTTCTTGAGGACCTAGAATTTATACTTGTTGGAACCCTATCAATGGTATAGATAACACCTTGGAGAGTGATGCATTTTTCTTTCTTTCTCCCCCAATCTTCCCTAGGACTCTTTGATCACTCTTTTGCAGAATGTTGGCAGTTGTCATATATGTGTAGCATTGATGCCACAAACTTTTTTAGATGGCTTTACTAAATAAAGTGCTCTATTTCGTCATGGCACTACAAATAATCCTCAACATTATAGCTCTTTTAATGATGAAAGCCAGAATAACTCTTTGAATATTTGGCCTCGAGTTGCTCTAGCAGCTTCCTTAGCTATTTGAAGATGCCCTCATGCTGAATAGCCATTTGTACCTTTTTTTCTTACAGTGTGAAGAGCCGTGTAGTAGTAGAATCTCTTAACAGTGAGTAGTTTGCTCATTTTATGATTTGTCATCTTTCTCACCATTCTTTCTTTTAGTCTTCTTGCTTAGGTTTGGCTATCTTAAATTTTATTTGTACATCTCCTCCCGAGCTATATATTTATCTACAAGCTTGAGGAAGAGCTCTATGGATTGAAGTTTTTTGTGCACAAATATATTGGCATTCTCATTGTACGATAGACCTAAAAATAGTACATCAACAAAGAAGTCAACTTGTAGGTTACCTATTTTTAGAACTTCATTATTAAAATAAGCAAAAAAATCCCTTGATGACTTCCCTTTATTCCACTTAATAGAGTTAAGATATGCAAGGGACTTTCGGCTTCTTTTTACTAATAATTATGTGCAAAATCTTTCGCACAATTGGTCATAGAAAAAGTTGACTAGGGCTTGAACTTGACAGACTAGTCTAGTGCAACACCTTGGAATGTAGTGGTGAGAACTTTTGCTTGGATGGTTTCACTATGCCTGTAAAGTTGCTTGATATGCTCAAATAACAAAAGATAGTCACTAGGGTTAGTAGATTCATCGTAATAAGGTAAGCTTATTGGGATTTTGTTGTTGATGGCTATCATTTCATCAATGATCTCGTAGATAAAAGAGGAGTCTTTTTTCTTTTTACTTTGATAGGCCTCCACCCCAAAAGCTAGATAATCTAACTTGTATCTGGGAAGGTTCACTAGTAACTTGTTCAATTATTAGACTTAGTTGGACACTTCCTTTGTGTTTCTTTTAACCAGTTTGAAATTTTTGTTGTGCTAGTATTTGACTCTTTTTGATCGGTTACGCATTAGGACATGATTGTGCTTGGAAAGCTCCTTCTACCTCTTTATGGTTAAAGGTCTGGTAGTGTCATTCCATCCTCTCATGAAGGAATTTATAGGCAGGAAGACAGCAAGGCAAAGCCTTATTGAAATGTTGGTTCTATTATTTTGTAGCCAGTTGATATGGCTTTGGAATAATGTTAGGTTCCGATAAATATTTTTGTTGATTTGGAAGCTTCTACTACTTTAGGAGTGTAATGTTCACTTCTTTGCCAATAACCTACTGCAACTAGTTGATGAACAAAGCCACCATTTGCTCTTTAGAGCGTTAGGTTTTAAAATATCTTAATTATGTGGGTAGATTTAGGTTGTGATTTTTGTTTATAGAAACTTATCTCCTTGTGCTCACCATTTTCAAGTTGCAAGTTCAAATTCATGCAAATGACACCAATTAATGGAGTGTTTACTAAGAGTGTTATACAGAAATGTTTTGGAGGGAAATAAGGTGGATCAAGGTGAATCTCCAAATTAGCTTAAGGTTAAAGCTTAAGCAAATGAGCATAGGTTGAACGTATAACCACAAGGAGCACATTAGGCTTTCTAAGGTGGCTTTGAACTAAAACCCTCTAATGCTTAAGCTAGAATAAGCATTAGGGAGATAATGAAGTTACAAAGTACCTGAGAGATTAAGTGTATAAAGTGCATAGCATACATGCATGGTCAATTGGGATAGAGTTTTTCTTTAGGTTGAAATTACTGTAGAACACATATTAGAATGACTATCGCTTTCAAAATCATAGTGCTAAAATAGGCCCTTTAGCTCCAAGTAGAAATCCAAGTAGAGTATCAACATGTAAACTAGTATAAAAGTAACCTTTTTTTTAATCAAAAAAGGACTGGCTGGCACATTTAATATGGTGGACATAGACTGATAGTTAACATGAAGGAAAGAAATTGTTTCAAAAAGTTTGAAAACATTTAATGTAGCTACCTACACTATGTGGATGGGTTGAGGTTGGTTTTCAAAATGGAAAGTCAATCTTAAGGTGATTGATTCCTTGGTAATGCGTGGTAACTCTTTAAGAGGCAGATCAACTTGAGGTTGTTGCCTAAGAGCTTATCATAAAATGTTACAAATGGATTGCATGTCTCATATGATGCTACTAAGATTGAATTAACTCTACAAATTATATGAGGCCAGATTATGATGGCATACCAGCATTAAAGCTCCTCAACAAAATTCTGTTGTCGAGAGAAAGCACCAAGACTTTCTCAATATTGCTACGGCCTTCTAGTTTTAGTCTATGTTCCTTTGGTAGTTTGGAATGAATACATTCTAATAATTACTTGTCTCATAGATATAACACCCTTCTCTGTCCAACATAACAAATCTCTCTTTAAACTTCTATATAAACTCACTAGATTATTCCCACCTAATAGTATTTAAATAAGTCTCACATAGACTAATCCTACCTAAAATGATTTAAATATCTTGCTTATGCATCAATCTTACAAGCCCAGAGAACTAAGTTTAAGCCTAAAGCTAAATCTTGCATTTTTGTTCAATACTTTAATTCTATCAAGGGATATAAATTTTATGACCTAGCCACACGATAGACATTTATGTCTAGAAATGTAATACTTGATGAACATGTATTCCCTTTTCAAGTTATTCCTTACATAGTGTATTCCTTATCCCGTTCCCCAACTTGTTGTTTCTCTCCTAGCCACTATCATTCCCATCCCTACACATCAAAGCTCCATAACTCACTCTTCTTAACAAACTTTGATAAGTCCCTCTCAACATATTTCTTCTCTTAGAAAGTCATCTACTACTGTAAGACCTTCTTTTTACCTTAGAGATTATCACTGCCACCTCTTTACAATCAAACCAACTTCCTTATCATCTTGATTAGTTTTTACACTCTATCTACAAACAATTATCATGCAGTTCCTTCTCCTCATCCTATAAATCCCTCATTTTAAATATATCATCTTATTTTAAACCACAACACTTTTATCAAGCCATCAAGATATCTCAGTAGTAGGCTAAAAAGAAAGTTGAATACACAGTCTATTATTTCTCTTCAACTAGACAAACACTCAATTAGTTATAGTAGATTTACAAGATTAAGTTAAAGGTATAAGTTGTTGACTTCTTAGATACATTCTCACGTAAAATTCACCAAATTCGAAATTCTCTTTGCTCTTGTTACAACTAATTATTGGAATTTGCTCAACTTGACATAAAATGCCTTTTTGAATGGAGACCTATTTGAGGAAGTCTACATAGACTTGCCTTGTATTACACCACACATACATCATAGCATAACAATGAATTTAAATTTCTCTACAGGTTGCACAAGTCTTTATATAGACTCTGATAGGCATTTAAACAATGGTACTCTTCTCTTTGAACTTGGGCTCAAATAGTCCAAGTTTGATTATAGTTTGTTCATATGGTATTGGATCATCTTCCATACCTATACTTGTCTGTACAGATAACCTTATACTTGCAGGCCCCTTTCAAACTACAATTAATAGATCTAAATCCTTGCTTCAACACTGCTTAAATATGTTGGCACCCTCAAATTGCTGTCTTGGATTAGAGATTGCCAAGTTTAGGCATCTTCCTATCCAAAAGGTACTACACATTGTAGTTGCTAGAGGGTAATGGATTTCTCAGTGCTAAACCTATTATGTATCCTCTTGATCTCAAAATTCATCTCAACTCCACTAATGGCCATCTACTCTTCAATCAATCTCAATATAAAAGACTTTATTTGTAGACTTCTCTAACCACTAAACACAATCTTTCTTGTAGTGACTTGTCATTTGTTATCTCTTTAATTTCATTAGTTTTTCTTGGTTAGAGTTAGTATGAGAATAAATCTACCAAAAAATTTATTTTTTTGAATAAATTAATCGCAAAATTAAAATATGAGAATTTTTGGCATACTTGCATCGAAATTCTGATTACTTGATTTGACTACTTGAATTTATATAAGTTTGAAATTATTCCACTTTCGAGAATTAGAGACAATTCCATGATCTAAATGCTTCTTTCTAAGTGAATATTTATCTTCTGGAATTCTTTATGTAAGAGAGTATCTTAATCGATTGCCAAAAAGCTTTTTGCAAAATATCATGTGTATTTTACTTTGTATTGTCTTCTTCTTATTGTTAAAAGAAGAATTTTTTTGGCTAAAACTATGCATTTCTCCAAGACGTGGGATAATGGAAGGCATTTATTTATACTATTATAAAAAGGAAGGTATTTTTGTCCCTAATATGAAAGTTATTTTTTTATCTTTTTACTTAATTATCCTTCAATATTCTTTATACTTTAAAAAGATGTTGAGATGTAAAGGGTAAAACTAAAAAGTTATGGATAATTATGTAGTTTTGATACCAAATTTTGGTATTCAAAATTTAGCCTTTCAACCACATTTGAAAGCACTATTCAATAGGGATATAACTATAACATAGAATAATATTAAAATTTCTTAGAAATTATGTTGGCATCACCACATTTACGATGATATTTCTAATACTTGTGAACAAATAAGGGGATCTTATTTAAAAATACCAAACTCACTTTCACTTTAGGAGTTAGTCCCCATCTAACATTTTTTTAGTTTTAACTCCCCAATTGAACTTTGTGTTTTGCATTGACTACCCATGCACTTGTTTTGACCAAAAGACCCCCCAAAATTTTAATTTCTCGATTTTTTCTTTTCTCTATCATCATTCTTTCTTCTCTCCTGCAACTATGTCCTACGAATAGCAGGTAAATTTTTTTTTTCTTTTTTCTCCTTTCTCAAATTGGATCAGTAGGAAGATCCTTGGTCTATTTATTGCCGCTTTATTTTGAGTTGGAGTTTATTAGTTGCGTAACAGTAGGTGGAAGAAGGTAAGATTTTATGAATTTGAGCTTAATAAAAATGTATTTGAGTGACCAAGATGCTAAGCTTAGTTATTTGGAAGTTGTGCGTATAATGGGGAACTCAATATTTTGTCAATTTATGATAGTATGAGTTTGATAGAGTTACTATTTCATATTGGGAAAAAATAGCTTGAAATTAGTTCTGAGTTCAATAAATTGCAATATTTCACTCCATATCAGAAGATGTATGCCATTCTGGAAACTGATAATAGTGTTTTTAATATGATGTGATTGCGTATTTTGCTTAAAATGGGCATTTTTGATATGATAGTTGGTCGAGAAAATGAATCAAAACGTATGGAATGAAAATCTATCATATGTATTGGTAAGTTTCTTCATATTTTCATATTAGTACTGTATTAATTCTTTGTTATGCTTTTGATGTGTTTTGATTAATACCTAATTGTTATATATTCTTCCTCCTTAATAAGATACTTTATTTACACATTATCATACTTTGTAGTTCACTGATTAATACTAGATTAGTGGAATTTGGTACTTCCACTCTAATACTTCAATACTTCTACTTAATTTGTATATTAGTAGCTGTAGAAGTTTTGAGATGATTGATAATAATAAATTGTGTGCTGTGGATTTACATAAATTGTATGTATTATAGAATAAGATGATTGAACAAATTGCAAAATGATACAAAGCTTTGAAAACAAGCTTGTGCTTCTATTAAATAAAACTCACTTTTCTACCATTTAGTGCAAATTGATACGATGACAGATTTGTTTACCGTTTTGTTGTGTATTTGTACTTATATTACCATTTGTCATTACTTATTAAATAACATCTTGATTGATCTTATTTCTTTTCAAGTAAGAAAAAGATGTTGCAAAGAAGACAAAGATTTAAAAAAAGATGGATCAGAAATAGATCATGTACACGTGTTTATGTTATTTGCTAAATTCGTTCTTGTCTGGAGGACATGTTAAGTTGAAGTATTTGTACTATATTGTATTTTAATTGAAGAATTTTTATAGAATTATTTGTGTTGTATAGTTTGTAAAATATGGATATATTGTACTATTGTTTTATTGTAAAAGGAATCTTGAACAAGCATCTATTTAGCTATGGGAAGGTTTATGCTGGAGCTATTGTCCAAGTTTATTTTTCATTTTATCAAAAAGATAATACCTCAAGTTAGTAAGGTAATACTTCATTTCAACCAATTAATACATAATATTTTGCAATAGCATACTTGATTTTAGAAAAACAACACCTCATTTTTAGCATTTAACACTTCATCAAAGTGATTCTGTACTTAAATATTGCATGCATAGTTTGTCTCAAATTTCTAGTGAAAGTACATATAAGACCATACCTAAATCATAAAGTCATATTTTCTTCAGGATATACACATATTGAAATGGTTTGAAACACAAACACCCACATCTAACTACTTATGCTTTTATTCATAGTAGTGTAAAACTATTCATGCATGGTGCTAGAAGTCCCTAATGGTTTGAGAATGATAGCAGAAATCCACAAAAAAATACCCACTATTGGTATTTATGTACTTAAGAACTATGTTTATGTATTTAATTTGTTAATGTTGTATATTTATTATGTGTGTTTTTCTACTTGATTTTTTAAAGGCTGACTTGAGGCTTAAATCGATGTATGGAACGATACATAAGTGACCCTAACATGAAAAAATCATAATTTGTTAAAGAAATGGTTTGGATATGCACATGTTGAAATGGTTTGGAACATAAATACCTATATCTAACCACTTGTTTTCTCATTCATAATAGTGTGAAATTATTCATACATGGTACTGGAAGTCCTTAATGTTCTAAGAATGATACCAGAAATCCACAAAAAAATACCCAAATTGGTATTTATGCATTTAAGAGCTATGTTTATGTATTTAATTTGTTAATGTTATGTACTTATTATGCATGTTTTTTACTTAATTTTTCAAAGGTTGAGTTGAGGCTTAAATTAATGTTTGGAACAACACATAAGTGACCTTAACATGACAAAATCATGATTTTTTAAAGAAATGGTTTGGATATGCACATGTTGGAATAATTTGGAACATAAATACCTATATCTAACCATTTACGCTTCTATTTATAGTAGTGTAAAACCATTCATGCATGGTATTAGAAATCATAGTGTGCTAAAGAATGATACGCCATGGTCTTATGATCATGTAATGGCTAGAATATGCCTAAATGAACTCGATCCCTAATGTGCTCAAAATGATACCAAAAATTCATAAAAATGTACCTAGTATTAGCATTTACATATTCTAAAATTGCATTTATGTATTTAATTCACCAATGTTGTGTACTTATCATGTGTATTTCTATACTTGCTTTTTCAAATGCCAAGTAAAAGCTCAATTCAATGCGTGGAACAACACATAAGATATCCAATCAAGACAAAACTATAGTTTATTGAATATTATTTCAATTCCTATTTTAGATAATAAAGTATTTGATTTTTTAATATCAAATGGAACGTTGAAAGCATTAAAGAGTTGTTCTTTAATTGCTCAAGGTACATTAGTTAATAGATTATACTTACTTGATTTTCTAACGCCTCTAATACACATTCAAACAAGTAAAAGAAAGCTAGATATCCAAGAAGATGCCATTTTATGGCATGCTAGACTTGACCATATCTCTAAAAATACAATGAGAAAGTTAGAAGCTCTCAAAGCACTAAAAGTTAGTGGCATTGAGGACCTTACTACTTGTGAGTCTTGTTTGAAGGGAAAAATAATGAAGGCTCCCTTTGTAAGACAAACAGAGCGCTCCACAAGTCCTTTGGATTTGATCCACATGGATGTTTGTAGACCACTAAGAGTTATTGGTAGAAGTTGCTATTCTTATTTCATTACCTTCATTGATGATTAAAGTCAACACGGACATGTGTATCTTATGAAGTACAAGTGCAAGGCCTTGGAAAAGTTCCAAGAGTATAGAGTGAAGTAGAAAAGAAGAAGGCACTTAGTGTTAAATCCCTTTGATTAGATCAAGGAAAAAAATATTTAAGTACCGAATTCTTGGATTATCTTAAGGAGAATGGGATTTTCTCACAAAGGACTCCATCTGGTACACCCTAACACAATGGAGTAGTCGAAAGGAGAAACCATACCTTGTTGGGCATGGTATGTTCCATAATGAGTTTTTTCGATGTGCCCATATCCTTTTAGGGATACGCCTCAGAGTCAGCGGTGAAGTTACTAAATATAGTACCTTCAAAGTTAGTGTCTAAAACACCATATGAGATATGCCATGGCAAAGCACCCTCTTACCACTATCTAAGGATTTGGGGATCTCCCACTTACATGAACTGGATAGTGGAAGATAAGTTTGATAGTAGATCCACATTGTGCAAGTTTGTGGAATACCTAACAAAGTCTATGGGTTATTACTTTTATGATCCCCTAGAACAAAAGGTGTTTGTGTAGAGGAATGCTACTTTTTTGGAAAAGGATTTCTATTAGATAGAAATAGCGTTGTTGTTGAACTTAATGAAGTTTAAGATGATCAAGAAATCCCACAAATAGTAGAAATAAATGATCAACTAGAGCTTTCTACACAACTTTTGAGAAGGTCAGATTGAATCAAGAAGCAACCTGATAGGTTTAAATTTCTTCATGAGATAGGACAATCGGATGATGATACAAAAACTTATAAGTAAACTATATCGGACATAGATTCGGGATGTTGGCTTGAAGTCATTAAATTTAAAATAGATTCTATGTACTCAAACAAAGTATGGATTTTGATAGATCTACCAAAGTAAATAGTTCCCCATTGATTATAAGTGGATTTATAAGCGAAAGCTTAAGGTAGGTGGAGAAATAACAACTTTTAAGGTACGACTAATGGCGAAAGGTTGCACTCAAAGACCTGGTATCAAATTCAAGAAAACATTTTCACCAGTCGCTATGCTTAAGTCCATTTGGATTCCACTTGCCATAGCTATGTATTATGACTATGAGATATGACAAATGGATGTGAAAATTGCTTTTCTCAATGGCGACATTGAAGAAGAAATATATATGGACCAACCCAAGATTTTTCATCCAAAGGGAGTGAGCAAGTGGTTTGCAAACTCTAGACATCCATTTATGAACTCAAACAAGTACCCCAAAGTTAGAACATATGTTTGATAAAACAATCAAATTGTTTAGCTTTGTCAAAAATGTGTATGAACCATGTGTGTACAAGAAAGCTAGTAGGAGTTCAGTATAGTTTATTGTGCTTTATGTTGAAGACATCTTTCTCACTAGGAATGAGGTAGGAATGTTAAACTGTACTAAAGTATAGTTATCTATACAATTCTCCATAAATGATTTGGGAAAAGTATCTTATGTAGTAGGAATATATATTTATAGAGATAGATCGAAGAGGATGCTAGGGCTTTTTCAAATCCCTTAGATAGACAAGATACTAAAGAGATTAAGAGTAGAAGAACCCAAGAGTAGATTCCTTCCCATGGGACATGGCATTAGTCTCTGATAGTCTATAGCCCCTAAGACTGAGAAAGAGAAATAAAGGATGTCTCACATACTTTATGCCTCCGTAATTTGGAGCATAATGTATGCAGCTCAATGTACTAGATCAAATATGGCACACTCACTAAGCGTTACGTGTAGGTTCCAATCCAATCTCTATGAGGGTCATTGGTTGGTCGTGAAAATAATCTTTAAATACTTGAGAAGGACTAAGGACTTGTTTTTAGTATACGGTAATAAAGAATTGAAACTCGAAAGGTTTTTAGATTCAAGTTTCTAATCCGATGTAGATGACATCAAATCTATTTCTAGATTTTTATTTTACCTCAATAGCAATACGGTAAGTTGGAAGAGTTTCAAACAAGATACCATGACTGACTCGACCACTAAAGCAAAATATTGGTAGCTTCGAAAGCTGCAAAGGAAGGTAGTTGGATGAAAAACTTCATTCAAAAGTTGAATGTAGTACTTAGCATTATTGAGCTAGTAGTTGTCTTTTGTGACAACAATAGGGTAGTGACATAAGCTAAAGAGCCAAAATCTCATTAGTGATCTAAGCACATATTGAGGTAATGCCATTTGATCTAGGAGATTGTTGTAGAGGTGACATCCGAGTGGAAAGAGTTATCTTAAAATAGAACATAGTAGATCCACAGACTAATGGGTCTTAAGGTCTAAGGCATTGGCTTTAGGGTAAGTAGGAGATTTTTGAAATAGTACCCTGCAAGTCCATGATATTGGTCTTGTAAAAGTTATTTCCTTGTAAAGCAATCTTAATTAAATGATATTCTTTATATGGCTATCTTAATTTTATGCTTTATATCACTTTACTCGTCTTTGGATAAAACCCCTAGATCACCTAGAACTAAAAGACTTGGTTTGGTGACCATGAAATAAGTCTCATATGGTTGTGATCTTAAATCTTCTAAGTCATAGGATCTTAAGAGATTGGGCATTTAAGATCCAGATAGACTGGTACTAATGATACATAAATTCAAGAGTTGGATATTGCTCCATTCCATGAGCAACTGCATGAGATACAAGTGCATGTTAGTAGGTGTTTATTAAAGAACAAGGCACTGAAGACCCATTGGAGAATCTACTAAATAGTCATCATGGCAAGTCGGTAGTGGCTAATTCTCCTACTTATACCAGTGCATATTATTAGTCCTCTGACTTGGGGATCCAAGGTAATATTGTGTCCGATCCTCATGCTTTAACTCTTTCTTAACCATTTAGTGGGTCTTTCATGTTGAGATTGGGTATGAGCTATTTGGTGTGGAGGTTTATGAGATCTAAGATAGAATTTGACTCTTTGCTGTTGCGAAGGGTGAGTGCATCGCCTATATATTCTATAATGGTAAATTCCCCAAAATCCTTGCGTAAAGTGGTGTGACAATTAGGAAAATAAGTTTTCCAAAGAAGAGGTCACACAAAGGGATCAAACATTGAGAATGGAGATATAGTATTGAGGCCATTAGGGAGCTAGCAAATATCTTGCCCTAGGCTTCTTTTGGAAGATAGGAGATGGAAAAATTGTATTTGCATGGTATGTGTAGAGCTATGATGGTTCTCTATAATATTTTTTTGGCCAATTAGTTAGGCTCCATGGGCTTTGGTTGGACATTGACCATGGAGATTGGGTACTTTTCAATTAATGAGATTAATTGAATTGAGTCAATTAGTTTAAAAAGAGTTTTAAACTAATATGTATATAAGATACTCACAAGTCACATGGAGTTGTGAGCCCATATCCAATAAATGATAGAACCCTATTGGGTCACACATAAATGCCAATTAGCTTTCTAATTGTTGGAGAAAATTTTCTAAATGTTAGAAAATTGACTGCTAGTAGACTAATTTTATGGTACCAATTTTCAAGGTCATTTTTAGTTTGATTAATTTAAGTGATAAATCAATCAATTAATTTAAGAAGTTAAATTAGAATAATAACTAAGGAGTTAATTATTTGGTGCTACCATTACCATCAATTAGTCAAGTTAAGCTTAAGCGTTAAGCTAGTTTTACTTAAGAGATAAATCAAAGGTTAATTAATTAAATTGAAGAGTTTAATTTAATTAATAAGAAGGAAAACCTTTGGAGGGAAAATTCAAATGAAGATTTCATTTGAGTTGTCATTTTAATTAATTTGAAATTAGATTGTAAATTAAATTAAAATGTGATTTGAAATTCAAGCTTGCCACCTTGGCAAGCAAGCGGCCACCCATCACCCTTGAGGAAGGTGTGATGCCTAGTTGGCATCACTCCATTTTCCCTTTATATATAAATATAGAAGTGAGGATATTCAGCAACTCACACCATTTGTGAAGAATTAGATTCTATCACAATTCCCTCCAAAAACCTCTTGCAAGCATTGCATTCATGAGTTGAAAGCTTTGCTCTCTTCCTTTTCTTCCCTACCTAAAATTGGCCTCCACTATAGCAAATCTCCTCTCTTATTCCAGATTATAGATTGGAGATTTTTTAAGATTTAATTGGTGTGTAGATTATAATAATGAGGCAAACAAGAGAGTTTGCTTATTTTGGAGATCTACCTACTCATAATCTGATTTGGCGATTTTCTCTAGGAAGTTCCAAAATACCTTTTGATATAAATGTTTTACAATGAGTTCTTCATGACAATAAGAAGATCCAATAATTTTTTGGAAATTTTAGAGGAGTTTTGATTGGGTTATTTTTGCACTCTTCCAGTCGCACCAGTAGCAAATAGTTTATGGAATTGTGAAGAGTTCACAAGTCTTTCCTTAGATTTTTCTTTCAAGGTAATGTTCTCACCAAATCTGAATCCCTACCATGATTTAATCCTTGGTATGCTTGTAAGCACTAGTTATTTTCATGCTTTTGAAGTTTTGATAATTAGATCCTAATGCCTTACTTGCTTTCAAAAACATGCCCAGTATTAGCCTTTATGTATTCTAGGATTGCATTTATGTAGTTAATTTGCTAATGTTGTCTAGCTATCATGTGTATTTCTATACTTGCTTTTTCAAAGTCTGAGTTAAGGCTCTATTCAATGGGTGGAACAACACATAAGATACCTTAATGTGAAAACAACATGGTTTGTTAGAGAATTAGTTCAAATAAGCATGTGTTGAAATGATTTGGAACACAAATATCCATATCCAACCACTTGCACTCCTATTTATACTAGTATGAAACCATTTATGCATGGTACCAAAAACCCTAATGTGCTAAGAATGATATGCCAAGGTCTTCTGATGATGCGGTGGCTAGATTAGGCCAATTAAACTTAATCTTTAATATGCTCAGAATAATACCAAAAATCCACAAAAGCGTACCTAGTATTGGCATTTATGTATTCCAAAACAGCATTTGTGTACTTAATTTGCCAATGTTGAGTACTTATTCTACGTATTTTGTACCTATATTTCGAAAGGCTGAGTAGAGACTTAATTCATGCATGGAATAATATAAAAGACACCCAAACGAAATAACATTATGGTTTTTTGAAGAAAGGGTTTAGATATGTACGTGTTGAAATAGTTTGAAATATAAATACTCATATCCAACCACTTGCGCTCCCATTCATATTAGTGTCAAACCATTCATGCATGGTATTAGAAACCTTAATGTGCTAGGAATGATATGCCAAGGTCTTATGATCAGGTAATGGTAAGATTAGGCTGAATTGAACTCAATCCTTAATATACTAAGAATGACACCTACAATATGTGAAAATGTACCTAGCATTTGCATTTATGTACTCCAAAACTGCATTTATGTACTTAATTCACCAATATTGTGTACTTATCATTTGTATCTTTGTACTCATTTCTCCAAAGGCTGAGTTGTGGCTCATATTGATAAGTAGAACAACACATAAGACACCCCAATGCAATAAAACCATGATGTTTTGAAGAAATGGTTTGGATACATAAGTGTTTAAATGGTTTAGAACCCAAAATACCCATATCTAACCATTTGTGTTCCCATTCATGGTAGTGTGAATTCATTCATACATGGTACCAAAAACCCTAATGTGCTAAGAATGATATGCTATAGTCTTATGATCACGTAATGACTAGATTAGACTGAATTGAACTCGATCCCTATTATACTGAGATTCACATTTGAAAATCTACAAAAATGTACCAATTATTTCCATTTATGTGCTCTAGAACCACATTTCTATACTTAATTTGCTGATGTCGTGTACTTATTGTGCATATTTCTGTACTTATTTTTCTAAAGGTGAGTTGAGGCTTAATTCTATGCGTGGAATAACACATACAACACCCAAACGTGACAACATCATAGTTTGTTGAAGAAATGATTTAGGTATGTAGGTATTGGAATGGTTTGGAATACGAATACCTTAATCCAATCAATAGTGCTCCCATTCATAGTATGTGAAACCATTTATGTATAGTACTAGAAACCCTGATATGCTAAGAATGATATGCCATGGTCTAATAATCATGTAATGGCTAGATTTGGCCGAATTGAACTCAATCCCATATGTGTTGAGGATGATACTAGAAATCCATGAAAAAGTACACCGTATTGGCATTTATGTACTCCTAAACTATATTTATTTACTTAATTTGTCAATATTGTGTACTTATGATGCTTGTTTTTGAACTTGCTTTTCCAAAGGTAGAGTTGAGGTTCAATTCAATGCGTGGAACAACACATAGGACACCCTAATGCGACAAAATTGTGGTTTGTTGAAAAAATGGTCGTGATAGTACATGTTGAAATGGTTAAGAACTCAAACACCCAAATCCAAACACTTTTGCTATCATTTATAGTAGTATATATCATCAATGCATGCACCAAATGATTCATTCTAATACCACCATTGAAAATTAGTGAACCTATCATGAATATGAGTCCTTGAAGTGCGGCATAGCACAAAGATCTAACTTATAAAGCAAAAATAGCTAAATAAAAAGTTGACTACACTTTATCCAAGTATCTAATCATGATATTAAGATAGATTTAGAGAATAATAATACCTAGATTTCTTAAATCCACGGAAGAAGTTGATGATAATGTTGAACTCTTCAAAACTATCACAATCTAGCACAGCAGAGAACCGAAAACAATTACCCAAGAAAATCACCTCCAATTGAGCTGAAATTTGGACATAAATTCCTCAATACCCTTGAGGATCTCTAGGTCAAATTTAAGCTAAAAACAAAAATTGGAAAGCTCACTAAAAACACCTCCAAACTTTCTACACTGTGGTAGATCTATCAAGAGCTTAGCTCCCCAATTATGAAGCCTCTAGTGAAATGATACCACACACCTAAGGTAAGATCCAATCAGCCTCTATTCAGCTAGATCACCAAGGCCGAAAAGTGGAGGGAAGGTGAAGAAAATGTGTAAAACTTCAACACATGAGTGAATCACACTTTTGGAGGGAAAAAGAGAATATAGCATTCATTTTTGCAATGTGGCTAGCCACGTCCTCTATTTGTAGAGAAGGAAGTGCGATGCAAGTTGGAATCACACCTCCCATGAGGTGGGGCTCCAACTAAACAAGCCATTTGCAGGGGAAATGTGAATTTCACTTGCATTTGAATTTCATTTGGAATTTTCATTTCATCTCATGAAATGTGATTCAAATAAATTCTAAACACACCTAAAATGAACTCCTTCATTTGAATTTCCCTCCAATGTTATTTCATCACATTAATTAAATTAACTCTTTAATTTAATTAGTTGATCTTAACTTAATTTCTTAAGTCAACTAACTTAAATCTTTAAGCTACAAAGTGTTAAGTTAACTTTGGCTAATTAATTGCCATATAGCACCAATTAAATTAACTTCTTAATTTAATTGATCTAATTTAACTCTTTAATTTATTTTGAACAATTTAACCATTAAATCAATCAAGCTAAAATGACTAAAAACTAGCCAACCATTTTTCTCCACAAAATCGATCGTGAAGAATTTTATTACACTTCGAAAATTCCCTTCACCAAATTGAACTTTCTTTAGACTTTTGTGACCTATTAGGTTTTCCCATTCACTGGACATGGGCTCACAACTCTTGTGATATTTTGAATATTGAAATATTCGCATTAGTTTAAACTCCTTTAAACTAATAACTTAATCAATTAATATCTATTAATTGAAAAGTACCCAATCGCCATGGTCGATGTCTAGCCTCAAGCCCACGGAGCCCAACTAATTGGTCAAAATGAATATGCTCTTGATGAATCATTCTCGCTTTACGCTTGCCAAGAAAATATGGTCCTTTTGTCTCCTATCTCTCGAAAGAAGCCTAGGTCAAGATATTTGCTGGCTTCCTAATAGCCTCAGTAACTATGTTTCTAATCCTAATATTTGATTTTGGTTTATGAACCCATTTTTAGAAAACTCCTTTTGTAAATTGTCATATTGCCTTACACAAGAACTCCTTGGAAATGATCATTAGAGAATACATAGGAGATGCACTTGCCTTTCATAACGACGAGGAAATGAATCCTATCTTGAATCTCATAAACCTCCATGTCTAAGTAGCTCAGACCTAATCTCATCCTGGATGATCCATAAAGTGATCAAGAAAGAGTCAAAGCATGAGACATAGAGAAAAGGCTACCAAAGATCCTCAGATCTAAGGTTAATTATATATATTAGTGTAAGTTGGAGAACTTGCCATCATCGACTTGCTACTATAGCTATCTAGTGGATTCTCTAGATGAGCCTTCAGTGAAGTTTTTTTCTAACATACACTAATGTCTAACATGAATTGCTCATGAAATAGGGCAATATCCAACTCTTTGGATTTAACATAGTTAGTGCAAGTTTATCTAAATCTTAAATATCTTATCTCATAAGATTCTATGACTTAGAATATTTAAAATTACAATTGTGTAAGACTTAATTCATGATCAGCTACTAGAGTGCAACCAAGTCTCATAGTTTTGTGTGATTTAAGAGCTTCAACTAAATACTAGTAAAGTAAAATAAGCATAAGATGAATATGGCCATTATTATTTGAATATCATTCAATTAAGATTGCATCACAGGTGAAATAGTTTACATGCCAATCTAATTGGTTGCGGGATACTATTCCCACAGTCTTAACACTAATACACCATGATCTTATGATCCTGCATTGACTATATTAGGCCGAATTGAACTTAATCCCTAACGTGCCGAGAATGATATTAGAAATTCACAAAAATGTACCTAATATTGGCATTTTTGCACTCAAGAATTGTGTTTATGTACTTAATTTGCCCATATTATGTACTTATTTTGCACATTTATGTAGTTGCTTTTTCAAAGGCTAAGATGGAGCTCAACTTAATGCGTGAAACAACATAAATAACGCCTTAATACGACAAAATTATGGTTTGTTAAAGAAATCATCGTGATAGTATGTGTTGAAATGGTTGGGAGCTCAAACATCCACGTCCAACCAATGCGCTCTTGTTCATAGTAGTATAAACCATTGATGCATGAGCCAAATAATACTCCCAACACCACTATTGAAAACCAGTGAACCTATCTTGATTCTATGAGTTATAGGGATAATACGCCATGATCTTATCATCATGCAATGGCTAGATTAGGCCAAATTCAAGTTGATCCCTAAGGTACTAGGAGTAACACTTGAAATTGGAAAAAATATACCCACTATTTGTATTTATGTGCTTTAGAACTACATTTATGTACTTAATTTGTCAATTTTGTGCACTTATAATGCGTATTTTTGTACTTGCTCTTCCAAAGGTAGAGTTGAGGCTCAATTCAATGTGTGAAATAACACATAAGCCACCATAACATAACAAAATTGTGGTTTATTGAAGAAATAGTTTGGATATGCACATATTAAAATGATTTGGAATAAAAATACCCATATCTAACCATTTGCGCTCTTATTTATAGTAGTGTCAAACTATTTATGTATGGAACCAGAAACTTAAATGTCCTAATAATAATAATTCGTGGTCTTTTGATCATGTAATGGCCAAATTAGGTCGAATTGAACTTAATCTATAATGTGCTCAAAATGATACCAAAATTCCATAAACATGCACCTAATATTGCATTTATGTATTTCAAAAATGCATTTATGCATTTAATTTGCTAGTGTTATGTACTTGTTAAGCCTATTTCTGTAGTTGTTTCTCCAATAACTGAGTTAAGGCTCAGTTCGATGTGTGGAACAATACATAAGATACTATAACGTGACAAAACCATGGTTTGTTATAGAAATGATTTAAACATGCATGTGTTGAAATGGTTTGGAGCATAAATATGCACATCTAACCATTTGCACTCCTATTTATAGTAGTATGAAATCATTCATGTATGGTACTGAAAACCTTAACGTTCTGAGAATAATATACCATGGTCTTACGATCATATAGTGGCCAAATTAGGATGAATTGAATTCAATCTTTAATGTGCCTAGAATGATACCAAAAATATGCAAAAATGTACCCAACATTGGCATTTATGTACTCCAAAATTGTGTTTATCAACTTAATTTAGCAATATTATGTACTTATCATGCGTATTTTTGTACTTGCTTTTTTGAAGACTGAGTTGAGGCTCAATTCGATGCATAGAGCAACACATAAGATAACCTAATATGATAAAACTATAGTTTGTTGAAGAAATGATTTGGTTATGTATTTATGGAAATGGTTTATAATGTAAATACCAACATCCAATCACCTGTGCTCTTATTCATAGTAGTGTGAAATCATTCACGCATGGTACCAAAAATCGAATGTGCTAAGAATGATATGCCAAGGTCTTGTGATCACTTAATGGCTAGATTACGCTAAATTAAACTCAATCTCTACTGCATTGAGAATAACACTAGAAATCTACAAAATGTGCCCAGTATTAGCATTTATGTACTCCAAAATTGTATTTATGTACTTAATTTGCCAATGTTGTCTACCTGTCATATATGTTTCTATATTTGCCTTTTCAAAGGTTGAGTTAATGCTCAATTTGATACGTGAAAACAACACATAAGATACCTTAATGCAAAAAAAAAATAAAAATGGTTTGTTAAAGAAATAGCTGGGATACACATGTGTTGAAATAGTTTGGAGCACAAGTACTAATATCCAACTGCTTGCACTCTCATTTATAGTACTATGAAACCATTTATGCATGGTACTGAAACCCTAATGTGCTAAGAATGATACACCATGGTCTTATGATCATGTAATGGCTAGATTAGGTTGAAGTGAACTCAATCTTGAATATGCTCAGAATAATTCAAAAAATCCACAAAAATGTACCTAGTATTGGCATTTATGTATTCCAAAAATGCATTTATGTACTTGATTTGCCAGTGTTGTGTACTTACCATCATATTTCTGTACTTGCTTTTCCAAAGGCCAAGTAGAGGCTCAATTCGATGTGTGGAACAACACGACGTGACAAAACTATAGATTTTTGAAAAAATAGTTTGGATAAGTAGGTGTTGAAAAGGTTTGAAATACAAATACCCACATCCAACCACTTGCGTTCCCATTAATAGTAGTGTGAAACCATTCAGGCATAGTACCGAAAACCCAAACGTGCTAAGAATGATATGCCAAGGTCTTATATTCATATAATGCTAGATTAAGCTAAATTGAGCTTGGTCCCAAATTTGCTAAGAATGACAGTGAAAATATGCAAAAATGTACCAAATATTAGCATTTATATATTCTAAAACTGCATTTCAAAGGTATGTGTAATGCTATGATCCAAATATTTTCAAACAAAATTAAAAAAACTAGCCTACACACATCTACTAGGATCTAGACATGCACAAGATTTAGATTTAGAGAAGGGAAATATCTTAGTGAAAATATAAAAATCAAAGGGTAAGAGAAAACTTTCTTCGACCGTTGAAGTAGCTTCTCACTAGTGTAACAAGTTTACCATTGAATTTCCCCATGTTAGACTTCTCTTTCTTGGCCAAAACTTTTATTGAAATGTCACAATACCTTGAGGATACAATACTCCAAAATTAAGCCAAAATAGAACACTAAAAGGCCCCCTGGAACATGTTGAAAATAGTTGCCAGAAACTACCTCAAGCAAGAACAATAGCAACCAAACAGTTGACCCCTAATGACATAGTCCATAGACCATAACAGGGACCTCTTCTCTACAAAATGACTGGAGTTATTTGCAGAGAAAGGGACGAAATAGTTGGAGATGGAGGTGGAAAATGAAGGAGGTTGGAGAGAATAATGGGATTCTAACTATTAGATGCCCACTAACAAAGTTTGTTGGGAGAATCATTGACACCTTGCAATTTGCGTTCTTTATATGGCCACCCCTTCTCCTCCTATATCTATATATAGAAAAAGGATGGTGTGTGGTCGCACACCATATTTAAGGAGAGGGTGCCATGTGTCCATGCCAAGGTGGCCACTAGCAATTTGTAGTGAATTAAAATGTCATTTGGAATCAACATTTCATGTCATGAAAAGTCTTACAAATAGATATTAATTCCATATTAAATGAACCCTTTCATTTAATAATTCTCTCCAAAATTAACTCTCCAATTAAATTAAATACTTTAATTTGATTAATAATTCTTTGACTTAACTCTTAAGTCAAAAAGCTTAACTCTTTAAGCTAATCAAAATTAATTTAACTCTTAAATTAACTTTACCAATTGATAGTCATGTGACATCAATTAATTAACTCTTAATCAATTGATCTTAATTTAGCTCTTAAATTACTTTGACCAATTTAAGATTTAAATTAATCAAGCCAAAATGACTAAAATTTTCACCCATTTCAAATTCAGTTATGAAGTTTCTAACGTTTAGAAAAATCTCCTTCTTTCAATAGGTTATGCTAGTTGCTTTTGTGTGTAACCCATTAGATTTTACTTTTCATTGGACGTGGGCTCACAACTCCTTGTGACTTATGGAATATCAAATATTTATATTAGCTTAAACTCCTTTAAACTAAGTGACTCGATTCAATAAACCTTATTAATAGACGAGTACCCAATCTCTATGGTAGATATCCAATCTCGAGCTCATGAATCCCAACTAATTGGCCAAAATGAATGCTCTCGTATAATCATTCTAGCATCACATGTGCTATGCAGATACAATACTTATGTCTCCTTTCTCTATGAAAGAGGCTTAGGGTAAGATATTAGTTAGCTTCCTAACAGTCTAATTGCTATGCCTTTATCTTCGCTTGATTTTAGCTCTCTTTTGCGACCAAAAGTATATTGTTTCACACATAATAGATGCATAAGTGTTGTTCAAGCTCTCAAAACTATGTTTAGCATATCAATGCTATCTTAAATCTTGTTATAGTTAATCTCCAATTGTGTCAAAAATAGGATGCATAAATGTTATGCTTGTTTTTGCTTGACCAATTAATTATTTATATGATAAGCATTTAATTGTTGGAATTAAATGTCAATTCTTTATTTATTTATTGTTCATTTAAGTGTTGAATGAATAATGAATGAATGGGGATGATCATGGGCCTTTAATATTAATTTTGTTAATTTCAAAGTTGTTGAAATGGGGCTTGCATGCCTCTTGTTCTATCTTATAAAAGTTATGAGAGTAGAATCACTAGGAGCAAGGTCTTTTTTCTCTTGTAAAAGTTGCAAGGTGCAAAAAAGATCCAAGAAAACTTGAAGACCCATGAATATATGAGGATACACTCATGTAATAGTTTAGTTTAATCAACCCACTTAAAATCAACTGAGTGATGCACCTAAGGCTCTAAATGCATCACTTGGTTAGGCTCATGGTCATCTCACCCTAGAAGCATGCTAGATGCATTTATTTATTTATGCTTTTCATATCCTATTGACAAATGAAATATATGGATTAGGATATAGAAAACCTAAATAAGAAGATAAAATTGGTGAGATCTTGGCAAACAAGTTTAAAAATTCCCTTACTTAGAATGTCTAAGTGTTTTTCAAATATGAAGTCAAGATGGATATAAATTAAAAGGACTTTTAATAAATCCATGCCTTCTATCAATAGTATATGCCATGACGATGCTACTAGATTTGTGTGATGGCACTTGGTCATGAGGGTCACACTTAGGAGGAAATCTGTGAGCATATACTTAGCATATGATGCACTTTTGATTTAAGGCTTCCCACATATTGGCACTCAGTCATAGGGGATGTTGTAGAGCGGTCTTAAATTAAAGTTTGATTGGTAGATTTGATTTAACACTTAGCAGTATAGATATTGCACGAGTTATGGGGCTACATGAAAAGTATGGTAAAATATATCAAGAGTTGCAAGTGATGCAATTAGCAAGTGTTGCTTATCCTTAGATTATTTGTGGATGACACTTAATCATGGGGGTTCACTTGCAAGTCTTTGGAGTTTTGATTCTCACAAGAAAATATGATTTCCCAAATTTTCTAGGGAGTAAAGGATTTGATAAAATAGTGGGACAAAAAATATGCTTGAAAGACCATAAACATGTTTTCAAAATATCAAAATTCAATCACATGCTTATATTCTCTTTTTTGCATTTGGTGATTTGCGAAATCTTAAGAACGACTTAAATCCATGCAATGTTATTTTGGAAATCAATAAACTAACTAGGCTAAACTTTTATGTTTGACTAAACCTCAAAATCATTCTAGATTTCAAGAAATGGGTAAATATCCTATATCATGGTGCTTTTAATCCCATGGGATTAATATTGATTGAGAGACACATGGAAGGTACACAGATTGGGTTAAACACTATCTTATCCCGTTGTCTCATCTACAAACTTCAAAAATCTCAAAGATACATGAATATTACCTCGGTTTAAGTTTACAAGAGTTGTTAAACAAACAAGGTGTGAAAAGTTCATGTTGTCAAAGGAGAGTTTTCAAGCTAGGATAAAGTCATGTGTTATCGACTACTATCTAAAGATAATTAGGCTTAAAGAAGCTTTTTCAACTTGGACATAGTGATAGACAATGATCTCCATGAAGATTTGATCCTCATATCCTCCCCGAGTTTTATTAATCAAAGTGTTGATCTAGAAGAAGACTACCATGACAAGGGTAAATCTTTAACACTTCTTTCCTCCTCTAAGTCTATAGGCCCTAAAGGTGCTAGAAAGGGAGGTAGAAGGAATAAAAGTTCTTCCTCGAAGGTAAAGCAACTATCAAGGGTATCCAAAGGAATCAAGAAGATTATAAAGGATAAAGTCGATGTTGCTTGTTTCTACTTTAGCGAGATAGGCCATTGGAAGTGGTATTGCAAGAAATACCTTGGCATCCTTAAGAAGGGTATGTACATTATTGAAGTGCATTTAAGGATATATTCTTCCTTATGGATATATGATATTGCATGTAGTTCTTATCTTTGTAATTTGTTCTAAAAAATAGAAAGAAGAATAAAACTAAGTGATATGGATATATGATCCATCAACTTGGCAAAAGAGCAAGAGTTGTGGCCTAAGCTGAAGGCATATAATAAATTAGACTTATTAAACTCCATAATTATATTAAACCCTTGTTATTATGTACCATACATTATTGGGAACAATATTTCAATTCTTGTTTGGATGGTGAAGGATTTGATCTTTTTATATCAAATGGGAGATTGAAAGCATTAAAGAAATTTGTTCTTTAGTTGCTCATGGTACACTTAACAAAGGATTTTACATTTTTGGATTCTCAACCATCACTAATGCACATTCAATCAAGTATGCGATAATTAGATATCTAAGAAGATGTCATTTTATGGCATGTAAGACTTGGGCATATCTCTCAAAATAGGATGAACAGGATAAAAGCTCTCAAAGCACTAAATGTTAGTGGTATTGAGGAACTTCCAACTTATAAGTCTTATTTGAAGGGAAACATGACCAAGACTCCTTTTATAGGATAATTGGAGCAACAAGTCCTTTGAATTTGATCTATACAGATGTGTGCAATCCCCTAAGAGTTAGTGCATGAGAAACCTATTCTTACTTTATCACCTTCATCGCTGATCACACTTAGTTCAAACATATGTATCTTATGAAGTACAACTCCAAAGCCTTTGAAAGGTTCAAAGAGTATAGGTGTGAAGTAAGGCCTTTGAAAGGTTCAAAGAGTATAGGTGTGAAGTGAAAAGGTAAAAAGGGACTTAGTATTAAAACTCTTCGATTGGATCGAGAAGAAGAATGCTTCAGTATTGAATTCTTAGATTATCTAAAAAAGAATGGTTCTCTATCAATGGACTCTACCAAGTACACCTCAACACCACAAAGTAGCAGAAAGAAGAAACCGTACCTTATGGACATGGTGCATTCCATGATGAGCTTTTCCAATGTGCCTATATCTTTTTAGGAATACACTTTAAAAACGACTACAAAGCTACTAAATGTAGTACCCTCAAAGGCTATGCTAAAGACTCAACATGAGATATGGTATGGTAAAGCACCCTCTTACCATTATTTAAAGGTTGGGGGTCTCCTGCATACATGAAGAGATTAGTGGGAGACAAATTGGATAGTTGATTCTTTTTGTGTAAGTTTATGAGATGCCCTAGGGAGTGTATGGCCAATTACTTCTATGATCCTTTAGAATAAAAGGTGTTTTTCTTGAGGGATGCCACTTTTTCATAAAGGGAATTTCTATAAGATAGAAACGGTATTGTTGTCGAACTTGATAAAGTTCAAGATGATCAACAAATTCAACAAGCGGTAGAAACAAATTAGCATCAAAGAGACTTACACATAACTTTTGAGTAGGTTGGACCAAATCGAGAAGCAACTCAAAAGGTATGAATTACTTCATGAGATAGTCTAATTAGATATAGATTTAAAAACCTACAAGAAAGTTATGTTGGATGTAGACTCGAGATATTAGCTTGAAGCCATGAGATCCAAAATGGACTCCATACACTCCAACAAAGTATGAACTTTGGTAGATCTATTGAAGGGGTTCCTATTGGTTGCAAGTGGATCTATAAGCAAAAGCTAAGAGTTGATGGAGAGGTTAGACCTTTAAGCTGCAACTAGTGGTAAAAGGTTAGCTGATATTGATTTTGAGAAAACCTTTTCAGTAGTTGTAATACTTAAGTCCATTTGGATTTTACTTGTCATAGCCGTATATTATGAATATGAGATATGGCAAATGGATGTGAAAATCGCTTTCCTCAATGGCAACATTGAAGAAAAAAATTTATTTGAAGAAACCACAAGGTTTTACATCCAAGAGAAGTAAGCAAAAGGCTTGCAAACTTTAGAGATCTATTTATGGACTCAAATAGACGTCCTAAACTTGGAAAATATGTTTTGATTAGAAAGTCAAATTATTTGACTTTGTCAAAAATATGTATATATCTTATGTGTACAAAGGGCTAGTAGGAGTAGTATTTAGTTTATTGTGCTTTATTTTGACGACATTCTTCTCACTCAGAATGAGATAAAAATGTTAGAGTGTACTAAAACGTGGTTATCTACTCAATTCTCTATAAAGAATTTGGGAAAAGTATCCTACATATTGAGAATACGTATATATAGAGATAGATTGAAGAGGATGTTAGGGCTATCCCAAACCCAATACATTGACTAAATACTAAAGTGGTTTAGTATAGAAGAATCCAAGAAGGAATTCATTCCTATCGGACATGGATCCATCTCTCTAAGTTTATGGCCCTTGAGATTGAGGTGGAGAGATAAAATATGTCTTAGATATCTTATGTGTCTGCTATAGAGAGCATAATGTATGTAGTTTAATGTATATGATTAGATGTGGCACATGCTCTAAGTGTTACAAGCAAGTTCCAATCCAACCTCGGTGAGAATCATTGGATGGCCACGAAAATGATTCTTAAATACTTAAGAAGGACTAAAGAATTATTTTTAGTATATGGCAATAGAGAATTGAAATGCAAGGGGGTTTTTGGACTCAAGTTTTTAATCCGAAGTAGATGACTTAAAAATCTATTTCTAGATTTATATTTTGCCTTAATGGTAGCATAGTAAGTTGAAAAAGCTCCAAACTAGACACCCCAATCGATTCCACCACTAAGATGAAATAATTTGTGGTTTTTGAAACCACAAAGGAAGGTGCTTGGACAAAAACCTCATCCAAGAGTTAGATGTGGTGCCTAGCATGCATGAGCCTATTGTTGTCTTAGGTAGATAACTTAGGACTTAAGCCAAGATCTTATCAGTAATCCAAATACAGTAAATGTGATACAATTTGGAAAAGGGATTTTCCAAAGATGAGGTCACAAACTGAAATAAACATTAATAATATATGCATAGTATCAAGACTATTAGGGAGCCAACAAAGATCTTGCCCTAGACATCTTTCATGAAAATAGGACATGGAAGGGCCGTATTTGTATGATACGCGTAAAACTAGAATGGTTCACCAAAAGTTTCATTCAGCCAATTGTTGGGCTCCATGGGCTTGAGGTTAGACATCAACCATGGAGATTGGGTATTTTTCAATTAATAGAGATTAATTAAACTGAGTCAATTAGTTTAAAAGAGTTTAAACTAACGTAAATATATAATATTCTAAAGTCACAAAGGTTGTGAGCCTATATCCAATTAGCGGTAGAGCCTAATGGGTCACACAAAAAATTCAATCGACAATCCTAAATATTGAGGGAAATTTTCTAAGTGTTAGAAGAATTTCAAGATGGTCGAAAATTGAGGGAATTGGTTGACACAATTTTTAGTCATCTCGGCTTGATCAATTTAATTGTTAAATTGATATAATTAATTTAAAAAGTTAAATTAAGACCAATTAAATTAAGTGTTAATTTAATCTGGTGCCTCATGACTATCAGTTGGTCAAGTTAACTTAAGGTGCTAAGTTAACAAAATCTAGCTTAAAGAGTTAAGCTAGTTGACTTAAAGGTTAAGTCAAAGTTTAATTAAATTAAAGTGTTTAATTTAATTAAAATGAGGAATTGAAATTGGAGGGAGAATTCAAATGAAATGTTCATTTGGTGCTGAATTAGAATTTAATTGGGTAGACAGTTCATGAGATGAAATGTAGATTCTAAATTAAATTCAAATTCAACACAAATTAACATACAACTTACAAGATGCTTGCAAGTTAGCATGCTTAGGTGGCACCCCCATCTTGAGGAGGATGTAATGCCACCTTTGTATCACACCATCTTCACTCTATATATAGATATAGAGAAGGGGGCGGCCAGCACAACAAGAAATTCATACATTTTGTGTATTTAAAAGTTAGACCCAAAATTCCCTCTAAAAGTGATTCTCTCATAAGTTAAGGCTTCACATTCTTCTAAATTGGTTTGAATAATCTAATGAAAATTGGTTTATTAATTTGATTATAATACCAACCTATGAATACATGATGGATGAGCAAATGTGTTCAAAATAGAAAAGGAAAATACATAGTACAATCCCATATTTACAGGAAATAAAAGATTACAAAATGAAGCAAATAAAAGATTACGATTGATTACATTACCTTATTATGTCCTTTCAAGATAGGGGTGAGGAAACAACTCTTATCTTAGATCGTTGACAAAGAAAAACTGCAGTGGGCACCACTTTGGTACATGAATCACCAAGCTGGGAAGAAGACAATACATGGCATACAAAAAGTGTTTTGTCCTTTACTTGCTCATGAACAAAATGATAATCAAGAGTGAGGTGCTTCATGTGACTATGAAAGATTAAGTTTTGAGATAGAAAAGTTTCACCGAAATTATCACAGCAAACCACTAAAATGTTGGAAATAGAGAATCAAAGTTCTTTTATAAGATTAACTATCCAATTAGTTTTAGCTGTATTGTTTATGATGGCCTTGTATTTTTCTCTAGTAGAAGAGCGAGCTATCGTGCATTGTTTCTTTGATGACCAACTAATTAGAGAACCATTGAGAAACATAATATAAGCTCTAATGGAGCATTTGTCATCTGAATCACCTCCCCAATCAAAGTCTGAGAATACCACTAGATTCAGTGGGTTGCAAGGTGCAAGCAATAGACCAAAAGAAGTAGTTGCTTTAAGATAGCACATAACCCTCTTGCAAGCTTGCCAATATGGATCAGTGGGTCGATGCATTAATTGAGATAATTTATTTACTGCAAAAGATATATCAGGTCGAGTACTAGAAAGATATTGGAGAGCAGCTATAGCTTTGCGATATTATTTTTGATTTGTAAGAGTGACGCCATCATCAAGTTTGAGTGAGACAGATGATGCAGGAGGCGTTTAGACACCTTTAGCTTTGAGCATGTTTATGCAATGTAGGAGATCCGAAATATACTTTTATTGAGAGAGAAGAAGACTTATAGATGAATGACAGACCTCAACTCTAAGAAAGTAGGTAAGGGGTTGTAATCTTTGAGAGAAAATCAAGTAGCTAAAGTTGCATTGACTATAATAATCTTGGCATCAAAAGAGCCTGTTAAGATAATATCATCCATGTAGAGAAGTATAAATATAACATATGTCTAGCCATGCATTATAAAAAGAGAAATGTCTAATTTAGAATCGAAAAACCCAATCAAGCAAAGATACTTCTTGAATTCATTGTACTATGCACGAGGAGCTTGGCTAAACCATAGATGGCTTTATGAAGTTTGCAAACATGGGTTGGTTACTTAGTGTTGACAAAACCAAGAGGTTGCTCTGTGAAGACTTCTTCATGTAGTGTGCCTTGTAAAAAGGCATTATTTACATCAAGTTGATAAATAGGCCATTTTAAGTATGTGGCAAGCGTAAGCATCAAACAAATTATAGTTGGTTTTACCACTGGACTGAAATTAAAGGTGAAATAATACTAGGACGATGATGAAACCCTTTAGCAACTAGCCCATTTTTGAATTGATCTATACTCCCATTTAATTTTTGTTTGACCCAAAATATCTACTTGCACCCAATGATAATCTGTTTGGCAGAAGCAAGACCAAGTGATCGAGTGTTGTTTCTTACCAGTTCACTAATTTCTTCACACATTGCATCTCACCATTCTTTAGATTTTGCTACCTGTTTGTATGTTCAAAGAGCCATAAGGGTGTCTATGTATGCTAATAGACCTAAGTAGTCAAGTGATTTCCCGGGCTTGAAAATATGATGTTGTGATTGAGTGACTATATGAACTGGTGATAGGGTAGGACTATTTATCTGCTATGAAAATGAGATAGAAACAACTTTACTCATTGCTAAAATAGGAGTAGTCACTAAATGGACAAAAGACTCAATGGAGATTGAGGAAGTGGGTAAAGTGGAAGTAGTTGATGGGGAAGCATTGATATCTGATGGCGTGGAGAGAGAAATTGATATTGTAGGAACTGGGGAGATTTCATGAGAGGTAAGAGATGAAGTAGGAGTATATGGTGTTGGTAGGTTTCGATTAGTAGGTATAACATCAATTTAAGAATGAAGATTTGATTTAGAAACCTGCGATAGATGATGAAATATAGTGATATATAGTTGAATAGCTAAAAAGACACATATCTTAAACTTAAGATCAAGTTTATGGTTGGAGTAAGGGTGTAGCCAAGGGTAGCAAAGACAACTAAAGTTATGAAGTGTATTGCAATTTGGTGATGTGTGAAAGAGGGATACATAGGGTAACTTGCCATTTAAAATTGGTGTAGTCATTCTATTGATAAGATATATAGTTGTGCAGCAGGCATAAGGCTAGTAGGTAAGCGAAATTGAGGCTTGATATATAAAAGTCAAGGCGATCTCCATGATATGGTGATGATGTCTTTCGGCACTACTAACCCTTTGAGGTGTATATGGAGGTAAAAATAGGTGTTGTATCCTTATGTTTGAAATAGTTTTAGTCAAGCCCTCATATTCTCCACCACTATCTGAATACACACTCTGATAATGGAACAATTAAAAAATTTCTCAACAAGTAATTTAAAGGTATTAAAAATGGAGAGAACACCAAGTTATTTCTTAGTGGAAATAGCCATATATATTTTGTAAAGTGATCGACAAAGATAACATAAAATCGGTACCCTTTAGTAGAAGTTATTGGGGATTGTCCCCAGACATTAGTGTATAAAAGTTCTAAAGGTCTTGAACTTTTCAAAGTAGATTGCTTAAATGGCAAATGATGACTTTTATTGTAAAGATAAGAGTCGTAATGATCTTCATAGGAATTAAAAAATGGTAAATGAAACTGTGTAATACTAGATTCAAGAGTCTTTAAATGAGGATGACCAAGGTGATGATGCTAAAGTGTATATAAAGAACGTGTGGTTGTAGAAGCAAGGTTAGTAGCTGGTGATAAGGATCTAGTCCATTCATACATCTTGGCTCTATTTGGGCCTTGAGCAAGAGATGCTCCCGTTCTCAAATCCTTCACAACAAAAAAAGTAGGAAAGAATTTAGTTGATGTTCTATTTTGCTCACAAAATTGAGGAATAGATATTAAATTTCTATGAATAGCCGGGGCACACAAAACATCTTTCAAGATAAATTTAGAATATGAAGAAAAAAGAGTAGTATGTCCTGTGTGAGTAATCTTGATACCATTACCATTTCCAATAATCACATTATTTGTACCCGTATACTTAGAAAAGGCTTGAAGGTTTTGAGTATCAGATGTGATGTGGTGAGAGGCCCCAGTGTCCATGACCTAGTTGGCATTATTTGAGGATTAATGTATAGAATAATTGGCATGAGGAGCATCTTTAGGATTGTGAGAGCAGGAGAGACAAACCCGAGTGGTGTGTCCAAACTTCTTGCAAAATTGACATTAGACACATGGTTTGTTGTTGTTGGTTGTCAAGGGATGCTAATTAGTTTCTTAATGTTGTTTAATAGAGGCTGAGTCTAGTTATTGTAATTAGTGGAGGATGAATTCCTTTGATTGTTGTTCTGGTTGTGGCCATTTGGGCATCACTGATTGTGATTCTAATTGTGGAATCACTGGTTGTATTGAGCAGTGATGGCAAGAGTCTCTTACCGATGGAAAAGAAAAACTTCATGTCTACTAAGTTTGTTAAAGAGTTCTTAAAAAGAGATATGTGTATCTCTAGAGTGAATGGCCACACTAATGTCATTATAATCAGGACCTTAACCACTAAGAATCTTAATAACAAGGGCTGAGTCACTGATTGGATCATTAGCAATGGCGAGCTCACCAACAATAACGCGGATCTCATTGAGATTTGAGCTATTAGCTTTGTGCCTTTAGTTAAGCAAGCAAGAGAGTCTTGAAGGCCATAGACTTATGATTGAAACTTGTTTGAGTATTTTTGAGCAAGTTTCATCTAAGTGGCATAAGCAGTGGGTACTCTAGCAATTGAAGATGTAATGGTAGGATTGACAAATGACATAATGGCATGTCTGATGAGTCCGCCTTGATGGAGCCAAGTTTTTCATTTTGGATCTATGGTACATAGGGAAGGAGAGGTTCCATCAATGTAGGAGGAGAGATCATACCCTAAAAAAAGGAGATCGTGTTGTGCCTTCTATGTTAGATAATTACTACTTTCAATTATTTTAATAGAGACCTGAGTGGCTGTATTATTGGTAAGAAATTGTCTGCCTTGTGCAATTGGATTGATCATGCCATGTCTTAATGATGCTGAGGTATTGTAAGTAAGGGCTAAAATTTCATCAGGAGTCATGATAACAAGGTAGAATGACACCTAAACGAAAAATCAAATGGAGCTCGTTTGAGCAAGAATAGCTCTAGATACCATAAAGTGGTTTGAAGAATCTAATGAAAACTGGCTTATTAATTTCATTACAATGCCAACCTATAAATACATGATGGATGAGCAAACTTGCTCAAAATAGAAGAGGAAAATACATAGTATAATCCCATATTTACAGGAAATCAAAGATTACAAAATAAAGGAAATAAAATATTACAATTGATTACGTTACCTTACTATCTTCTTCACCCCCCTCACCATTTTTGGCCTCCTACTATCTTTCTTTGTACTTGATTTTTTTAGCTAAATTGAGGAGGAAATAATTGTCAATTGGTGTGTGGACTTTGACCTCAGAGGCAAGATGAATTTTAGATTGCTTGCTTTGGTGATCCTCTATTCAAGCAGTTCATTTCTAGATTTTGTTCAAGATATTTACTGAGGATTTTGGTTCTGAAATTTTTCTTGGAAATTATCCATTGAGTTGTGGAATTTTGGTCTAGATTTAGCTTGAATCTGAGGTGATTTTCTTGATCAAAGGTTGATCTCACTCTGCTGTGCCAAAAGCAGTCTGCCTTCAGGAAAGAAAACTCCACTTTGAGTTTTTGGTTGGATTTTGCTTAAGAGGCAACAATCTGACCTTAATCCATTATATGAACATGATTTAGATCCTTGGATTGGTGTAATCTAAGTTAGATTTTAGTTTTTAAATATTTTAAATTGAATCCTTAGCATTACACCTCTATCAAAAACTTCATCCAAAAGTTGGATATAGTACCTAGCACTGCTGAGCTTATAGTTGTCTTCTGTGACAATAGTGAAATAGTGGCACAAGCTAAAGAGCCAAGATCTCATCAGCGATTCAAGCATATTTGAAGGTAATATCATTTGATCCATGAGATCACTGATATAGGCAATATCTGAGTGAAAAGGGTAGCCTCATAAGAGAATATAACAAATCCATCGACAAAGCCCCTACCGTAAAAGGTTTTTAAAGGATATCTTGAGAAGATGGGTCTTAAGACTATGGTAAATTAGCTTTAAGCAAGTGGGAGATTTTTGAAATAGTGCCCCGTAACTAATTAGATTGGCGTGTAAATTATTTTACTTGTGATACAATCTTAACTAAATGATATTCATATTTCAATAGCCATTTTCATCTTATGCTTATTATACTTCACTAGCATTTGGTTGAAGCCTTGAGATCACTCATGACTATAAGACTTGGTTACACATTAGGTGGTGTTCATGAAACAAGTCTTACACGATCATGATCTTCAAATATTCCAAGTCGTAGAATCTTATGAGATAAGAGATCTAAGATTCAGATAAACTTGCATTAATGATGCATAGATCTAAAGAGTTGGATATTACTCCATTTCATTAGCAATCCATGTAGACATGAATGCATGTTAGTGGGTGTATGTTAGAGAATAAGTATACTAAATGCCCGCCTAAATAATCTATTAGATAGTTGTAATAGCAAGTTCTTCAGTTTATGCTAGTGCATATGATCAGTTCTTAAACCTAAGGATCCACGGAAACCTTGTGTTTAGGTTCTTATACTTTAACTTATCCTTAACTACTCTACGAGTCATTCAAGTTACGCACAAGTATGAGCTACTTAGGTATGGAGGTTTGTGAGATGCAAAATGGGATCCGTCTTTCTATCGTTGTGAAAGGCGAGTACCTCTCTTACGTATTCTATAATAATGGACTCCACAAAATCCTTGTGCAAGGTAGAATGACAATCTAGAAAAGGAGTTTTTCAAAGATGAGGTCACAAAAAAGGAAACGAACATTGGGAATAGAAACATAGTCATGAAGGCTATTAGGGAGTTGACAAATATCTTTTCCTAGGTCTCTTTCAGGAGATAAGAGATGGAAGGACCGTAGTTGCATGGCAAGCATAAAGCTAGAATTTTTCACCAATAGCATATTCATTTCAACCAATTAGTTAGGCTCGATGGGCTTGCAATTGATATAAAATTATGGAGATAAGGTACTCTTCAATTAATAGAGATTAATAGAATTGAGTTATTAGTTTAAAGGAGTTTAAACTAATGTGAATAATTTGATATTCAAAATATTACAAGAGTTGGGAGCCCATGTCTAATAAATGGAAGAACCTAATGGGTTGCACACAAAAATCTAAAGGAAGTTCTATTTGATTAAGGGAATTTTCTAAGGGTTTGAAAATTCCTAGTCATTGATTTTGTGGAGAAAATGGTTGGCTAATTTTTTGGTCATTTTAACTTGATTGATTTAACTATTAAATCAATCAAAATAATTTAAGGAGTTAAATTAGACCAATTAAATTAAGGAGTTAATTTAATTGGTGCTATATGACATTTAATTAGTCAACTTAACTTAAGGGTTTAAGTTAACACCATCTAGCTTAAGGAGTTAAGTTAGTTGACTTAAGGAGTCAAGTTAAGACCATTTAATTAAATTAAGTGGTTAATTTAATTAATGTGAAGAATTTATTTTGGAGGGAACTCAAATGAAGGAGTTCATTTGAGGTGCATTTAGAATTTATTTGGATGACATTTCATGAGATGAAATGAAGACTCCAAATGAAATTCAAATGTAAATGAAATTCACATTTCACATGCAACTTGTTTGCTTAGGTGACGCCTCACCTCATGGGAGGTGTGATGCCAACTTGCACCACACCTTCCATCCTCTATAAATAGAGGTGGCCGACCACATTGTTTGCATTCATGCTATATTCTCTTTTTCTCTCCAAAAGTGTGATCCACACATGTGTTGAAGTTTCACATATTCTTCTTCACCTTCCCTTCACTTTTTGGTCTTCATCACTTCTTCATCCTTTGGTGATCCAACTGATTAAAGATTAATTGGAGCATGCCTTAGGTGTGTGGATCATTCATTAGAGGCTAGTCACTTGGATAGTTTTGCTCTTGAAGATCCACTGCATGGCAAAATGTTTAGTGGTGATTTTGAAGCACTTGCCGATTTTGTTTTTGTTGAAATTTTTACTAGATAATCTCCAAGATGTTGGGGAGGTGTTGCCCAAATTTTAGCCAAATTGGAGATGGTTTGCTTGGGCAAACATTGCTAGATTCCTATTGTGCTAATTAGAGATAGCTTTGAAGTGTTCAACCTTATCTTTGATTCTACCTTGGATTTTTACGCGATCAAGGTATTTATCTTCATCTAAATCCATTTTAAAGCATGATTTGATCCTTGGATGGAGTATAGTCATGTTTTGATTTAGTTATTTTTGCTTTATTACATAGATCCTTGTGTTATACTCTCCTTCAAAATTGAACTCGATCCCGAATGTGTTGAGAATGATATCTCAAATTTGTGAATAAGTAAATAGTATCAGCATTTATGTACTCAAGAACAGAATTTATGCGTATAATTTACTAATATTGTATATTTATTTTGCATTTTTTTGTAGTTACTTTTTCAAAGACCAAGATGAGACTTAATTCAATGCGTAGAACAACACATAAGTCACCCTAACACGAAAAAACCCTAGTTTGCTGAAAAAATGATTGTGATAGTACATGTTGAAATAGTTGGGAGCTTAAACACCCATATCCAACTACTTGGGATCTCATTTATAGTAGTATAAACCATTGATGCATTAGCTGAATAAATCCTCTCGACACCACCATCAACAACTAATAAACGTATCTTGACTATATGAGTTCTAAGACTAATACTCTATGGTCTTATGATCATACAATCGCTAGATTAGGCCGAATTGAACTCGATCCCTAGTGTGTTGAGAATGATATAGGAAATTTGTGAAAAATTACATAGTATCAGCATTTATATACTCAAGAACTGTATTATGTTCTTAATTTGCTAGTATTGTGTACTTATTTTGCTCGTTTATGTTTTTACTTTTACAAAGGCCAAGATAAGGCACAATTCAATGTGTGGAACAATATATAAGATGCCTTAATGCGGCAAAACCATGATTTATTGAAAAAATGGTCATGATAATATGCGTTGATATGGTTGGGAACTTAAACACTCACTTTCAACCACTTGTACTCTCATTTATAATAGTATAAACCATTGATGCACGGGCTAAATGAATCCTCCCGACACTACCATCGAAAACCAATGAACCTATTATGACTACGTGAGTTCTAAGACTAAAATGCCATGGTCTTACAATTATACAATGGCTAGATTACACTGAATTGAACTCGACCACTAATTAGCTGAGGATGACACAGGAAATCCAGCAAAATGTATTGGCATTAATGTACTCTAGAATTGCATGTATGTACTTAATTAGCCAATTTTGTGTACTTATCATACGTGTTTTTGTACTTACTTTTACAAAGGCCAAGTTGAGGCTTAATTCGATGTGTGGAACAACACATAAGGCACACTAATGGGACAAAACTGTGGTTTGTTGAAAAATTAGTTTGGATACGCACGTGTTGAAATAGTTTAGAACACAAATGCCCACATCCATCCACTTCACTCCCATTTATGGAGTGTGATGCCATTCACACATGGTACTAGAAACCTTGATGTGCTAGGAATGATATGCTAAGGTTTTATAATTACGTAATGGCCAAATTAGGCCGAATTGAACTCGATCCCTAATGTGCTGAGAATGACATAAAAAATTTGCAAAAATGTACCCAGTATTAGCATTTGTGTACTTGAAAACTACATTATGTACTTAATTTTCTAAGGTTGTGTACTTATTTTGAGTATTTATGTACTTTAAAACTACATTCATGTACTAAGTTATTGCTAGTTATGCACTTTTTTTAAGCTAACCAGTAGCATATATATCTTTATCAGTATCTATTTATGAATAAATTTTCAAATTGTACTATAAATTGTGAGCACCATCTATTCGAATTATCTAAATACATAAATTATAATTGTTATCCAATAAGAATGTCATAAATACTAAAACTATCACATCAATATCTACATACAAAAAAGTTCATTCATCTAGATAATAACCATTTGAACATCATTGTTCTCCCTTGGAAAACATTAAATCTTGCACATCTGTCAAAGTTTTTGCAGCAATATGTACTCGATATGCATCTATAGAACAGTCATTTGCATGCTAGAAATCCTTGGTATTTTTGGCATTACACTCAGCCCAAAGACATACACAAACTCCACAATCTAGTCCCCATTTTGTTAGTGACTAAAATGTATTTGCACATCTTTTTGCGGTACAATATACCCCAATAAATGTTTTAGGTATCCAGTTATAAACTAAGCCTACAAAAATATTTTTTAGTTTTTATTCAAATACTTGGATGAATATATCACAAATATAAGCGTACTTACAAAAAAATTTATCATTGCTTTTGTTTGGGGAGACCAAGATGAGTTCATTGCATGAATTTCTTTTTAGTCATGCCTAACACAAGAAGGAACTAGTTATAATGACTGTTAATGAAGAATATAATAAATTAACACTTGTTTAGGACATCTAAATTTAGCTTTTCCTAAAACTTGCATGTGCTCAGTTGACTAATAAATTTTGGAAATTCATCTTGCTTTATAGCACGCTTCTTATTTCATTTCTCAAGTTCTCTCAAATTTTCCTCCTATCAACAATTAATGTTTGAACTTATTAAATCAAGTTATTTGTAGTTGAAAATACAAAACAAATACTATATGCACGTGAAGTCAGACACTAAATATCGTGATTACATGTTCTCATAATGAAGAGCTACACAAGATCTTCATGTAGCAATTAATTAAATCTGACCTCAACTCTTTTCTGAACAACATATTGCACAACACATATCCTCTAATTTGTAGTCAGGTCCCTCCCAAGAAGTAACACTACAACAATAAATCATCATGTTACTCAAAGCATAAATTTGTTATAAAAAGAATAATATGTATTCAATATAATTACTCCATTTTATCTTGTTGCAAATATGAGTCAGCAATTTCTCTCTCTTTATCAAATGTCTCGGATTTCCCTCTATAATCTGCTTGTCCTTACATATGATTAAAGAAATCCTCATTATTTGATAAGTAGGACTCAATAGATCCAACCTCTATTAACTCAGTATTTTGGACATCCTTCATCTTCTCTTGTAAAAAATGCAATAAACATATCAAGTACATCAATCTAGCTATATAGTATATTTTTTTAATGTGATTTAGTATTGATCTCATTTACGTTAAGTATAAAAACTCATAAATGCAGTATTTAAAACTTGTATACACATGTCTTCTTCTTATTGCCGTGGCCCTTATGAGTAATTTACTTTACTTTATCCTTTGTGGTGTTGTGCTAGGAGATATAACAAAGTCCATTTCTTTTCTTTTCTCGTTGTGTCACCTCAATCACTTATACCTTTCATCATACAAGCTATGGTTATTTCCAAAGGTGGAATGTCCCCTAATTTAGGACGTTTACAATGAATTTCACCATTATCACATTTCTTTTGCTCCTCTTTTTCATTTTCCTTTTCATCATCTTCCCCATCTCTTTCTTCCTCTTCTTTTTCTAGTTCCACTTCTTCCTTATTCTTTTCCTCCTCTTTTTTCTTATTATCTTCCTCTTTTTCTTGCTCATTATCTTCCTATTTTTCTAGCTCTTTTTCTTTCAATTTACCTTCGTCTTTCTCCCCCTCAACCTCAACTCCACTAATAAGTCCTTTATTCTCAAGAAAGAACAATCTTTCAGTAATTCTATCTGTTACACTTTCTCATTCAACATTCTTTACAAGCCATACACATCAACAATAGGTGCTTTGTGATGTACTGGTATCATAATTTCTCCTCATTAGGCAAGGAATAAATATCTAGAACTTGTTCAAACAAAACTCTACAACATAGTTTGTAATTTTATATGTACATAAAACTATTATAATAACAAAGATAAGAAATATACGTTGTTACCATATTTCTAATAATCATCTTGAATTTTTGTTCTGCACCAACAACTTTTTGAGGAATCTTACTCTCATACCATCGAAAAAATTGTGAAAATGAATGCAATGAATTTGTCATTCCCAAGTAAGGAATACATTCATAAGTTACTCAATAATAATAATCAAAAGTATTAATACTGCATCCATCAAAATATTTCTTTCTTGGACCTTTCCCTGTTTCACTTTCTAGATACACCAAAATTTCATCATGCAAAAATTTAAATGCACCAACTCCCTATGCGTAAAGTACAATGGAAGATAAATCATCCATATATGGCAGAAGAAATCTAGGTGTTGAATAGTTACTAGTTGGAAACAATATATAGTTGAAAACTATAAGTATATACATCCTAACAAAATCATTAATATCTTGATCACTATGTTTTTTTGTCAATTTCTTTCAATCTTTTACAAATCTCTACTCGAGTGACATTCTTTTTTTCTTTAAATAATAATTTTATGATTTCTGACTCTATCTTTATATCAAAATTCATATGTTGCCCCACGTGTTGCAACCCCACAACAATAGAAAAGTCCCTCACAGTAAAAGGAAGCCCAATATTGTTACCAAAAATAAAAGAACAAGACCTAATATCAAACCTCCATAAGAGAGCTTCAACTCCTATAACACTATTAGAACTCAATTTACTCGAGTTAGTCATTTTATAGTACATAGAAAATGGGGTTTTCTTTAGTGCTTCAGTGTGTCAGAAGCTCATATTACCATCCAGCTCTTTCATAATATTTTTCAAATGACTTGGAGAGCATCGAGTATACAGCTTGGGGTCTCTATTAACTTTGGTAGTTTGGTGTGCAAGTCCCCTAACATTAGCTATTTCTGCAGAAAATAGAGACATAATAACTATATAAATACTATATTAGAGGTTTTGGAACAACAACTCATAATTTAAAACTGAAGGTTTGAATTTTTATACCAAAAAGACTTGTACAAAATATTGAATTGGAGGTATTATGTATGGCAACTTACAATTTAAATACTGAAAGTTTTAATTTTTGTAAGAAACAAACTACACAACATACTAATTTGGAGGTTTTGCGTACCATAAACTTAGAATTAAAATACTGAAAACTTGGATTTTGCTACCCAAAAAACTAGAACATAATACTGAATTGTAGATTTTCTATACTGCAATACAATTTAAATACTAAAAATTTAAATTTTGATACCATATTATTTGAAAATAATACAAATCATATTAGTTATGAGTTTGCGGGATGGATGCTCAAGAAATGCTTAAACGTAATGTATACATATCATAAACAATATAAACAAGATAATATCCCTAAAATTCAGTTACAAACAACTAATATACACTACACCTTATATGAATTATATAATTACTAAATTCAAATAACTAATAATTGAAGCATAAAATTAAAACAACAATTGAAGAATAAATTGACAATATTCAAGTACCAAAAAATATTAGGGATTTTTTTAATAAAAGAAAAGACCAACTGTTGGTGAATTGAGTATATCAAAATTAAGCCTAAAATAATTAAAACCAACATCAAACAAGAAGCAAACAAGGTAATGTACTAAATTTCGTTTTGTATTTCAACACAAAAATAACATAATAGAAAATTACACATTTTACCTCGTTGGCTATGCAATTGAGGGGCGAAAATAAAAACTCTTATAGCTACGACCACAAAAAGATAGAAAAAAAAAGCCGCCAAACAAGAAAGTAAAAGAGATGAAGATCGCATTATGTGAAGTAATCTTTTTGTTAGTGGGTAGTGGAGGGATTTTTGTTATTTTCAATTTAAGTAAGGGCTTTTTTGTCTTTTTGACTCAAATGGGGAGTGAACTCAAAACAAAATTGGAAAGAGGGAATTAAAACTGAAAAAGGGTAGGTGGGGACTAAATCCTAAAGCAAAACTTGGTTTGGCTACTTTTCTACAATTAACCGAAAAAAGAATATTTTTGATAATTGTTTTTGGATAATAAGTTAGGTATTTACCAACAATGTTTTTTATGCTCATTATTGGCAAAAATGAATATTGGAAAAAAAATAATATTGGGAATTTATTTGCATATATATATATATATATTTAGTCATCTATTTTTTGTTTTTAATCAATTAACATTATTTTAACACAATAATTTTGAGTAGATACAATTTACAAATTCTTTAACTGCCATCATTTTTTCTTTTCAAATTAATTTGTAATTTTTTAAGAAATATTTTATATAAAAAATTATGTGTGTGGAGCCGTGTCCATGGATTGCTCGTTGATTGAAAAACCAAACCAATCATCAGATGGACCAACCAACAGATAGGGTCAGCCCGCATGAAAGATCCATTAGACCTGACAAGTAATTGACCAATCAAAATAAAAATTAAATTTGGCTAATATAGTGTTAAAACTGATGAAGTTGCTGAGGGTTTCTCCTAATTATAAGTGATTTTAGTGGTGCGTTATCGGGTGAAGTAGCGTGTTATTGATCTCACGAAAGATTAGCTAAATGGTTGATATGGAGCTAATAAAATTGACTTCACTTGACTTGACTGTGTCATGAATTAATCCAAATGAGTCTAAATTTTAAATGCCGATAAGAACTTTTTGCTTTGGTCGTTGTATGCTGCATTAATTGAATTGAATTGAATTTCAAGAAAGAAAATCAACACCAGACCTAACCTGCCTTATTCGACTTTTCCTCCTCATTAATCGACAGGTTTGTGCGGTTGCACCAGCTCTGGGAGGTATAACAACGAAATGTCAAAAAGAATACTACGTGCTGTGTCAAGACCGCTGGCCTAAACCATCCAAGTTCCATGTTGGAAGAGAAAAATGTAATTTTGTTCTTTTTAAATATTGTCAACTTTGTTTTTAAATTGTCTATTTTCTATTGTGGTTTGCATATTTAGTTCATTATTTTAAATTTATCATTGCATTTTCATTTATTCGCAAATTTAGTCCTTCAGGTCGTTCAATATGAAATCGAGTCCAATCACTTCTCATTGGCCCAAAATTTGGGATTTTTTTGACCATGTATATTCAGATCAGATGCTACATCCTTTACCACATCTACTTAAAATTTAACTAAATCTTAAATTTAAAACTAACTTAGGAAACAATTACTGCACTTGTTTGTTTAAATTAAAAAAGATTTTAAAAAGTTCAGCTTCATCTAAAATTAACTAAATTATAAAACTAAATAGAACGTAACGAGCGACAGAGTACTTTAGCCACTGTATATAAAGAGCAAATTCTTTGGTGGTAAATAGTTATACCTAATAAATTGTACTGAATTAAACTAGTTCATTAGTTTTTAAATGATGGAACAATTATAAATGGGGGTAAAACAAATATACCACGGTCGCACATTATTATATGTGTGTGTGTGTGTGGCGTACAAGTTTGCAGTGCTATGACGAACATTTTCATTATACAAAAGAAAAGTAGTGACAATTATATAGAAAAATATGTTGATGTATGAAACCGAAGAAAAAAAAAGGGTAAATATTTTTGTAAAAGATAAATAATTTGAAATATCAGCAGTTTATAATCAAACTCAATTAATTTAGTTATGATTTCATAATATATTTCTACTTTTAAATAGATTTTGGAATATCAAAATTTAAAAGGCCTGCTACATTATTCAACTTTTTTTTCCCAACTTCTTTTCAACTTTTCATATGTAAGTACTTTCCTGAATGATATTTTAAATAACTATCTTCCTTGATATCTTTTTCTAATTTTTTAGATTAAAAAACTATTTCTTAAAAATTTTATGTAGGTGTGGATGAATGTGACACCTGAATACACATGCCCAAAATATTCCAAAGTTTGGCCAAATGAGAGGTGATTTGACATATTTCGAGCTCAATTTCAAATTAAGCAGTCCAAAAGATTATATTTGTGAGTAAATGTACTAAATGCGACGACAAATTTAAGATAATGAACCAAACACGCAAGCTCCAATAAAAAATGAACTATTTAAATTAAAATATCAAAATTGCATTTTTCCCTAGGTATGAAATCAGTTAAAAATTTTCTTTGATCATGTCGGTCCGTTTTACGTTGTGTTCAACCACATACTTTTCCTCATACTTATTTGGAATCAGCTACATGAATTCTCTTTTCCTACTCGGTAATATCAAATGAAAACTGCTCTATCTGTCCATTAAATAGAACTGGCAAAATATTTCACCAACCATTATTTTCTCAAATTGGTATAAGTATAAAGCTAAGTCGACTCCCCTGTTATTCTGTAGGTGCATTGTTGCTTTATCTTCGCTGCAAACAAAGACTTTACTGTAACTGTGTTACTTCTCTACCGACTCTCAATTAGTCCAGACCAACGGCCTAGTTTAGCTATTTCGGCTACTTTGGCATAAGATGACAATTTCGTCGTGAATAAATGTGTTGCCTTTTTCTTTTTCCTTTAGGTTTGCCTTAGGAGTTGCTACATATATACTATCTCCGAATATTGTATCTTATACATGTTTTAGGTAACTATATTGGAAGTATGTCATTTACAATGGCTTGGAGGTTTTATGTAACTAGTGGGGCTAGTAAATCTAATGGTGCCAACATTATTATTGATGCGTATGTATTGTTAGCCCAGGCTAAAGGTATCCATTAAGGTTGCCACAATTTCAGTAGAGCATGTAACCTCCTTGGGGCCGATCTGACCCCAATGCGAGCTGAGATGTACCCAGGAGTCAATATGCACTTAATGAGAGGCCGAGCTAAACCCAAGAGAGAAGTGAGTTGCTATATGCACTCAAAAGAAAAGCTGAGCTGAACTCACAAGAAGGAACAAGCTTCACTATGATTTACTTTGGTCTTAGTAGTTCAACGCACAATCGAAAAAGAAGGAATTGGAGCCGCATGTGGCTTTATATTATTAATTTTGGTGTATGTGAATAATTAGTAGCTTAGTGGGTAGTTTTAATGTGGTTAGTGGGATTTGTAGCCATACAAAAGCTTTTCTGCTGAAAAATGTACACATTACATGAATTTTGATTTAGAGGAATATAGAGATTATTGAAATTTTAGTTCTTTCAATTGGTGCCTTATAGATTACTTTTTGGCATCAATTTTGCACCATCTATGGGAACATATTAGGAGTCAAGACATGAGAATGAGCAATTTAGGAGACAACAGGGAGATAGGTATGAGGATGATGTCGTAGAGTGAGCAGACACCCATGGTCACAGTAGCCCCACCCTCAGTAGCTGCAATGCCAATGGTGATTACAAAGGGAAGAATAGCCTTATTACCTCTAATGGTGGGGCAAATGACCACGGAGCAAGTGGCTAACTTCTTATGGTTAACATTCGGTATCATCGCCTCCACTCAATCTATTGGAGCCATGAACGCAACCCCCCCAGCTAATGTTGTCAGGCCCCATGGTCATTCCCTACCTGCAGGGAGTGGCACCTAATATTCTATCCCCTCATGGTTCGGTGCCTCTTCCCTTTGCCTTAGGGTTGGTTAACTCTACATCTCCAACAAGGGCAACGATCACGTCTATAGCACATATGCCTATGGGCGAAACCCCTACGCAGAGTCCTAGGGTAGCCCTCCTTTCAGGAGTAATCATGCAGGGCACGGTGATAGTTAGACCACCTTTTCTCAATAATTTAGGGTTGATTGTGGAAGGTCAGAAGGCAATGGTGAAGCTAGTGGGAGGAGCACTAGATAAGCCAAGAAAGGTAGGGGTGTTTGTGGTATGCCTAAAGAGACAGATATGGCGATCCCTACCTATTTAGCAGGAGATGCAGAAGCGATGATGAAAATTTAGGTGTTGATAGGACATGGTTTGGATAGGAAACAAAATCCCTAGTCAGACTTGGTTGTAGAGATGGAGGAGATAAGATGGGAGTTGGGAGAGATGAGAAAGAAAATAGAAGAGAAGACAGGAGAAGCGGTCAAGGCTTTACTATTCATTAAAGTCATATTACGTGATCTATTCCTAAAGAATCACAAATCTTTCAATGTGCCTAGGTACATGGGTACTATTGACCCTATTGATCATCTATGCGAGTTTGAGAATTTATCCCTACTGTATAAATTCTCTGATGGAGTGAAGTGCAGAACTTTTCTTACCACCCTGGGAGAAGCTGCTCAGAGGTAGTTTAGACAATTGCCACCTCAATCTATTCACACATTTGATGAATTCACCTAAAAGTTTTTACATCAGTTCACTAGTAACAAGTAGTATCGAAGGAGTGCACAGAGCTTGCTCATATTTCAATAAGAAGAGGCTGAAAGCCTAAGGAGTTTTGTTAGGTGGTTTACCATGGCTGCTTTAGAGGTCTCATCAGCCACTCCAAAATTTTTGAGTGGTGCCTTTGCTCAAGGACTATGACTTTGCATTTTCTTTCAGTCTTTGAGCAGGAGACCCGTGGATAGTTATGATGAACTCTTGCAGTGTGCAAAGAAGTACATTCATGAAGAGGAGGATAATGAGGTGAAGGAGAAAAAGTTAAGAGAGAAAAGAAATGAGAGAAAAAAAGATCCTATCACCAAAAACCGTAAGAAGGAAGAGAGACTCAGAACCGCACTTGTACGGTAGGTGAAGGTTCCACTAATGATAGGTCCCAAGTTTGACTACTGCACCCTTTTACTGCTATCGAGGAAGCAAGTCATACAGGCTATTGAACACCTCAACCTGCTACGATGGCTACGCTCCCATAAAGATCCTCCGAGACATCCTAAGTCAAACAAGTTTTGTCGTTTCCACAGCGAGTATGGGCATATGACCAAAAAATGAGAACATCTCTGGAATGAGTTGGAACATCTGGTGCTAGATAGGTAGTTAGATGCATTTGTGGATATGGCTAAAATTGGGAATAAGTACAAGTGCTCGACACAAGCTATGCGGAAGGGGAAACAGAGAGCACAATTGCTTAATGGGGGAAAAAGATACTAAAATTGGGATAGTCAAAGGGGTGATCTATATGATTTCAGGAGGCCCAACTGAGGGAGACACCCATTAGGCCAAGAGGGTTAGAGCTCGGGTTGTGATGTATTAGAATATGGAAGTAGCATTCGTCTTTAGCATTAATGACATTCTAGTTATTTAGTTCAGACAAGATGACCTGAAAACCTTACATTTACCTCATTAGAATGCTTTGGTTATTACAGCTATGATAACAAACTTCGAAGTGGCCCATATTTTCACTGATGGTGGTTGCTCGATCGATATCCTCTTCTATAATGCTTTCCAACAATTGGATCTGGAGAACACCATGCTGGAACCAATAGAGATATTCTTATTTAAATTTTTGGGAGAAGCGGTTAGACCTAGGAGACAGATTTCCTCACCCATCTCCTTAAGAACAAAAATGTACCAAAAGACTTATACGATAAATATCTTGGTAGTTGATGCTTCTTCTACATCTAATATGATTTTTGGTAGGCTTATGCTGTAGCTCTTCTAGGTAGTAGCTTTCTCGTATCATATGAAGCTCAAATATATGATGGGGAAGTAGTGGGAGATCAATATACATTCAGAAAGTGTTAAGTTGATGTAATAAGAAAGGTATGTTGTAAGGACGATGAGGCCATATGCAAGCAAAGGTAGAATGGTTCGAGCATACCTTAGATCACAACAAGGCAAAACATAATTGAACTAGAATGAGAGCTTTTATCTGTAGAATTAGTTCAAGGAGATCCCAACAAGATCACACGGATAGGCTCCTGTCTAAAGACAAACTTGAGATAGAACTAATTGTTATTTTGAGAGAGTATAGAAACATTTTTGCCTTTTCTTTCAAGGACTTTATAGGAATAGACCCAAGAATAGCCAAGCACAAGAAGCTCACTATTGACTAGCCATTAGACCAGTCAAGTAGAAAAAGAGGCATTTTAGTCCTAAGAAAGATCGTATCATTTATCAAGAGGTGGAAAAGCTTCTGCATTCTGAGCATATTGTGGAAATCCAATTCCTAGAATGGATCTCCAATGTGGTATTGGTACCAAAGCATGCACACAAGTGGAGAGTGTGCAAACACTTTAGGGACTTGAACAAAGCTTATCTTCGAAGGGTTTCTATTCTCAACCTAGCATTTACTTGGTGGATTCCACTTCTAGGTGTGAGCTTCTCAGCATGATGGATGCCTCATAGGGATATCATCAAATTTCCCTCAACACAGAGGATCACAAGCAGGTGAGTTTCATCACATCCTAAGAAACTTACTATTACCTAGTCATGCCTTTTGGTCTTAAGAATGCAGGGGCCACATATCAAAGGATAGTGGATTGAATGTTTAAGCATCAAATTGGTTAAAATGTGGAAGTATATGTAGATGATATGCTAGTGAGGAGTGCAAGCTAAGTTGATCATATAGGAGATTTGAAGGAGACTTTCAAATCTATGAGTAAATACGAGATAAAGCTCAACCTGGAGAAGTGTGCATTTGGAGTCAAGGGAGGCAAGTTCTTGGACTATCAGATAAATGAAAGATGGATTGAGGCCAACCCAGAGAAAATTCGAGCTATCTTAGAGATGAGCTATCCCAAAAATGTGAATGAGGTCCAAAGTTGGGTAGGAAGGATAGCTGCTCTAAGCAGGTTTACATCTTGCTCGACTAACATAAGTTTTCCCTTTTTTGAGATATTACAGAAAGTAAAATAATTTGAGTGGGGAAAAGCAGCACAAAGCACTTTTAAAGAGATGAAATCCTACTTAGTTGACTTTCTTTCTAATGAAGCCTGCTCTATGAGAGACGCTCTATTTGTATCTAGTTATGGCCAAGCAAATGGTGAGCTTGGTGCTCATGAAGGAAGATGGAGCCAGTCAGAAGCCAGTGTACTATGTTAGTAAGATTTTGCATGTTTCGAAGCTAAGATACACAAAAATTGAGAAGATAGCACTAGCTCTGGTGGTCACGGCAAGAAGGTTAAGGTCCTATTTTTTATCTCACCCTGTGGTTGTCCTACTAACTACCCTTTGAAGCAGACTCTTGGGAAAGCTGATGTGGTAGAAAGATTGGCCAAGTAGACCATGGAGTTGGGAGAATATGATATAAGTTACACCCCTAAGAACACTATAAAAATGCTGGCTTTGGCGGATTTTATTGCTAATACACCCATGGCAGGGGACGAAGGCCTGTGGCTGGTGTATGTTAATGGGTCATTAGGATAGGGGGAAGTGGAGCTGAAATTGTGGTCATTGATCCAAAAGGGGAAGAGATAGAGTTTGCGGTAAAATTTCATTTCAAAGCCTTAAATAATAAGGCCAAGTAAGAGGCTGCAATATGGGGAACCAGAATGGCCATGCAAAGTGAAGCTAGGCATGTCTAGGTGTTTACTAATTTGCAACTGGTAGTGAAGCAAATTGAGGGATATTATGAAGCTAAGGAAAGAAGGATGAACAAATATTTGTAGTTGGTAGATAAATTGCAACAGCGGTTGGCCAAATTTTGGGTAACCCAGATCCCTTGAGAGGAAAATAAAAATGCTGATTGCTAAGCTAAGATTGCTAGCTCCTTGACTAAATACAAAACCAGGCAGATAACGATCCAGGGGTTGGAGAAAAAAAGTCTCAAAGCTAAAGTTCTCGTAGTGAAAGAGGGTCAGGATTGGAGAACACCTATTATGTGATACCTACAAGGAGATAATGCGGAGGCTCATCATAAGTTGCATGTACTGACGGCAAGATTCAGTATGGTAAATGGGTTGCTATATAAGAAGAGGTTTTCTTAGCCATTACCATAATGTTTGTCTCCTCAAGAGGAATATATTCTGAGAGAAATTCATGAAGGGTGTTGTGGAAATCATCTAGGATAGGCAGCATTAGCCTCTAAGGCTATTCAAGATAGATACTTCTGGCCCACCGTCCGAGTTGATATAGAGGAGTTGGTGAAAAAATGTGATAAATGCTAGAGGCATACCCAAATCAGCTATGTGCTAGTTGAGCTAATGCATAATGTGAGTGCTTTATACCCTTTTGTGAAATGTGCAATAGATATTGTGGGTCTTTTTCCCATAGCAGCTGGGTAAAGAAAGTTTTTGTTAGTAGCAGTGAACTATTTTAGCAAGTGAGTAGCGATAGAGCTACTAGCTAAACTAAGCGAGAATGAGGTACTCAAATTTATGTAGAAGAACATAATATGTTGGTATAGCATTCCCAGGAAATTGATCTCAGATAATGGAAGATAATTTTAAGGAGTTAAGGTACAAGTCTAGTGTAAGGAGATGAGAATAACTCAATGCTTTAGTATTGTAGCGTATCCATAAACTAATGAGTAAACAGAGGTTATTAATCGAGATCTGTTGAAAAGTTTGAGAAAAGGTTGAACCAAGTTGGGGGTGGATGGGTAGATGAGCTTTCTAGTGTGTTATAGGCACATAGAACTACACCTAAAGTGTCAACTGGTGAAATACCATTCAGTAAGGTTTATGGTGTAGACGTGTTAATCCCAGTCGAGGTAGGGATAAAGTCGCATCAGGTATTGTCATACAATCCTGAGGAGAATGAAGAGTTACTTAAAGCTTCTCTGGATATGATTGAGGGAAAAAAGGAAAATGCTTGTCTCAGGCTGGCTAAATACAAGCAAAAGATGTAGACCACGTTCAATAGGAGGATCATGCCATGCAGTTTTCAAGTAGTAGATTGGGTGTTGAGAAGAGCAAATGCATAAGGGAATGTAGGAAAGCTGGAGCCAAATTAGGAAGGACCCTATAGAGTGATCAAAGTGCTGAAGGGAAAAGCGTATGAGTTGGAGATAGTAGAAGGTAGAAGAATAGCTTGCCTATGGAATGTGTAAACCTGTGGTGTTTTCACATATAATTTTCTTTTTTTGAATTCTACATTACTAGTTCTATTTTACATTGGCATTTATTTTCGTTGAAGTTTAGTCTTGAGTTAGTTTTGATTTCTTATAAGTTGTTTTGAAATTCACAGTCATTTTCATTCCTTAATGCTGAGACTCAGCTTGGACAAGCTAAATAATGGGCAAATGCCAAATCAAAATCAACTCAACTAATCTAAACACAATGGACAAATGTCCAAATAAAGATAGCGAATGCCAAATCAAAATCAGCTCAGCTAATCTAAATACAATAGATGAATGTCCAAACAAAGATGGAAAATGCCAAATCAAAATTAGCTCGATTAATTTAAATGCAATGGATGAATTTCTAAGTAAAAGAGACGAATACCAAATCAAAATCAGTTCGACTGGTCTAAACGCAATGGATGAATGTCTAAGTAAAAGAAGTGAATACCCATTTAAAATTAGCTTGGCTGATCTAAACTCAATGGATGAATGTCCAACGAATATAGTGAATACCAAAACAACTCAGATGAGCTAGGTAGGATGAATGTCCAAAAAATATGGTGAATGCCAAATCAACATGGATGAGCTAAGAAAAGGATGAATGTCATAAAAAAAAGGGGTGGGAGAAGAGTTGTTCAACCATTTGGATGACTGCAGTAGTGTGGCTCGATATCTAGCTAAGCTGATAATTTGAGTGATTTGTCAATAGCACGGCCAATGTTGAAAGAGTAAAGCGGTACTCATTCCAAACATACTATAAAATTTCATTCATTCAGTTTTTCCTTACAAAAGTTCTTGACAATTTTTGGAAGCATACTAAAGCAAAACATAGACCTTAACAAATTGGCCACTAAGTACTATGATTATCTTAATTACTAGAGAATGGAAAGGTGGAACAATTTGCTATAGCACTGGAGTAGCCACATCGGCTGGAGATGCCACAGTTAGGGGGTGTTAGTATGGCCTGAGGGCTTTGTTGTGGCTAGTATCTCAGTTATGGGTGATGGCTCGATTATTGCTGATGATGGCTTGGCTGGATTGCCTATATCTTCATTAGTAGCATTCTTTTCACTTTTTGAATCTAATGAGAGAGATTCTAGCCCATACAAACGGTCAACATTCTCATCCAACTAGCCCATTCGTAGCATGCCCTTAGCCTCCAGATAATTTGCACTGGTGTTGATGCTATGATGGTAATACTTCAAAGCTTTTTCACCAAAATTTGTTTGAATTCATTGCTCTTTAGAAATTTTATCAGACGTGATCACCAGAAAGCTTCTAGGATTTTCTTCCCATGTCAGTGTACTGGAACACCTCAAAGAAGGTATCTCGTCCCTCACATCGGCCCTTCTCCCTAGCCCTTTCTAGCACTTCCTCTTGTTGAGACATTAGCTTGGACATCTTTATCTCAGACTTTGCAAGGCTACTTGCCAGCTCATCATGTTTCGCTTGCAAAGCTGAAAGCTACTACTTTAGGTTAACAAATTTGCTCATCTTTGCTTAAAGCCTATTTAGCTCGGCTATCAACTTCTAATTATTCAACTCTAGTTGCTGATGTTCTCTTTCCCACTGAGCTAGAACACTACCTACAAGGATACTTCTCTAGAAGAGAAAAGGCAAAAATCAGATTGGGTATTATCAAAGATAATTCACAGAAATCATGTACCTTCGAAAGATAGGAGACGAATTGGTTTTGGAGGCTTTCGAAGGGCATGCCATTGGCCAACTGCCACTCTGAAGTAGTGGAAATTCCCCGCAGAAAGTCCCTACCCAAGGAGTAAGTAAAATCCATTAGGATCGAGCTACCAGCCATAAGATAGGTGTTGGGTCAGCTTTAACGCAAGGTGAGGGAGCTCGACTCCTCAAGAATATTCTCATTAGTTAACGTTGGCTCAGTAGGGGAAGGAGTTGGTTTCTTGGGAACTAGAGCCTCCAAAAGAGAGGTTTGACATTTCCTGGCAGGCACCTCGGTAGACAGCCTGCGGGAAGAGCTAATGCCACTAGACCATATAGAAGAGCAATTATTTTTTTGCCTGCCCGACTGATTAATTGCCGCGGCCAACAGGAATGCTTTAGTGGATATTCTCTCTGCAAAAATAAAAAAAATAAAAAAAATGTGAGAGACATGGTCATTATATAGTGCCCATCTGAAGGTAAAAGTAAAGACCAAAGGGTTTGGGAAGCTCTTCAGCTTTAGGACTTAAAGCAAAGTGGTAAAGAAAGCATGGTTTTTCTAAGAAGGTCAACTATAATTAACAACTATTTAGTCTGTCTAACAAAAACTACTAACCTAATGTAAACCTCCTACTCCGGGTCGAGCTATCATAAGGTATTTGTTCTATCCACTTTTTAGGGAAACCCCATGGCTTGGGTGAGGCTATATATATATAATGTTCTTTCCAATACTTTATAGAAGTCAGATACTTAAATAAAAAGCATACATCATCCCGAGATGTTAAGTGAAATAGCCCGGGATCCAAGGATTTGGGATTAAAAAAGAAATGAAAGAGGGTAATGGTAGGCTCTATTTGTAAGTGTCTACACTGAATAATGAAGCCCGTCATCAACCTAAAAGAGGTAGGGGTAAACTGATTGAGGGGAATGCCTAAACCTTGTGAAACTAACTTAAACAGCTCAAGCAAAGGGAAATGTAGCCCGCCGTGCATCTGCTCAACATAAAAACACAAAAATTCTGATAGAGAGTGGTGTGGTCGATCTGAAGACTTTGGTATTTCCCTCAACCTACTACTCTTATGCCTAGTCATCCTAGGAAAATAGGTTTCATAGTAAGGTAATCTCATCTCCGCCACCCCCTACTCAGTTTCTCTCATTATCTCTACAGGAATGCTAAGAATTGAGTCATCTGAATCGCTACCCCTAGCCAACTCAGGAGATATAATGGTTTTTAAATTTCTTAAGAAGAAAATAAAATAGTGAAATTATGAGACGAAGAATAAGAGAGAACTTAGATTCATTTTCTAAATAAGGAGGCACAAAAGAAGGTGGTAATAGAGCTTCTGTTACTTGCGATAATGACAGCTACTTGGATGGTGGTACACTACTAACATGAGGACAAAAGAAGGAGAAATGAAGAATAGGGCAAATGGGGGAGGAAATAAGGAAAGAGGAAAGGATTGGGTATATATAGGAAGAGACAAAAGACCCTTGAACTCGTAGTTTCAAACTCTACCATACACGTGTACCTTGAGATGCGCGAGATAGGACGGCTCATTAATGCTATGGATAAGATAGGCGGACTTAGGAAAAGGTAGAAAAATGATGGATTCTCTTGCAAGCCAACTTTGAGCGCTCATCATCTCGGCTCTAAAAGTTATTGGCGATGGTGGTAAGATGTCACCTCAAGCATAATCTCATCTCGATGATATTGTTTGTCTCGATTTTCTAGGTGGCATGTCTCGACTTTGCACTCGAACATTACAAAAAAATACTTGAAGTTGCAATGCAAATCATTTTCGTAAAATGGGAGTCACCCCTCCTCGTGTTTGGATTATTGGTCAACCTAATTCACCTTTAGCTTAGACTTGGTCATAGTTCGAATCTATTTGAACTAAAATTGTGAGGGGAGATGTGATGTGGACGTACTGCTAGCCCAAGATAAAGGTAACGAGTAAGGTTGCCACAATTTCAGTAGGACCTAAAATCTCCTTAGCGCCGAGCTAACCCCAATGCGAGCCGAGATACACCTGGGAGCCGAGATGCATCCAGGAGCCGAGATGCACTTAGTGAGAGGCCGAGCTAAATCCAAGAGGGAGCTAAGTTGATCACTCAAAAGAAGAACCGAGTTGCACTCTAATTTACTTTGGTCCTAGTAATTCAACGCATAACTGAAAAAGGAGGGACAGGGGTTGCATGTGGATTTATATTATTAATTCCGGTATATGTAAATAGTTAGTGGTTTAGTGGGTAGTTTTAATGTGGTTAGTGGGAATTGTAGTTATACAAAAGCTTGTTTGCTAAAAAAATGTCCACGTGACATGAATTTTGATTTAGAGGACTACAGAGATTATTGAAATTTTTGTTTTTTCAATTGGTGATTTATAAATTACTTTTTTGGCACCAATTATCCATGTTTCTTATTTTCTGAGAGGAATGCATAAGATTCAAAAAAATTTTAGAATGAGTTCAATTTGCGTTTAGGTAAGGTTTAGGTAAGGTCATGAATAGAAGCACTTTGAAATTCGTTGTAATTAATCATAAAATATACATGTTGGAGGAATCAACAATTCTCCTAGATTCTTATCCTCAAGAGAACATTTGAATCACTTTTAATATCTCAATCGATATTTTGCCTTTTTTTCTACTTCGTCAATTCAAATTGACCAAAATTTAAGGATCTTCACCACCAGCAGCGTTATTTCAACCATCCTCAAGGTAGCATTCCATCCTCATTTTATTATTAATTAGAGTTTATGTCAATTAAAGGGACAACAGATTTATATTTATCGATTGTAGGGGTAAAGAGAATGATAAATTTCTCCCTAAATTCTGTAATTTTCAAAATTTTAAAAAAGATGGTTGTTAATTGAGTTGATCATAAGTTATTTTTCATTCAAATAGGGTTTCCTCATTAATTTGGATCCATACGCCATATCACATGTCATGAGATAAAGTCATTTACACCTAATTAATCCATCAATAAATCTATACTATTATATATAGCACAATGGTGTAGGTCTCGTAATTGCACAATTTTAATCAATTTTTGAATTCTTAGAATTTTGAATTTTTTAATTAAATTAAAAAAAAATTGATTGGTTATTAATTTATTTTTCATTTTATTTTAATATAGCTATCTCATCTATTATAACTAAAAGTTCATGTTGTATTTTTCTAGAATTACAATTTTAATTCTGATCTTAGGGGATAACTTCAAATATTCATAATGAAAGATTCTTTCATCATAAAAATTTAGGATAACCATAATCATAGATTTAATATTTTATTTCATCATATAAATTTAACTTATAATGTATTTGGTTACTATATTTGTATTTTACTATCTTTTTACTGCAGTTTTTTTGATTTCTCTAGGTTAAAAAAATAATTTGTGTCTGTTTTATATTTGAATAATGTATCTAGAATAGTGTGGTTTTATGAAGTATATCATTTTACTAAGTAATTGAAATTAATTCAATTTTTCTATCAAATGAATGAAGAAAAAATATATTTATATATGAAATTTACTCAATTAGATTTAATAAAAATATATGATATTTCAATTACATGAGCATGCATTTTTTTATTTGGAATTTACTTAATTATACCTGGTATTTATATTTCAATTTAACTAGATTTACTTATATTTATAATAGTTTTATAAAAATATTTCATTACCAGTATATATAAATTATTTGTTGAAACTTCCTTATATATACTTAGAAACTTAAAATTCATTACTAAATAAGATACTCTTTTATATTATATGTATATATTCCATATTTTGATAATTTTAACAATAAGATAATTGTTCATGACTTCACATGATGAAAAATAATACACACAAAAGACACATTGAGGGTATCTAATAACTGTATGTTTAAAGTTGAATGATTTAATTAAACAAAAATATTAAGGTAAAAAAAGGTTAGATATTTTATTTTTTAATTTAACTATACATTTTTATTTCAAGAACAATTTAAAATTTATCTAAATAAGGTGGTTGATAATTTAAGTTATGTCGAAACAATAAAATTAATCTTCATATCAAATAACCTTTTTATATTTCAAAATTATAATCACTCTATTTTTAGTTGAATTATACATTATTGAATTGTATCTATATCTTAATTAAACAATTATCTCCTTATAACGCCTTAGAATGTTAAATATACATATAATTTGTAAAATAGCTTGTATTATGTAAATCCTAAACTTATAAAGGTTTTCAAATTTAATTAGTTTTAAGATAATCTCTTACAAACATGCAAAATATTTGTTTATCTAGAATATTAATTAATATTCTAATTTGAATTTAAACTATATTAGAAATATGAGGAACTATTTCTACAACGTTTATAATCTCTTAATTTTTATTTTTATATTATCAAAACTTGAGAAGTTTTAGACAGTTAACACAATAATAAAAAACTCATTCTCAACTATTTGAATCAAATTTCTTTTAGTATATGTAGATATATTATTGGTGTAGTTGAAATTTTCAAAAGTTTAATGGATAAATACATAAAATAGCCAATTATGTCAATTATTGTTTAACGGATAAACAAAAAAATTAATGGATAAACCAAAAAATTTTAAAGTTTTAAATTTAATTTTACTTGATCATTTTGAAAAGTAATATATAATTTTACTACTTACTCAAACATTTTTGTGATATTTTTTTTTCTATGATGTTATTTTTAATTATATTTATAATTCAATAATTACATTAATATATAGTAATTTTAAAGGTCCGCACATAGCATGGAGATAATGCTCGTAAGAAATATAAGAGAATATATGATATGTCATCATAATGTCGACAAAATCAGAGAGATATGCCACTTTTTTTCCTCCTGGGATACAGAGAAATCGACGTTTCAAATGAATAAAGATTAAAAGTGAAATCCATTTATTCATTGCCCACTTGAGATTACAATACAAATTGATAATAGATGAGCAAACTACGACAAATGCATTGATAGTGCATGCTATTGCCAAATAATTGAAGTAAACGAAATGTTTCACTAAAAATTATGTAATTTTTTTAAATATATATGAACAATAATGTCTGAGTATCAGCATCAGCATTAGCATTAGCATTAGCATTTTGGCATGTCTGGAGGTGGAGGCAACATCTTAGCATCTGGGCTCTTGCCATTTTTGACGATGAATGCCATCTCCATTCCCCAACTTACATGACGCTCCAAATGGCAATGCAGAAGCCAAACTCCTGTAAGAAAGAAAATTTTGATTGACTTATAAGTTTGCACGGATGAAAAAATATGGGGAATGAAAAGGAATAAACTAATT
>JACGDI010005283.1:682683-700642 GCA_014898725.1 Jacaranda copaia | reverse complement strand
CATAACATTTGTGCAACCAAGAATCGATATTCTTCAAGCATACTATAATCGCATTAAAGGAGTTTATGGAGACGACTTTCCGCTTAATCCACCTTTCCCTTTCAACTACACTCAGGACATTATCCCCTTTGCCTTGTGGACACCTCAAAATGGAACAGAGATGAGAGTTCTTGAATATAACTCAACTGTGGAGCTTGTGTTCCAAGGAACGAATGTTGTGGCAGGGATATATCATCCTATGCACTTGCACGGATACAGCTTTTATGTGGTTGGATCAGGATTCGGAAATTTTGACAGAGATAGGGACCCTTTGAACTATAATCTTGTCGACCCTCCTCTGCAGAATACTATTGCAGTTCCTGTAAATGGATGGACTGCCATTAGGTTCAAAGCTAACAATCCAGGTACATTTGTTCATGCATGGTACTAATTAGTTTATTCCTTTTCATTCCCCATATTTTTTCATCCGTGCAAACTTATAACTCAATCAAAATTTTCTTTCTTACAGGAGTTTCGCTTCTACATTGCCATTTGGAGCGTCACATAAGTTGGGGAATGGAGGTGGCATTCATTGTCAAAAACGGCAAGAGCCCAGATGCTAAGATGTTGCCTCCACCTCCAGACATGCCAAAATGCTGATGTTCATGCTCAGACATTATTATTATTTATATATATGGGAAGAATAATTGATTATTCCAAGTTTCAGATTTTATTTCTTACCAAACTCCTTTCCTAGTTTTGGGGATGACCTGAGAGCACAATCGCTGGAGTCAAGTGTTATGGGAGTTGCACGAAAATAACCTTCCAGTCAAGTCGGCCATAGGCGCTGATTAATTTGTTGGCCTGTCGAAGAAGTTCTGCATGATTCCTTTTGCCCCTTTTTGTAGCGAATTTGTTGAAAAATTGCCGTACTTTTTATTTGTGATGCGTCTAATTAATAGTGTTAAGTGGATCAATTGTTCAAAGAATCATGATTTTATTATCATGAGTGTTGCACAATAAATTATTGGTTATGATGTTCTATGTCTCGAAGCAACCTAACTTTATCATGCACTAATTTAGGATTAATTAACTACAAGAAGAAACTTCCTTTATCACACTTGAATATATGCAGTAATAGGCCGACATTAGTAGTAAAAGCTTTCTGGCTATGAATTTTCTAATGTAGATAATGCAGCTGTGATCACTACTTAGATTGCAACAAGTACTTTTTGCTAGGAATTTTGTAGCTTTTGATACGGTACAATATCTGTGGTAAGTAACTTTTTTGGTATGGGATTAGAGGATCTTAAAGAAAGTTATGTTTGTTACACATGGTGTCTGTAGTAAATAAATTAAAAATATCTCAAATACCGTTTGTTATGCTTACTTTGGCCTAACTAAAACTTTAAATATATTTATTATGTATCATTTTAGAATAATAATTGTATACTTATTACTATTTTCTGGCATTAACTATGCATTATTGTTTAATGAAGATACTAGAAATCCACAACATGTAATCATAACCAATCTAATGAAAATATAGAAATCATATGCATGGTAAATTTTTCATTCTAACGAAAAAAAATCATCATAGCCAAATTCCCGTCAACATTATATACCTACATAACTTAAGCATTTAATATATAAATTTTCAGTTTCATAACATTACCAAGCCAGTAATTACTGTTATCATAATTTACAAGGTATAAGGATACACACCATCAATAAGAATTGGTCTAATGACGACCTGAATTAAAGCTCCAAAAGAGTTGCCGACTACAAACAAGAAGCCTAAGCACCTTCATAGTATTGGCTCCCAATATCAAATATTTCATTTGAAATAACAAAAATCTCTTTGTTCACGATAGCAAATGTATATATAATACCATCAGATTTGCCACTAGGGAAAAAAATATGGAAAGCATTTCCATACTTATACATGCGACACTTGAAACCTAATGCCACTAAAAATTGGAGTGACTTACTTTCATAAAATAATAAAGCGTTGGTTCATCTTTTTAGAAACGTGCACGGAGAGATATGATATATTCAAAAGTTCTTCCATTTTGAGAAATTGAACAAAATGATTTTTGTATGTTTCTCTTTAGAATTTAGTATTTATAAATTTTAGTCTTGATGAATTTAGGCCCACTATGATTTTCTATCCTTTTAATAGACTTGGTTTGTCCTTTGAGCTCTCTGACCCATTTACTTAGTGAATTAATTTTGGATTAATTTACCATACTCAATCAAATAACCAAAATAACCTTGGGTCCATTTTTAGTTCATCATTTAGCCCCCCTATTTTTTGTGGAAAATTGTTAATTTTATATTGAAAATATAAATTAAGTTTAATTTATTAAATTTATCTTATGTTAATTTTAAGTAAGTATTTTAGGCTTAGGCATTTGTGGATTCTCAACTCCTATCCAATTTGAGTTTGAGTAGTCCTTAAAGCCTTTGAGTTTCCTAGGAGGTATTCCATAAAGTTGGTCTTTGTTGATACCTAGGAGATAGCAAAAAAAGAAGGAATTTTACTTTGCTTAGGATGAGAAGAAGACGAGGTAACTCTATCAGGAGTGCCAAGATGAGTCCTCGGGGTAGAATCTTCTTTTTATCATAGACTCTTTGACTTATTTCTTTTGTCATGGCCTATGTATTTGTAAATTCTATGATAGCGCCTTTAGAGTTAGCGAGTACTTCAAGATCCTTGACTGACTTGAAAAATTTCTAAGTCTAGTTTTGAGTTGAGTTCCGGAAAAGATTTTTCAACATATTAGTTGAATGGGGGCTGAGAAGGAGCCAATATGATACCCATGTGGCCAACCAATCATCCATGTGCGGTGGCTGAGCTAGACATTGAGGCGACAGCTTGCATGGTGCTCGATTGTGGTGCCCATGAAGCACCAGCCTTGGTGGGCACCCATGGTAGCTCATCCTCTAGTACCCGAGTGTTCATGGATTGGCTCATGCTCGCATGGGTTATCCTCCATTTAATGTCATATCAAAATCCTGGATTAGGGTGCAATCAATCCAAATTTTAGAAAATTTTGAGGAATTTCCTAGTGAGAGTGAGACTAAGGGGTAGTTTTCATTGTCTAGTTCTAATTTTACAGAGGAGGCTTCTTTTGATAAAGAGTTTGAGGGTGTTCCTATTGAGGATGAGAATTTTTCAAAAGCAGTAAGGATTTGGTGTTTACTTGAGCCAAGAGTTACACATTTTCAAATGTAGTATTGATGTTTCTGATGAATTCAAGTTTTTCTTTCCTTCTCCTCGAGATAATGTAATGTTGCCTTCATAAAGGGTACTTCATGATTTTCAATAATTATTTCACTTATGGGTTCTTCTTTCTCCTCATTCTTCTTTGTTAGATATAGGGTGCAACTATGGTATGTATCTAAGCCAATTCATGCCCAACCATTTTGCATCTTTTGTTGGGTTTAGACAACATTTGTATGAACTGGGTTTGGTAATATCTTTAGATGGTTACCATATTTTATTTGGAGTGTGTAAGGTGCCGAACAAGCTTTTCTTTCATTCTTTTCCTAAAAGTACAAGAAGTTTTTGTATGGGTTACTTTCATCCAAAGGTCCTTGGAAAGATAGAATTTTACTTTGTTAAAGACAAGGAATGGAATGTTCCTCGCAAGTCGAGTAGTTTCTCCTCTTTGATTCCTTTTAGTGAATTACATCGTGACTTTCGCATGAATTTTGCTAAAATGGGGTTATTTAATTTTTCTTTTGACATCACTTATATATTTCCAAAAAATACTTAGCATATTTTATCTTCTAATTCATGGCTTTTGGTTGTGCTCATTTATATATTTTTATATGTTCTTACAATTGCTTGTTTATTAACTTAGTTCTTCTTCTTGTTGTTGATAGGAAGAAAGATTGACTTCTCTAAGATTCATGCTTAGAGAGCAAAAGGAAGAGCAACTAAGAGACATCATGGAGCAGCATCACCTTCAAATGGAAGTCGTCTTAGCTCTCTGGTTGGCGATTAAGAGCGGCACACACACCACTAATTCCAATGGTTGGCATTCCTATTGCATGTGATAAGGTTGAGGTGTTGCATGCTAGCTCTATAGAGGAGCGAGTTAAATATATCTACTACCTATGCATAATCAATTTGTCCTTTTAAGCTAGCTAGGGTAAAGGGCTCTTTTGCTATAGTTTTAGTAGAGTTGTGGGGTTGACTCCTATTAGGATGTTAACAAGACCACACTTAGTGTTGGCTACATACAGGCTGTGGTGTGTTAATATGATCTAGGAAAGTTTGGAGTTATTCTCTTCTTCTTAGTTATCTAAGATAGTTGGTAGCAATTTTGCCTAGGTATGAGTTCATTTCTTTATTCTAATTCCTTCTCTTTTTTGTTGTTTTTGCAGTAATTGTTTAACTCTGGAACACTTTTGCATTTTTTCATTGTAGGGATGAAACTTAATTGAGTAGATGTCCCTATAAGCAGAAGGAGCTCTTTCCACAGCAAAACATCTTAAGAAAGAAGCTGTCGAAGTAGTCAAGTAACATAGCTAGAAGGAGGAGAAGTTGACTTAACTACTCAAAGCGCATGAATATCTGAAGGAAAAATATGTGAAAAAGGGGATGAGTGGAGAGAAATTCAAGAGTTCTGATGCTAAGAAGATCTTCATCACTGCTATTTGTGAGAAAATAGTTAAGGAGTTTAGAGATTTTGATAAATATTTTTAATTAGTGAAAGTGGAAGCAATGGTGATTTACAAGAAAACCATTTAGAGTTGTCCTTATACTTTAGGTGAGGCTAGGTAATATTTTGGAAAAGATTGATTGATGATGGATGCTACCATCCCAATTGTAACATCCTGACTTTTTGAATAATAGATAAGGAAAGTAATTAAAGACTCAATGAACTAAATATCAATTGATAATTGATAGAAAAATATAAAAAGAATGAACTTAATTTAAATATATTAAAATAACTAAGGACTAAGCATGATTATTAAAAATTAGAGGATTGAATTGAAAACAAGGCTGGGATCTAATTGCTCAAAATTCTAAATGTTAAGAGATGAATAGATGAGAACCAAAAGCTAAGGGGCTAAATTGAAAGTCAGGGGCTGGAATGTAAGGCAATTGGAAGCTGAAGGATTACTTTGAAAGTGGTGCGAAGGTTTAGTGGTTAGATTAAAATTTTGAAATGTGCTCTTATATATATATGGTTAAGGATGGAACTTTACCGAATTCTCATTTGCTCACCCCACCTCCACCTAGCTCAACCAGGCCCAGAGAGAACATTCAAATTGGAAATCTATAGAAAAAGATAGATGATGGTGCCAACTCCTTATGTCAATCTCATCAATAGATTATAAAGCAATAAGGTATAGCATAGAATCTAGTTTTGGTGATGTGATGCTTTGGTGGTTTATTGAAAAATGCAACTAGGTCAGTAGAATCTGGATATAATCAGGGAGATATTTTGATAGAATTTGATTATAGTGAAATGATACTTTTGTGGGTTCTTAATAAACGCGATTAGGTTAGTAGCTTTAAAAGTATCATAAAAACCTTATGGAAAACACCTTGGGTAATTTCTTGAATTTCATTCGCCGATGTTATAAGAGGATTAGCAATTAGAACTTGAGGGCATTGATTAAAATTGTGAAGGAATCTTCTGAGTATCAAGAAAAGATCATGAATTATTGATACAAACTTGTAGGATAATGATAATAATTGAATGAGCCTATCGCGTATAGGACTAAAATACCTTGCCCCACAGAAACTACTTGGCTTATTGCAAGGGTCTATAGTTAATTTAAGGTTAAGCTAAGATAAAGATGTTGTTAATTAGAAATTCGAGAAAAAGATACATTATAATATGGGTACCATGAGCTGAAACAGTGTCATTTGGGTTGATCAATGCTTTTCTTGGGTTGGTTCTTATGATTCTATTAAGGACATCTGGTATACTTAGACTTGACAAAAGTGCCATACTTTAATTTCACTTGGTGTTGCAAATACTTATCGAAATACAAATTATGTGTCAAGTTAATAATTTGAGTATCAATTGGGAAAGAAGTATATTCAAGGGTGTGTAACCTCATGAAAAACAGCAAAGTGATCATACTAAAGTCAAGATCTTAAGAAATCAAAGATAACCAGGGAATGTATCAGAAATATAATGTCCTTCAGGTTCAACCCATTAATACCTACTCTGTGGTGGATTTGTTGATTGACTTAAGTAAGCAGAATTGGCAATCTTAATACATGGGGAAAGGTATGAAGAGGTTTGTGAATAAAGAAAAGAAGTAGCCCTATGCTAGTTGTTATTTTTCTTTCAAAATGTATAAGATTATTCTAGGTATCTATGCTCTAACCAAAGAATAGGTTACAAGAAAGTGATTACTGGTGTCTCAAGAGAACTTAAGTTGTGAAAGTAGGATTATTTCATTTAGGATATAGGATTTGTTGCCTTGGGTTGCTTCACTAAAATATAGTCATTTTTTGTTAATCGATGGAATTTCCTAAAACATTTGGATATAGTATGTCATTTAATTATAAACACTCGAATTAAAAGAACAAAAGCAATAAAAGTATATGTCCAATTTGTAAATGTGAGGTTCTATTAAGAAATTGGGATATTACGAAGCATATGATTCCTTGAGAGGAAATAGAATTTAGTCCTCCCAGAGTCAGGGCCGTAATAAGTTGAAAAAGATCAAAGAACATGTCAGAAATAAAAGCTTCTTAGGCTTTGACAATTAGTATCAAAGATGATCTTCCTAAGGTGTCAGATCAACTAATTAAAATAGTTGAAAAAGGACTAATGGTTGGAATCAGTGAAGGTGTATAGAGAATTTAAAGAATAGGATTTATTTTATCTGGGCTTCTTTTGATTGGACGGGGTCTTCTATGGCGGTGTTTTGATAAAACCATGTTGCATTGCAATATTTAGGATTTTTTTTAACATACAATGAGAGACATGTGAGTGGCATGAGTGCGTGGAAGGTTATACCATTGGTCTTCTTGCCTCTTAGGGTGGTTACTCCTTTCGTCGTGCGTCTTTTGCATAAGGGCCTCTTGGGGATCTCCACTTCCTCTATGCGAATGTATTTCTCATCACATTTAAGGAGTTCTTCAAGTATGGTAGGTGGCTTTTTGGCAATTGACTTCGATAACTTGAGATGCTTCAAATTTTTCTAGATGATATTGGAAGAAACTTCTAACTAACATGTGTGATCTCACTGAAAACTTATACAAAATGGTTAAGGAAGGTCCTTAGAGACTCTGTATCTTGCTACTTGATAGCAAATAAATAAGTTGTTGTCTTAGGGTACTTGTGGTTAATGGAGAAATTTTGAAGGAAAAGTTGGGCTAGCATTCCCATTCAGTGATGGAGCCTGCTAGCATCTAATTGAACATGTCAAGGCTCACTTCATAAGGGTGGTGCAAAAGAGCTTGCAGTATGCAACCTCACTCAAGTTGTATAGTTCCATCCCACTAAGAAGTTATTCCAGTGTTCTTATGGATCTACAGTACCATCATACTTCAACAACAAGGTTATCTATGTATAGGGGAGTGTTTCTACTCACACTACAAAAAAATATTGTGTTTTTTATGGAAAACTTCCCTAGGAAATTTTTGAAGGATTTTTTTATGGATTTACATAAACAAATGAATTTATCGAAAATTTGACAAAAAACTGTTTGTAAATTTGGAGGGGATTTAGAGAGAAAATGCGCAAACATATCCAACGGATTGTCCATTGAAAGACTATCGAAAAAATTTTATGGGAATTTTCGATGGACATTTGATCTGAAAGTTGAATTTTTTGTTTTTAGAAAAAGTTGTTTTCTAATGGAAATTCTATTCGAAAACTTAATTAAATTAGACTCCTCCCTTCTTCTTTCCCATTTTTTTCTTTCTCCTTCTCATTCTCCCTCCATCCTCCAATCGCCAAACCATTCCCACCCCTTTCCCCACCATTGTCCATCACTCCTGTTGTTATCATTGCTGACCCTCTCTATGCTCATTGCCACCACTGCCCACCCATATGTGAGCTTGCCACACCATCGCCATCCTCCATTACATTAGTGAGTAAATTTGTTTCCTTAATTTTTTTTATAACTTTATTTATTTTGTTAGCTTTATATGTTAGTATGTTTAGTTTAGTATGTTAGTTCCTCCATTGCATCGATTTTGTATGTTAGCACACTAGTTTTGTATGTTAGTATGTTAATTTAGTATGTTAGAATTGATATTTAATTTAGTTTGTTACAATTGTCATTTAGTCTAGAATATACATCAATACAAGCTAATAAATTGTTTGCTTTGATAGATTTGAGATAAGGATATTCTAGTATTACACAATTCATTGTTCGGTTTCTTGGAATTATTTCTTGTCATAATTGATAAGATGATGTAATTAACTTTTAATTTTTACCATAATTTATTCTTTATCCCTCTACACTTATTTGGGCAAAATCAATCAAATTGAAGGGGAAAAAATCTCTCTACCAATCTAAAAATTTGTTGCTTCCAAGGACAAAATTCTCAATACTAACATAAAGTGGAAAATTTAGTTTAGGAAAAAAATAATAATCTTGTTGTTTTAAATAAGGATAATTTTATATCTTTCATATCTAATCCGTGTGGTCTCTAATATTTAAATTACAAAGCAGGCTACTAACATGGGATGCAGAATTAGGATTAATCATTATAAATACTGAGCCACTTACCAATCATGGACTCCAAGTATACTAAATAAATGTTGAAAAAATTATAATTTTGGTCCTTTAACTATAATCACTTTCAATTTTGGTCCACTATCTTTTAGGGTGTTCAAAATTGGTCCTTTCAACTTGCAAATTTTAGCACATTAAGTCCATTTTTTTTCCCCAAATTTAGTCCTTTGGATCCTAGAATTTGAAATCAAGCCCGAACCATGCTAATTCATCTTCAATTGGGCTCAATTGATGCCACATTAGATTAAAAAAGCCATGTAATCAACATATTGGTAGTCCATATGGATAAACTTAGAAGAGACAAAATAAATAGAAATAATAAAATAAATGAAAAGACAAAAGAAAAGAAAAGAAAAAATAAATAAATAGAAAAGACAAAAAAGGCCATGTAATCAACACATTGGGCAGTGGCACCCGTATTGGAATGTAGCTTCCTTTTGCCCCAGCATAGGGTACAAGTTATTGAGTGCTTGATTGGGTAGTGGTGCCCATACTAGGTGCAGCTTTCTTGCACCCCAATGTGGGTTGTCTACATGACCTAGTGGGCATGTCTTGCGCATTCGTGCATGCACCCCTATGTGACATCATATCTCAAGCACTCGATCACCCCTGTTGTGCATCCTAATGCGCTTGCTTCTGCCAGTGCTTGTTTTTGCACCATTTCTTATCATTATTTTGCCATTTTTCGTTGTTTCTTTGCTATTGAAGGCACAACCAAAAAAAAAATTAAGAGATTAAGAGAGGCAATGTAATTAAAGGAGTTGAGTGAACCATGGGAAATTAAGGGATTAAAATGACACAAAATTATATTCCATTACCTTCAAATAAATTAAGCACTTACATAGAGACAATAACTAAAAAAATGCATAGCAGACAAAGCTATTCCAAGTATGAAGACAATACCTAAAAACTAACTTGAAATGAATAGAAAAAACCCTAGAAAACATATTATAATACAGAAAGTTGACATCTTCAAAATCTTTCTTCAAATACACTTCTTCAATTTCTCTTTCTCAATCTCCAGTGCATTTATTCTACACAGAAGACCTGGAATGATACTTTTTGACCTTGCAGACATGGGTGGATCTACCTATTCAAAGTACTAACAACCATTTCTCTAAAAAAATTTAAAAAGCATGAAAGAAGAAGCCTCAACTACCCACAATGAAAGCAGAAGAAGATGATGGCATACATTGTATCTTGGACACGATAGAGACCTCCTTCTCAGACTTAGCTCAGTCCAAGAAGTTTGCACCAAGCATCTCCCATCGCAAAAATAGTTTGAAGGCATCCTTGAACATGTTGAGTTGCTTAAAGGTGGGTATTGCATTGTTGATATGAAAGAACTATAGAAGAAGAAGAAAAAGAATAAAGAGACAAAACCTGAAGAAAAAAATGAGGAAGAAAGAATGAGAAAATTAGAAAGAAAACAAGAGGAAGATAGAGAGAAAAAATGAATTTTATTAAGTTAAATTGAGCCATCCACGTGTTCCCCTCCAATATGAATATTATGTGGCATTTTTCTAATCTAACGTGTCATTAGTTGAGCCCAATTGAAGATGAATCAATATGGTTTGGGCTTGATTTCAAATTCTAAAGCCTAAAGGACTAAATTTGCTAAAAAAACTCAATGTGCTAAAATTTGTAGGCCAAAGGACCAATTTTACATGCCCCAAAAGATAGTGGACCAAATCAAAAGTGATCATAGTTAAAGGACGAAAATTGTGAATTTCCCACCAAATGTTCAATTAACTTGGATTGTGTATCTATCATGCACAATCCTTCAAAGTAAATGAGATATTTTAGTTTAGAGTTGAGTTTAGGATAACTTAGACTGTCCAAAATAGCCAAGGTAGCTTACGAAATGATAATTAGTGTTGAGGTCATAAAGAAATACTATTGAGGTTTAATACTCAAACAAATCATATAAGATAACTTAGACTACCCAAAATAACCAAGATAGCTTATGAAACTAAATTTCATCTTATTCTATGTAGTTATCTTATAAATTATTTTAAACTTAAATGATTAAAATTATTCGAACAAAAAAAATTTTGATTACAAAAGGAGCATTAGAGGAGTTTCTAACTCCTATAATCGGTTAATAGCCGAACATGCTCAATAAAAATTTCTGCTAAAAAATTCTTTCATTCATTACATAAAGTCTTTAGTCTTTTTGTCTAATCGAATCTAGTGATGTAAATGACAATCAATCAAGGATTGGAACATTAATGGACTATCAAAACTATCCTCTTACTACAATAATAGATCCAGGCAAATAGAAAGATTGAAGAATTTAAACAATGAATGAATAATATATTCTATCTAAGGAAACTAATGTGCCTTATTGAGTTTAGTTGTTAATTGTTCTTATACATTTGATGTACGTAAATATTAAGTTGCTTTAATAATATTAATTATTGTCTATATGTGATGTTTATATTTATTTTGTAGATGACAAACCAATCTAAATTCTGCCCTACCATCGGCTAATATAGGAATTCTAGGTGAGGTAAGGAGACTTCCCTGACCCATCAAAAACACTTGCCAACTAACTAGTCTCTCACCGCGATATCGGCTGGTCATTAGTTTATTATCCTTTTCTACTATTGTGAAGTGATCCACATACCATTCTCGCACCTACCCTCACAATAGCATTATCTGTCCCAGCCACCATCTACTTCTCCCCCAGGCACTCTATCACCATCTATCACTCCACATGGCACTCAACCATTCCCTATTGCTCCACTCGACAATTCTACATCAACAACACTAGTAGCAATTAATTCTTCAGTTGGCCATACATTAGGTGAGAAGAGATCAGAGCCCCTATTCTATAATTTTGGCTGGGCATGCTTGCATCCCAAAGGATGCTAAGGATGAGTTCAAATTATTATAAAAATATTATTTTAATGTTGTTCTAATAATTATTTATTAATGTTAAGAATTTTATGAAGATACATGCCCTTGATCGATGGTACCAAGTTCTTGATGAGGGTGATCAAGAGCAAGTATAAGAGCCGTACAAGACTTAGTCAGATATCCCCTAGGCCCTCAGAGATTTGATGTTCAAGGAGTCAAAGATATATGAATATTATTAATATATTTACTTTTGCAAATTGACTATGTCTATGTATTATAAGTATACTAACTTATTTCATTTTTTTTTTCATAGAGATATGTCCATTAGGACCCAAAGAATGATAGCCATTTTCAGAGGGTCTTCAATGCTAAAGGGGGTTACCGACTAAATGACATGTATGTCATACTTGAAAGATGGGCAAGACACTAGAGTGGATTGGCAAAGATAATTGGGATGCCCTGCCCTTGCCATATGGGAGGATTGTTGCTACTTTTGAGTGCCAAGCTCCTCAACGTATTAGGCAATTGTCTTTGTTGCAACTTGTTTGGTAATGTTCTGTAGCAGGACAGGCAAGATTTATTTTTTAAGAGGAAGAGCCTACTGCATGGGCATCTTATCGAGTACCGAAGGTGTGTTAAGAGTAGGATTTGACATTGGATGAGGCAATGCTTCCCATTGATGACTTTCCCTATTCTTCAATGCGGAAGTCACTTAATTCCTGGGCTCACGAGCTCTTGACCTTGTCTACATCCTCAATGTTCCTTCTTCTTTTTTTTGGGACTTCCCATAGACAATGCCAAAATTACATTGCTCAGAAATGAAGTGAGGACTTTTCCAAAAAGTAGCAAAGTGTTAATCCGTCTTCTTAGAAGTGTACAAAGAGTGATATGTTCTTCTCGAGAGTTCTTCTACTCTGAGAAAATTTGACCAAACAATTTTCTCAGTCCTCCTTTCTCTGTGGAACTTATTATTTACAGATTTTAGTCTTGATGGGCTTAGTCCTGTTAGGGTTTTTCAACCCTCTTGATGGACTTAGTTTGTCCTTTGGGCTCTTCAACCCATTTATTTAGTTAGTTAATCTTAGGGTAAATTTTTTTATATTTAATGAAATTATCAAAATGTCCTTATGCCCATCTTCAGTTGCATCAAATAAATATTTATAAAATTATATTTTTTTTATTTGCAAATTTATTGTTTAGTACTTTTAGTGAATCAGATATAAGATGTATAAAAAGCTATAGGTTTAATCAAATAAAATTAAAAAAATTAAAAATTCAATGAATTTGCATGGACATTCCATCCCACAAAATAAAATAATGGTTTAAAAAATTAAAATTCTTATGAATGTTCGACAAATTATCCGTAGGAGCAATGAATTTTTGGTCCAAAATCTGACAGAATTTATCTGGTTGAAAAAAGACTAACTCCATCTATAATCTATTCAAATTTGATAGTGAAATGTTTTGATTGCAGAATCCGACGAAAAAGTTTTTGTGACGATGGTTTTTTTCTAATGAAAAGAAATCTATCATAAACTGGTAGAAAAATATAATTTTTTGCGGTTTGCAGTGAATGAAGAAGAGACAGAATGTAATTAACCTCTGTTGCGCTGCGGGGGGATGTAAAAGAGTGAATCTTTAGAAGAGAATGTAAAGAATGTATTGAAAAATAGTGCCTATTTTCCTTCAATTCCGGCACTCAATTAATAGGTCGTCTGACTACAAAGGTAGACTTATATGCAATCTAGGAATGTTGGGAACACAAATGTGAGCCAGGAGAACTTGAATTGAATATTTTGTACGGCAATAAAAGTAGCTTTCTGGATTTTACATTTAATTGAGTTCTTTTTCATGAATTAATATGTAGTCCAACTCATTGGGTTGGATTCACGCATTACCAAATCTGTAGTTTCTAGTTTATACTTTTGGAATTAGCTATTGGGATTTATTTGTTGTTAAACAAAATGCAAAAAATAAGAAAAAAGAATGTATTTCAACCGCACCTAAGGTCCTCAACAAAATATGCCAATCATGTAATACCACTAACTTTTTATTATTTATGGAGACAATATGAAAAAATACCGAAAACTTCAATTTTATTTTTTGTCCAACTCTCGCGTAGCTCCATGCTTAGTTAGAATTGACCATAGACTAGGGTGGAGAGAATATTAACGCCTGTTCAAATCTATGGGCATGATTGGCTTCATCCGTCGAATTTATTATCTTGAAATTTTCAGGAGAATGTGAAAATAAGATTCTTAATTCTCTGGTGAAAACAAATTTATTTGAATTAGTGAGTTGTATAGCTTTGGTATGTAATATGAATTAATGTATTCCTTTGGCATTTTCTTTAAAAACAATATATTTGAATATTTACGTGGTTCACAGTTGTAATGCAGGTTTTTGTGAAATTGGCGCTGCCTTTGAAAATAATAATCGTTTTTTTTAGACATATTTGCAAAATAAATTCAAAAGATAATAAGGCAAAAATAAAGAAATGTGTCTTGAAATTGCATGAAAGTGTTCTAGAAAAATAAATTCAAGCTAATCATTATGCGGGAATTAAATGAAAATGAAATGCATATTTTCAAATCCATTCCCAAATAATTATTAATATGATTTAGAAAACTAAAATCCCCATTTCTATAGAAATCTCCGTTTACAAAAGTAGGAGTTAAGCCATTCCCTTTATCCCCATTCATGATTTAACTATTTCCAATCGATTATTAGTGAACATATATTTTTCTTCAACAAAATTGTCCTTCAAGATTTAATAAAAGAATTAATTTGATACTTTTAAAAGAGTTTCACTTTGTAAATATTTAGTATTATAGGCCAACTTGTTTAGCGCTATATTTTTATTTGATGATATATTTTACTAATATATTTTTAGTAATATCATAAAAATATTAAAATATTACCAATATTATAAAGATATAAGTTAGAAAAGAAAAGAAAAAAGATAATTAATTATACACCTACCAAACATTAAATAATAAATTAATGGTATTGAATCACTGTTTGCATTTACGCACCTTCAAGAATTAAATGAAGATGCTTCGTTTATCAAAACAAAAATAAAAGTACTATGAGTTTGTTTACATAAATAAATAAAAACAAGATTAAATATTTGTCTCTTAATTTTTTCACAAAAAACTAATACACATAAAGAATATATAAGTATACATATATACATATTTATAATTTGAGATATTAATTATATTTACACTCCTATTCAAAATAAATAAAAATAAACACTAAAGAGTTGTGAATATTATCAATGACTCTTTAGATTAAATTTTTTAAAAATGTAATAAAAGTGTCTGAATCTAATAAAAAAATTAAGTATTCTAGATATATGATATCTTATATTTTGTAATGATATATTATAAAAACGTCAAAGAGAGCTTGCTCAATTACAATGGTTAAAAGAGTAATTTAATAAAAAATTGTGGTTACATTTGTGCGGATAAATGTATATAACATAGTTGATGAAATTTAAAATCATATATTGACTGATATTATTTAAATAACATTAAAAGTGATATTAAAACTACCTAAGTACATACTTACCTCACAAATATATTTATGAGCAGAATCCTTATCTTAATAATTCTCTAGAAAAGGGTAATTTAATCATTCAAAATAGTTTCATTACATTCTCATCGATAATTGCTAATTAAATTGAATTAGTGCTATAGGTTTAGGCCCACTTGACTTTGAGTGCCCATCTTGATGAGCTTAATTTATTGTGCTCATTGCCCTTTCACTTAATTATTATTTATTTATTTAATTGGGCAATTTTTAGTTTTTTTTTTCAATTTTTTTTACCCTTACAGTCTTTTTTTTTTTCCCCCTCCATATCAACTATAAAAAAGTTATTATGGTAAAAGAGAAATTTGCCAAAAAATTGTGGCTATATTTTTTTTGCATTAATGTATAAACATAGTTGATAAAATATAAAATATATTGACGGATGTTATTTGAATAATATTAGAAGTGATATTAAAATTATCTAAGTGTAGGCTTACCTCACAAATAATTTTTTCAATAATACATACAAAAATATTTATGAATAAATATCCCTATATATCTTAATAATTTTATGTGAAAGGATTATTTGATCATTTAAAATAATTTCATTATATTCCTAATAATCATTACCAATTGCCAATTATGAGATCAGAATAGTGTAAGGAGTTATGATTTCATTTTTTTTTTATTTGCACATACCAATTATATCAACATCGTTCTTTTTTCAGTTTCATTTTCATTTTATTCATGAAGTCTTTCAATTTTCATCTACTTCTATTATCATCCCTCTATTCTACTTCATTCACTTAATTATATTTCGTGTAAATGATTCTATATCTAATCTAAAATATGAAAAAATCATTGCGAGTCCAGCTGATTACCAAAATCTTTACCCTATCCAAGAATGAGAGAGGATGTAAGAAGACGAAGCCAATATGATAATTAGCATCCCATGACCGTGCGTGGAAACTTTCCAGCGTCAAATATTTGGACAAGAAACATCGTACCTCAGCTGGTTGGCAATTGTCATTTCAGGAGGTTGGTCAAAATGAAACGTGGAATTTGTCAGGGCTGCTGGAGACTTTTCCCTACATAATGCAAATATCAAAATCATATTTTTAATTACAAACTTGTTAATCTTATCAAAGTCCACTTCTTGTAGACTTGCTATTAATTAATTAGTTGTTCTGGTAAGATATTCTATGATTTGAATTCATTTTTCTATCATATAAAAAAATTAATTAATTTGAGATAGTTCAAGTTTAGGTTGAGCTCGTATTTAATATGATCTTGAAGGAAAAAATGCAAGTATATTCAAATTTTAGGGGGGAAGAAAGAAGGTGGAGAAATTCATATTAATTATCTCTCCTTCACGATCCTAAACTGTGCTATAAATGGATGACACATAATTGTCAATCCAATTTTTCTTTGGTTTGATCAGAATTCAGAACAGTGAAAATAACAAATTAAGATATGTTTGGATTAACTTGACAAAAGTTGACGACTGTAAAATGGTCCAATTCAAAGTATTGGAAAATTCAAAGTAATTACAAAGAAGAACTTGAAAAACCAGCTTCTTCAATTCAAGTACATGGATTTATGTATCCCAGAAGAAAGCAACCTCGATTTTTCATTCACTTTCCTACCTATATAAATACTTGAAGCTCTTTGCATAAAACTTACCAGATTAATTGACAAGAAGTTCAATAAGAAAATTAATAACAACACGTCCAAAAAATTAAGACCAACGCTCGTAGCATTTTAGTTGTAAACAAACAATACGTAGTCGTTCAATATGAAGTTTCTGATCCTGCATTTAACATTGTTTCTTCTCTTATGTGGCTTGCTGGGTGGCCACGCAATGGTCCATCGCCACAAATTTGTGGTAAGTTATGTATACATACATATATGCATGTGTCTTATAGTTCTCTTCTTTTCTAGTTATGTTAGCTTAAAGTAAGGTGCGCAGTATTGCCTTACAACACTTTATAGAATGCACATAGACTTTGAATATATATCCATCTATCTATCCATCCAGCCTTGTTATTGTGTTGTTTAATTTATGGATTATGATGCCGAAAATTATAATATCTTTTATTTTTGATTTGGTGGGAAATTAATCTCTTAAGTCAATATGTATGTGCAGTTGAAGGATGTTCCATACACAAGATTGTGCAGCAGCAAGAACATATTGACAGTAAATGGAGAATTTCCAGGCCCAACATTACACGTAAGGGAAGGAGATACACTGGTAGTCGATGTTGTTAACAGAGCAAGCGAGAACGTAACCATTCACTGGTATTAAATTGATCAATTCTATAGACGAGCTAGCCAACGTAATTGATATGTATACTTACCCAAAAAATAAAAAATGAATTTTCTATATATAGATATTTCTCTGAATTCTTTTGCCAATCATCTGCTATGCATGTTAAATCTCACTTAATTGAAGTTAATTAGCACTTAATTTCTTGTACGTACGGTATGCAGGCACGGAGTGAAACAACCAAGATATCCATGGTCAGATGGACCTGAGTACATAACTCAGTGCCCAATTCGACCTGGAACAAGATTCAGCCAAAAGATTGTGCTGTCTGATGAGGTTGGGACTCTGTGGTGGCATGCCCACAGCGACTGGTCCCGAGCCACAGTACACGGCGCACTCATTGTTTATCCCAAGAAAGGAGATAACTATCCCTTCCCTAAACCTGATGCAGAAATTCCTCTCATACTAGGTACATACATATCTCACAAATAGTCCAAACTATTATGTTAGTTAATCCTCACAGATATATTTGGTGGGGAAATATTAAACTTTATGCTGCTTGAAGATGCAATGAATCTAATGTTCAATGCA
>JACGDI010005283.1:470889-666566 GCA_014898725.1 Jacaranda copaia | reverse complement strand
TCTGGGCAGAAATGACTATCTTACCCCAGCTATGAGAAAAGCCCAAATGTACCTAACAAGGGCATTTGAGTAAATTCGCATCATTATCAGATTATAAATGAGGCCAACACCACCACGCTCAAGGTATTGCCATTTTACTGCTTTACTACATACTCTCTATACACTCTTCATCTCACCGAAAACCTAACTTGAGTGTCGGAGAGCCTTCGCCGGGGCAACTCCGGCTAGTTCACATTTGTTCTTGTTGCAGATCTCAAGCCCAACATCATCTCAATCCACCGGACTTTCGGACCATCACGCTCTTTGCAGCATCAGTTAGTATAAGTCTATCTAAATTTTAGATGCCTTATCTCATAAGATTTTATAATGTGGAATGTTTTAAGATCATGACCGTATAAGATTTATTTCATGATCACCACCCAATGCGTGATCAAGTTATGTAATATTTTGTGACATAGGGGCTTCAACCAAATTCTAGTGAAGTTAAATAAGTATAAGATAAAGATGGCCATTTAATATGAATGTCATTCAATCAAAATTGTATTACAAGTGAAAAATTTATACGACAATTTAATTGACTGTGAGGTACTATTCCTACAATCTCCCACTTGCCCTAAAGCCAGTTCCCCATAATCTTAAGACCCATCTTCTCAATATTCCTTCAAAGACCTTTTGTGTTTAAGGGTTTACATAATGGTTCTGTTATATTCTTTTTTGAGGCAACTGTATCCACTTAATAGTTGCCTCTGTCATTGGTCTCATAGATCAAATGATAACGTGTTTAATTTTGTTTAGATCAGTACTAATGAGATCTTAGCTCAAGTCTTATGTTTTTCTCGAAAGACAACCTTAGGCTCTTGTACACTAGGCACTACATCCAACTCTTGAATGATGTTTTTGAATCCAAACACCCTCTTTTGCAGCTTTTGAAGCTACAATATATTCCACCTTAGTTGTAGAATTAGCTTTGGTGTCTTGTTTGAAACTCTTTCAATTCACTGTGCCACCATTAAGCTAAAATATAAATCCTAAAATAGGTTTTAGGTCATATGCATCGAATTGGAAACTAGAATACAAAAATCCCTCAAGTTTCAATTCTCCATTGGCGTACACTAAAAATTAATCTTTAGTTCTTCTCAAGTACTTAATGATTGCTTTTATGGCTATCTGGTGACATTTACTGGGGTTGGATTGAAATCAGCTCATAACACTTAAAGCGTGTGCTACATTTGGCCTTGTACATTGAATGGCATATAATATGCTCCTAATGGCGGATGCATATGGTATGTAGAACATTCTTTCTCTCTCATCCTTAGTCTTGGGGACCATAGACTTGAAAAGACGAAGACCACATTGCATAGGCAGGAATCCCTTCTTGAATTCCTCCATACTAAATCTATTTAGTATCTTATCAATGTATGGTGTTTGGAAATGCCCCAACATCCTTTTTGATATATCTCTATAGATTCATATTTCAAATACAAATGATGTTTTTCCCAAATCCTTCATGGAGAATTATGTAGATAACCATGCTTTAATATCCTTTAACAATTCTCTCTCATTCCCAATGAGAAAAATATTATCAACTTAAAGCATAATAAACTATATACTATTCCTACTAGCCTTTTTGTACACATAAAGCTCGTACACATTTTTTTTTATAAAGCAAAATGATTTGACTGCTTTATCAAAACATATGTTCCAACTTTGAGTTGTTTGTTTAAGTCCATAAATGGGCCTTTTCAATTTGCAAATTTTTCACTCACTCCTTTTGGATATAGAACCTTGTAGTTGCTCTATATAAATTTTTTCATCACATCCATTTTCCATATTTTATAGTCATAATACACAGCTATGGCAAGCAAAATTTGAATAGACTTAGTCGTAGCAACTAGTGAAAAGATTTCCTTAAAATCAATTCTAAGTATTTGAGTGTTGTCTTTTGCCATTAGTCGTGCCTCAAAGGTCATAACCTCTCTATCGACTCTTAGCTTTTGCTTAGACATCAATTGGAAACCAATGGGTACTAAACCTTTTGGTGGATCTACCAATGTCTATACTTTATTGGAGCACATGGAGTCTATTTTGAATTTCATGGCATCTTGCCAATATCTAGAATCTATATCCAACATAACTTCCTCATAGGTATTCGAATCATTATCTAATTAGCCTATCTCATGAAGGAATTCGAACATTTCAGGTTGCTTCTTGATTCAGTTTGATCTTCTCAGAAGTTGTGTGCATAGGTCTGATGTTCACTTGGTTTTACTACTTAAGGGATTTCATGATCGTTTTAAACTTTATCAAGTTCAACAATGATGCTATTTCTATCTAATAAAAAAAATTTCCAAAAAAGTGGCATTTCTTGAGACATACACCTTTTGTTATGAGGGATCATAAAAATAATAACCCAGAAACTCTCTTAGATGTCCCACAAACTGGCATCAGGTGGATCTAGCATCCAACTTTTCTCCCACTAATGGCTTCATATATGCAGGAGACCCTCAAACTCTTAGATAATAGTAAAAAAGGTGTTTTGCCATACCACATCTCATATAGTATCTTTAGCACCAACTTTGAGGGTATTACATTTAGCAGCCCCATCGCTATTTATGAAATGTATCCCCAAAAGAACGTAGGCACATTGATGAAGTTAACCATAGATTGTACCATGTCCAACAAGGTATGGTTTCTCCTCTCAGCTACTCTATTGTGCCGGGGTATGTCGGGTGGAGTCTATTGAGAGATAATTCCATTATCCTTTAGATAATCCAAGAATTTAGTGTTTAAATATTCTCATCCTCAATCTGATTGAAGAGCTTTAATACTTAATCCTAATTGCTTTTCTACTTCATTCCTATACTCTTTTATTTTCAAAAGCTTCAAACTTGTACTTCATAAGATATACATGTATGAATCAAGTATGATCATCAGTAAAGGTAATGATGTATGAACAGCCTCTTCTCGTACTAACTCTTAATGATCCACAAACATCCATATGAATCAAATTCAAAGGACTTTTGGTTCATTCCATTTGTCCTACCAAAAGGATCTTTGGTCATTTTTTCTTTTAAACAAGATTCACAAGTAGGAAGATTCTCTATGCTACTAACATAAAGTGCTTTGAGAGCAGCTAATTGAAGGAGTAGTCCAAGGATTCAATAATAAAACCAAAATTAGGATAAATTAACTTATCTACTCCTTATACTAAGGATCTAATCATGCAATTAAGATGGATTTAATGGCATAGACTAACCTTTAAAGCTAAATCCAAAGGTTGAAATGGATGACATTAATGAACTATTTAAAGTTGTCTATCCATGCACAACAAAAACCTGCCAACAATTGACCAAGAAAATCAACTCCAAATTGGTTGAAATTTAGATTGAAACACATAGACACACTTGAGAGTGTCAGGTTAAAATTTAAGCAAAAATAAAATTGGCAACACCTCCAAATCAGCCTCCAAAGTGACTACACAACAGTGGATCTTCAAGAGCAAAGCCCCATAAGTGAGAAACCTCTAATGTTATGATCCATACACCTAAGGAGAGATCCAATCCACCTATGGTCAGCAAGATCACTAGAGGAAGAAGAAGAAATGGGTAGGATGAAAATGTAGAGATGGAGGTGAGGATGGTGTGAAACTTCGACAAATGAATGAATCACACTTTTAGACCGAAAATGGAATCTAGCATGGATGTCAAGTGGCCGGCTACCTCTCTCTTATTTATAGAGTGGGGGTGTGATTCAAGTTGGCATCACACCCTCTATGAGGTGGTTGCGCCAAGTTGGCAATCCACTTGCATGTGAAATGTGAATTTCACTTGTATTTGGATTTAATATGACTTTACATTTCATCTCATGAAATGTCTTTCAAATTAATTCCAAATTAACGTCAAATGAACTCCTTCATTTTAATTTTACTAAAAAATCAATAATCCTCACATTAATTAAATTAAATCTTTAATTTAATTAATTAACTTGACTTAACTCTTTAAGCTAGAAAGTATCAACTTAACTCTTTAAGTTAACTTGACCAATTAATTGTCATATGACACTAATTAAATTAACTCCTTAATTTAATTGGTCAAATTTAAATCCTTAAATTTTTTTTATCAATTTAACAATTAAATTAATTAAGCCAAAATGACTAAAAATTAGCCAACCAATTAACTCCACAAAAACGGTCTAGGTGAATTTTCTAACTCCTTAGGAAATTACTCCCACTAAATAGAATGTCCTTTAGGATTTTATGTGTGACCTATTAAGTTCTCTCATTCATTGGACATGGACTCACAACTCTTTTGATATCTAGAATATCAAAATATTTACATTAGTTAAAATGCCTTTAAACTAATAACTCTTTTAATTAATCTTTATTAATTGAAGAGTACCCAATATTCATGGTCGATATCTAGCCTCAAGGCCATGGAGCCCAACAAAATGGTAGAAATTAATATGCCCTTGGTCAACTATTCTAGCTCTACACTTACCATGTAAATATGGTCCTTCCGTCTATTATCTCTCAAAAAAGGCCTAAGACAAGATATTTATCGGCTCCCCAATAGACTCGATAACTATTTCTCTATTCCCAATGTTTGATTCCTCCTTATAACCTCATCTTTGTAAAATGCCTTTCCCAAATTGTCATACTACCTTAGCCAAGAATTTCGTGGAATTGGTCATTATAGAATACATAGGAGATGCACTCACCTTTCACAACGATGAGAAATGGATCCCATCTTAGACCTCACAAATCTTTATATCTAAGTATTTTATACTCAATTTTGACCCAAAAGACCCGCTAAGTGACCAAGGAAGAGTTAAGGTATAAAGACCCAAATACAAGATTACTATAGATCCTCAAGTCAAAGGACCAACTATATGCATTAACGTAAGCTAGAGAACTTGCCACTTTGGTTATCTAATAGATTCTCCAGGTGGGCCTTCGGTAAACTAGTTCTCTAATAAGCACCCACTAACATGCACACATATCTAACATAGATTGCTCATGAAATGGAGCAATATCCAACTTCTTAGATTTATGCATTATTAGTGCAAATCTATCTGAATCTTAGATGCCCTGTCTAATAATATTCTATAACTTGAAATGTTTGAAGATCATAATTGCATAAGACTTATTTCATGATTACCACCTAGTACATGACTAAGTCCTGTAGTCTTGAGTGATCTAAAGGCTGCAACCAAATGCTAGTATAGTAAAATAAGCATAAGATGAAGATGACTATTTAATATGAATATCATTCAATCAAGATTGTACCATAAGTGAAATAGTTTGCATGCTAATCTAATTGGCTATGGGGCACTATTCCAAATAAACTTGTTCATCTTTTTTTTGGAAATATGTCCAAGTCTTACGTGCCATAATATGGCATCATCTTGGATATTTTCTTTTACTTTGTTGAATGTATATTAGTAATGATTTAGAATTCAAAATGTATAATCCGTTGTTAAGTGTATCATGAGCAACTAAAGAATTGTTCTTTAATGCCTTCAATCTGTCATTTGACATAGAAGGATCAAATCCTTCACTGTCTTGAATGACTTGAAATAATGTTCTCAACAAGGTTTGGTATAAAATAACATGAATCAAACACAAGTAAGGAGTCCTTAAGTCTAACATATTGTACGCCTTCAACTTTGGACACAACTCTTGCTCATTTGCTAAGGCGGTAGATCATATCCCCATCATTAAGATTTATTCTTCTTTCCATTCTTTGTAACAAACTACAAAAATGAGAATCACATACAGTATCAAATACCTTTGAGGAAGAATTTCTTGTTAAACGCACTTCGATAAAGTATATTCCCTTCCCAAGGGTTGCAACGTATTCCTTGCAATATTGCTTCCAATAGCCTTTCTCGCCAAAGTAGAAATAAATAGTATCAACTTGTCCTCTTTAATCTTCTTAACTCCACCAGATGCATTAAATGTTTGTTTCCTCTTGAAAAAGAACATTTCTTATACTTGCCCCATTTCTACTTCCCTTTAAGGCCTTTAGAGTGGGAGGAAAAATCAATTATTAGAGGTTTGCCCCTGTCATGGTTATCTCTATCTAGACTAACACTTAGGTCAAATAATCTTGGGAAGGATGTGAGGATCAAATCCGCATGGAGATTATTGTACATCATTACATCTAAGTTGAAGAGCTTCTCAAGTTCAATTATCTTTATACGATAATCAAGGACACATGACCCCTCATTCATCCTAGCTTGAAAAATCTCCTTTGACAACATAAACCTCTCATACCTTATTTGCCATACAACTCTTACAAGCAATAGACCAAGGAATGTTTTATTTGTTTGTGATACTTTTGAAGTTAATAGATGCCATCATGAGACTATGGGCTAGGAAGAGATGCACTCAACCATTTTTTGAGAACTATCCATGTGTCTCTTGGCCCCTATCAATCCACATGGGATTAGGAACACCTTGATATAGGACATTTATCTATTTTTCAGAATCTAGAATGATTTTGAGGTTTAGTCAAACATGGAAGTTTGGCCCAATTGTTTATTGGTTTCATAAATCACATTTAGTGAATTCTTAGCCATTCTTAAGATTTCTCAAATCCTCTTGGTGAAAAAGAGAATATAAGTATGTGATTGAATATAGATATTGAAAATATGTTCATGGACTTTCAAGCATATTTTTTTCCCACTATTTTATCAAATACCTCACACCTTTAAGGAAATTGAGAAATCTCATTTCCTACTGAGAATCAAGGTCTAAAGGACTTGAAGTGGACCCATGACTCATGAGATATTCACAAACAATTGAAAGGAGAGTATCTTTTGCCAATTGCATCTTTATGCAACCTTTGGTATGTTTTACCTCGCTTTTCATGTAGACCCACGACTCATGTGATATCTACACTACTAGGTGTTAGTCAAACCTACCAATAAATCTTAGATTTAAAACCACACTATGGCATTCCACAACTCATGAGATAATGTATAGGAAGTGTCAAATCAAAGGTGCATTGTATGCTAAGTATGTGAGCATAGCTTTCCCCCATAAATGTGACCCACGACTCATGAGACATCACATAAATATAGTAGCATCTCATGTCACATATTCTTAGTAGAAGGCATGGATTAATTAAAACTCCTTTTAATTTGTATCCATTTTAACTTAATATTTTGAAAGCACTTAAACTCTTCTAAGTGGAGGGATTTTCTTATTTACAAAGATTTCATCAATTTTATCTTCTCATATTTAGGTTTTATATATCATAACCATGCATCTCATATATTAATAAAATAAAGAAAGTATAAATAAATAAATGCGCCCAGTATGTTCTTAGAGTGGGATGACCATAAACCTTAATTAAGTAGTGCACTTTGGAGCCATAGTTGCACTACTTGGTTAATTTTAAGTGGGATAATTAAATCTAGCTATTATATAAATGAGTCTCGTATATTCATGGGTCTTCATGACTTCAATGGTCTTCTTGTCTCCTTGCAACAATTACATGAGAAAAGAAATCCTCTTTCTCCTAGTGATTCCACTCTCATAACATTTATAAGATAGAAATTAAGAGGTATGCAAGCCCCAATTTAATACAATCTCTTTCAACAACTTAAAATAAATAAAATTAATATTAAAGGCTCATGTTCATCCCCATATTTTCATCATCCATCCAACAATTAAATGAACAATAAATAATAATTGACATTAAATTTGACAAATTAAATGCTTATCTCATAAATAATTAATTAACTAGCAAAAATAAGCATAACACTTTTGCATTTCATTTTTGCACAAAATTGAAGATTAACTTGAACAAGATTTTAAAAGTATTCAAAAATGTAAAACACAATCTTGAAATACTTACACAACTTTTGGGCATCCAAATATGTGTGAAAAATAGATAAGAAACACAAATCACCACAAAATACTACCAAAAACAATCTTGTGGTAGCCTTGGCTAAGCTGCTACTCGACTTGAAATGCCCGTTGCCTATCGAGCTGGGCAATTGAGTGGCAGCCCTACCAAGCCATCTCTTGGTCAAGTGTTTGGCCCCTATTGCACAACTAGTGAAGTTAAATAAGTATAAGATGAAAATGGCTATTAATCAAGATTGTGTCACAAGTGAAATATTTTACTTGCCAATCTATTTGGCTGTAGAACACTATTCCCACATTCAGTCACTCTCAATTGGTATCAGAGCATTGGTTCTCAATATTGTCGTATAACTACCTGAGTAAAAGATCCTATGGCTACTAATACTTTTGTTGTCTTTATAGAAGGGCAATCGCACAACCAATTTCCACTGTTTGATGGTTCCAACTATGGTATGTGGAAAAACAAAATGAAAGAATATTTAATTGCCCTAGATTTTGATTTATGGGATATGGTCCATGAAGGTTCAACGGTTCCAATGAAACTAGTTGACGGGCATATGATTTCAAAGAAGCGACGAGAATTTACTAGTGATAATAAAAAGGTCATCATCTCAATGAATGGGAGGGCCAAAAATATTCTGTTGTTCACTCTCATCAAAGAAGAGTACAACTGAGTTAATACATGTTCCACAACAAAGCAAAATGAGAAATATTGCAAGTAACCCAGCCACAAAAATACTAGTTAGGTTTGACAAGAAAATATTGCTCTTTTTATCCACAAGTACAAAATGTTCCAAACGAAACTTGAAGAGGCCATAAGTCAAATGCATGTGCATTTTATGGAAATTATAATCCCATCTTCCAACTTAGTAGAACTCACTACAAGAAAATATGCTTTTTGCTAAAATATGTTTTACTTCACTAAAAATAATGTCTTAAAATAGGACTATTTGCTATGATTATTTTATTGTAATATAAAATTTCAAATGTGTGGTGAAACTTATATTAAATATTACACTTCATCTTATTGTAGTAAAAGATATATTTATTTACTATAATTTTTATGTGTGGTAAATAATATATTATATTTATCACAATTTTACATAAATCATGGCAAAAAGATAATATTTTGCCATGCTTTTTTATAAGTGAAGTAAAAACAATGAAAATTGTAAAAGTTTGGCAGCAAAGATTAAGATCTTAAATGAAAATTTTTCACTAGAAATAAGAAGGTAAAATATATTGAAAGGTTTGTTTAATCAATAATATTTAAGGTTAAAAAAATGTTTCCAATTTTTATTATTAAAAAATCATTTAGTTAATTAATTGAATCTAAATTAACAAATAAAACCTTCAAAAAATTCTTAGTTACTCATTGCTTTAATTAATAAATTAGAGGTAAAATAAAAATTTTACTAAAATTATTATTAAAAAAAATATTTGACTAATTAATCAAATACATGATTTAGCTAGTTGGCAAAGTCCCTTAAAATAGTCAGAAAACCCAAGCTAAGAGGTAAAATAAAAATTTGCCTCCAATAATTGTTACTATCAAAAAATTAAGTAATTAATCAAATATATTTAAATTAGCTAATTGGCAACAAAGCAACCATTGGCTTAGTGGCATTATCTTTACATATAAAAGTATAAGGTCAGGAGTTCGTGTCTTAATAAACTTTTGGTGTGCGTGTGTATAAATAAAAAAAGTAGGTAATTAGTAAAAATCCTCAAAAGCCCCTAAAGTAATTTTATTTTTACTACATTAAATTGTGGTGAGAATTTATTTAAATATTTACTATGTTTTTTGAATTGTGGTGATTAACTATTACATGTACACTTTTTTAATTGTGGTGTATTTGATAACTTTTTTACCACACATTAAATGTATAGTAATTGAAGATAATTTCATAGCAAAAAACAATTACCATAATTGAAAAAGTGTAGCTAAATTTTTATCTCACTTGCAATGTCTACAGTTAAAAAAGTATAGCACAAGTGTAGTTAATATTTTGTTTTACTGACATACATATTTAATTGTAGTAAAAAGCATATTTTTTTGTAGTGACTATAAATGAGGATGAGAAAGTATGAGAATTTCTTCGATCGCTTCCCAAGGAATGGATGCTAAAAGTAACTGCTATTCAAGAAACTCGTGACCTTAGCAGGATGACGATTGGTGAACTGATTGGATCTCTCACATCCCATGCTATGGCATTGCTAAGTAAAGATGAAGGCTCAAAAACAAAAGCCAAAAAGAATATTACCTTTAAAATTGGTTATGATTCCAACTTAGAACTTTAAGAAGATCTTGACGAGGATCGGGTTAAGGATGAGAGTGTTCTAATTTCCTTGAGATTAAAGCAACTAACAAACTTCGAAAGGAAATTATGCAACAACATATCGAAACCAAAAAGAACCAGTCTGAAAACACAAGATATCAAGCCATCGTGTTGCTACAAAAACAATAAAATTGAACATAGAAAATGAGATTGTCCCTAATTCAAGAAAAATGCAAAATAATCTAAAGCTAAAGCGATGGCAACTACATATACTGAATACGATGGTGAATAAAGAGAATTGCTTCATGCCAAATCAAGTAAGTACCCATTCATGTTCTGATTATGATTCCAGTGATGAAATTGACATTGATGAGGAAATGTAAAAATTTCTTAAGCCTTATAAAATTAGCATCAATATGCTTGTTAATAAAAATAAACCTTGGCAAGATAAAGTGATTTATTTGTAGGAAGAATTAATTAGAGCTCTTAAAGATAAATTTGAAATGCAAATGGCTAAAAATAGTGAGACCCTTGATGCTGAATGTAAAAATAAAATAAATGATTGGCTCACAAAAGAAAATAACTCATTGAATAAACAAATTGAGAATATGAGCTTGAAATCAAAGAAAAAATGGTTGTTGAAGAATGTTGTCATGCTAGGGATGATCTAGATGAATGTTTCACAAGTTTTAAGCCAACTTATATACCTGTTCCACCTAGAAATAATGCTAAAAAGGGTCTAAAATTTAGAAACTACATGAATAAGAAAAATACTAAAATGACTTCAACAACTTCCAAAACGAATTTCAAACCAGTTCAAAAAATTTATTTTTCTTGTGGTAAACTTGGTCATGTTAATTATAAATGTCTAATTGAAAAACTTGTTGGTACTAAGTTTGTTTGGGTGAGAAAATTGTCTACCACTAACATAAAGGATCCAACATAGTTCGGGGACCTAAAACATACCAATCATCTTTTAGGTACATGCTAAGGAGCATTCCTTGAAACAAAAGTGGTGCTTGGGTAGTGGATGTTCCACACATATAATAGGGGATTTGTCTATGTTTCTTAATTTTAACAATTATTGTGTAGGAAATGTTTTCTATGCAAATAACATAAACGGATGAGTAATAGGTATTATTGGTAAGCAAACTAGCATAGCTATTTATAATGTGTGGCTTGTTGAGAGCTTTAAGCATAACTTGCTTAGCATCAATCAACCATGCGATAAAGGTTATGAGGATAAATTCCATCCTACTCATTGTATCATTAAGCAAAATGAGAAACTAGTTTTTATTGCTACTAGGGATGAAAATATTATGTATAACCCTTGATGATTTAATCTATCAAAATATGAAGTGTTTAGCTATTTCAGTTGAAGAATGCTAGAAATGGCATAAGAGATTAGGCTACATGAACATGGAGCTTATAGCTCATCTCACAGAAAAAGATCTTATCAAAGGTGTGCCAAAGTTAAATTTTACCAAGGACAAGATATGTGATGTATGCCAAAAGAGGAAGCAGACCCAAACTTCTTTTATACCAAAGAATGAGATCATAACTTTCAGACCATTGTAACTTCTACACATTGACCTATTCAGGCCATGAAAACCACATCCCTTGGAGGTAAAAGGTATGTGTTTGTCATAATAGATGATTACACTCATTTTACATGGTTCTATACATTGCTCATAAAAATGATGCTCTAAGTGCTTTCATTGCACTCACTAAAAGGTATCAAAATGAAAATGGTTACTCTATTAAGAAATTTTGAAGTGACCATAGAACTGAGTTTGATGAAATAAACTTTACTTTATTTTGTGAAGATCATGGTTACATTCATGATTTTTTTGCTCCTAAGACTCCTCAACAAAATGAGGTGGTTGAAAGGAAAAACTGAATTTTGCAAAAAGTTGCTAGAACCATGCTTAATGAATATGATTATTCCAAAATCCTTTTGTGGTAAAGCCGTGAATAGAGCTTGTTGTGTGCCAAATTGTATATTCTTGAGACCTTTTTTGAGAAAACCCTATATGAATTATGGCGCGGTAAAATCCCAAATATTTGTTATTTTTGTGTCTTTGGTTGCAAATGTTATATTCTCAATGATAGAGATTATTTGACAAAGTTTGATTTCAAAGTTGATGAAGCTATCTTTGTTGGTTACTCAATGCATAGTAAACCCTATCATGTATTTAATAAGAGGAAAAGAATGGTTCAAGAATCCATGCATGTTATGTTTGATGAGACTAGCCCATCTTGTGCCAAGGAAATCTTGAGCAAAGAAATTGTAGGATTCAAAGGACTAGTCAAGAGTCTAGATCCTAAGCCATCAGCATCAAATCTAGTGGGATCAGAATCACTTGAAGAAACAAACCCCACTACTGAACTTGACTCTAGTAAATAAGTAGAAAGGGCTGAACAAAAGAACAAGAAAGTTTAAACATGCTTCCAGTCACCTTACCATTAGAATCATTGGAGATCCTTAAGCTAGAATAACTAAAAGATCTAAAGCTAGAAAATTTCTACCAGATGAATCTAATTGTGCTCTCATTTTAGTAATTGATGTCAAAGAGGCACTAAAGGTCCATTTTGGATTAAAGCAATAAAGGAAGAATTGGCTTAGCTTGAAAAGAATAAAGTCTGAAAGTTGGTAGAATGACCATCAAACCATCCAATAGTTGGTATAGAATGGGTGTTTAGAGATAAGTTGGATAAAACTAGAAAAGTTACTAGGAATAAAGCCAAACTGGTAGAAAAAGGCTATAATCAGCAAAACAACATCGACTATGATGAAACATTTGCTCCAATTGCAAGGTTAGAATCAATTAGAATGCTTCTTGCATTTGTATCTCATAAAAAGTGTATGCTCTATCAAATGGACATAAAAAAGTGCTTTTTTGAATGGATTCATAAAAGAAGAAGTTTATATTGAGCAAACCCTCGAATTCGAAAATCAAAACTTTCCAATTCATGTATTTAATTTAACAAAGGCTTTATGTGGACTAAAATAAGCCCCTAAGCCTTAGTATGATCAATTGAGTATTTTTTTCATAAATAATGATTTTTCTATTGGAATCTTAGATACCACACTATTCACTAAGCACCAAGAAAATACTTCTCTCATTATTCAAATTTATGTTGATGACATTATCTTAATGCTACTAATGATATGCTTTGTCAAGAATTTGCCAAAAAAATGAATTAGGAATATGAGATGAGATTAATGAGAGAGCTCAACTTCTTCTTAGGACTTCAAGTAAAGCAAACTTAAAAGGGACATTCATCTCAAAAGAAAAGTATACAAACAAGCTTCTAAAGAAGTTCGAAATGAGTAAATGCAACTATGCAACCATTCCCATAAGTAAAAATGCCAGACTGAAACTTGATGAGAATGGTAAGAATGTAGATGAAAAAGTCTACAAAGGTATGATTGGTTACTTTACTTAACTGTAAGCTATCTAGATATTATGTTCTTATATGCTTATGTGCTAGATTTCAGTTTAATCCAAAGGCATCCCATTTGAATGCTGTTAAAAGAATATTGAGATATCTCAAGAGAACATATAACTATGGCTTATGGTATCCATATTCTAAATCTTTTAATTTCATTAGTTATTCTGATGTGGACTATGCTAGTTGAAAGATAGACAAGACAAGTATTAGTGGTGGTTGTCAACTGCTAGAAAATTGCTTGGTTTATGGTGTAGTAAAAAGTAGAACGCAACTGCATTATCCATAGATGAGGTAAAATACATGGCCTTGGGCAATTGTTGCACCTAGGTATTATGGATGAAGCATATTTTACATAATTTTCATATTAATGTATCTTGTGTGCCTATTTTATGTCAGAGTTTCAGTGCTATTAGCATTTCTGAAAATCTAGTACTACATTCATGCATGAAACACATTGAAATTAAACATCATTTCTTTAGTAACCCATTCTCTTCTCCTTTCTCAAACTTTCTGATTTCTCTTCGAAATGTCAAAAAGAGGAACCTCTTATTCTGCTGGGCCATTTTCCTCAAAGAAAAAGAAGTGTTCTTTATCTTTCTCTAAACTTGTTCCTCTCAAAGTTCTTGAAGCCCCTTTTTTGTTTAAATGGTATAATGATTTGAGTTCTCATAAAGAAAAATCTTCCTCTATAGATAAACCTAAGTATTTTGGTCCTACAGAACCTGACATTAAGGATACGCCCATAGGTTCTCCTAAAAAACCAAGCAATTCAAATAAGAGTTTGTTAAACCCTAAGTCTTTAGTTCCAGTTGGTCTTGGAGAAATTAGTGACTGGAATTTTAATAAGGTTTCCTCATTTCTTAAGTTGCATTCTATTGAAGCCTAGAAATGTTTCTGTGAAAAATTTTCTAGCTAAAACTTAAATAATGAAAGAATTGTTAATTTTGACTCTGCCAAAATCTCTTGCCATTGATCTTGTGTGCAATCTAAATGGGACAATTTTATGAAATAATAAGAAAAGTCCTATCCATATCTTGTAAAGTTGTTTACTCAAATTTTACCTTTATTAAGTTTGACATTGATGTTTTAGTTGAATCTTATGTGCTTGGAAAAAGGATTATTTTATCTCCATTGAATCTGAACTTTCTACTTGATCTTTCAAATGGTGGTGCTAAATTCTTTAATTTTGGAGATTCATCTGATGCTGACATTTCCTGTGATGAAATTGCCAAATTGTTTTTGGTAGGTAAACAGTATGCTTTATCTGATTAGGCTACTAACATTCCTATGATGAAATCACCAAATTATTTTAGGGAGGTAAACAATATATTTTATCTAGTAGGGATACTTTAAATAAACTAAAAATTGATCACACTTTGCTTTGTAAAATGCTCAGTTGTACTATTTTCTCATCTTCATTATCAAGGGGTGATCATTCTATGAACTTAAATCCATAAGTCTCTATTTGATGGCTAAGGCTATTAAAGAAGAATCGATCAATATTAGTTTCATAATTTTGAAATATATGGTATATTTCTTATCCCATCAAGCTAAAAACCTTTCATATTCCATGATTCTTACTCATATTTTTAAGAATGAGGAATTTTATTACCAAATGCTTGGATTGAGGGAGAGCATGACCATAAGATTTTGGGTCTTGCTAGCCTTAGAAAAATGAAGATCCAATATACTGAGAATGATAGATTGTTTAAGGGTGCTGGTAGAAGCCCTAGCAAAATAAAGGTTTGTCCCTATAAAGCTAAAAATTCGATGGTTATTAGCTTTGAATCTACAGATTCTAGCTCATTTCATACCACTCTTGTTAAGGTACCAAAAAGGGCTTAAAGGCAATCTGATAAGAAACTAGAGACCAAGGTGGATGATCTTGGTAGAGTTATTAAGGTTCCTATTAGCAGTTTGGAAACTCTTATAGATTCCATTGATTATAAGCTAGAATGTCTTCTTCATAAATCCAGTTAGAATTATGCCGACAATATTCAGTTGAGAAGAAAAGTTAAAACTTATCTGAATGCTTCTTAGGCCCCTTTTGATGATGATGAAGAAGAAGATTTGAAGTTTGAATCTTATATCTGTCTACTAGAAGTTCTTTTGAACTATTGCTGGATAATAAACATTTTTTTTGTGGGCCTATAAACTTAAATTTCTAGATACTTTGGTATTTTCTAGCCTATAAAATGAATGAATGATATTTGTTGCTTCTTTGCTTTTTAAGAACATATGTAAAGAGAGCACAAGCTAATCTTAGACTCTAGAAAAACATTAAGACAAGGAAGCACATGCTAGCAAAATAAGACATATAAAAAGGAGGAGCTTAGGTGGCATCCTTCCTCTCTATTCAAATTTTATCATCATCAGAAAGAGGGATATTGTTAACCCTTTGATGACTTACACTATTTCGATCATGAAAAAATTATAGTCCTTATTATGTGCCAAAAGCAAAGCAAGCAATTAAAATTGTGAATATATTTTCATATTATCTACCGAAATCTATCTATGCTCTGAAATTTACTTTCCATAATTAAAAGATCTCTTGAAGATTTTAGCTTGATTTATGCCTTTATGATTTAGGAAAGAAGTCAATCTTGCTCACTCATTGATATATCCGCAATTTATATGGCTAACATATGTTTACCATAATATGTTGTTTTCTTATTTGATTCCAATGGACATTTACCAAATTAAGGTTTTACAGCCGTTGGATATGAACTTACAAATAAGAAAATATGTAGCATCATTTAAATGTAAATCACTAAGTTGGGAAAAAGATCTTAAGATTATTTTGAGGAGTTGTGTGATACTCTGTCATTCACATTATGCTTAAGTGTTTGCGAATTCTTTTCTCTACTTTTATTTTTGAAGAACCTGGTGGTGAAGAAGGTCAAGTAGAGCTTGCCTTTGATAGACCCTAGGAAGACCAAGACAAGGTGGTGTGTATCTCAAATTACCTACTAGTGAAGTGGGATGGGAGTTGTACCTATTCTTGAGGGACCCTATGCAAAGAACAAATTAGGCATTTGGTTGCTTTAAGGATCTCCAGGTGAAGAAACCAATAGATCAATACTTTCTAGAATCTTTTGTAGTATTTTGGGATTCGATCTAGAATGAGAGACTAGAGCTTATGGTTTGGAGTGGCAGCACTTCCAACATCAGTCTACAAAGGTTGTGCAAGTGAGACTAGTAGAATTTCCCCCAAGCTTGTTCACAAAGTAGTTGGTTTTGTAGTACTCTAGAATCAACCTTAGCTCCTTTGGGATTCTGATTTAACTCTTTGCAAAAGCTAGTTTTCACCATCATAAGGTGTTTCTAATCCTTAACTTTTATTCTATCAAATTTCCATACTTATCTATAAAATAGTTTGACATTTTAATTGATTTGACAAGTTAAAAATCCTAAGTAAAGGTTTAGATAGAGGAGTAGGCTTGCCGAACCTTTATAAATTTCAATGTCCATTTACTTTTGTTTTTATTGCTTCATATATCACTGGTCTGAATGTCTATTTAATTGGTATTTACAAATTTTAGTCAGTAACTAAAACTATTTTCTACAAAAGATATAAAGCATTTTGGAAGGCCAAAAAGTTATTGAGTGATAAATTTTTATTGCATTAAAATCCCTAAGGCCTAATTTACACCCCCCCTCTCAGGCTTTTAATCACTTTCAAACCATAACTCCCTAAGGAAAAACATAAGGATATTGGATAGATAGATGAAGTTTGAGAACCAATGTTTTTGAAAATCGAAAACTACTACTTGATCCTGATGATAAAAATTTGATATCATAGTTTATGAAAATTAAGAAAATATTTATAGCATGAGTGGATATATCCCCAAAAATGACTAACTTATAATCTATTATTCTTGAAGTGTCAGGCGTTGTGACTCTTTAAATTTTAGGAAAGATGATATTTTGGGAGAATATACTACATGTAGACTTAATTGTGAGATTTCAATTTGAAAAGTTGATGATTACCTTAGATAAAGTTGCATATGATAATTAGAAGAACATTTAAGATGATTGATATTTGACAAGCATATATAGTGTGATTTAGATGATGTGGTCATTTGGAAAAATTAGTTCATCAATAACGAAAAATAAATTGTATAATGATGAAATGCAAATAGATAGGAAAAAGTGGATGAATATCAGTAGTAGATGAAGTTTTGAAAGATTAGCATATAAATCTATAGAGAAATGTGTAACTAGTAGTATGATATTAGTTAGTTCTAGAAATTGAAAGAAGGAAATATTAAAACAAGAGGAGACATGGAAATCAATTAAGAAGAATTTGTAAAAATAAATAGGAAAGATAAGGTAAAGGTCTGTTATTAACATAATGGATTAGAAATGTAAATAAAATATAAGGATTGGTGTTTTAGTAAGATATAGTCACCTATTGAAAATTAAGAATGTGAAAAATATAGATGAGGAATGAGGCCAATACCTTGAAATAGAGATGTAAATCTTAACCTTGGTGAGGGAAATTAAGAATCACGATATATGAAAACTCTAAAAATAGCTAAAGCATATATATAATAAGAACAACCAATTTTAATTAGCACTACAAGTGGAGTATGATACATCTAGAGCGGCAAACTTTACGACTTAATTAACAAGCTAATTTGGCTGATAACCTCAAACATATAGCAGTAGACTTTACAAAAAACAATCACAAGAAGTTCCTTCAAGTTAACCCCCTAAAATGTATGAAAAGATTAGACAAGTAAAACATAGGGGTATAGGCTGAGGAAGAGGACAAAATCTGAGTATCAAGAGATTATGAATGAAAGAATTAAGTATACTACTTTTCTTTTTTAGGAAGAACTTCTATTGATAGTGATTGGTAGAACAACAATAAGAACATGATGAAACTCATCGAATAAGGGAATCATAAGACCTTTTCCCATATAAACTAATTCAAACTATTGCAGGAATTTGGGTTTATTTAAGATCGAACTTGAGGTGAGGACACTAGTAATAAAAATTCAAAAAGAAGTTGTATCAGGAGCTATCTTCTACTTGTAATATGGATATTATACATTAAGGTGATGCCAATTAAGGTTAACCTATGCCTTTGCAACCTGTATAGATATGATACATTGGATTTCATGGTCTATTTGGATCAATTTATAATGATTTTATTGAGAGCATTCTAAAAATTAAAGAAGAAGTATATGCTTCATGTATGGTTGATATTACCACAAATAGAGGAATACAAATTATATGTTCAATTTATAGATGTGAGGCTCGATTAGAAATTGGGGTATTAGAATTTGATCCTACTTGGTTGAAGATGATCAAAGAATGTATCAAAAGTAAAAGTTTCATAGACTTTGTCAATTAATGTCAAAGATGGCAAAATTAGTGAAGAATAAGTATTGGTAATACAAGGATGAAAATATAACCATAGGGTATTGGATCTAGTAGTTAACCTCAAACATTTGTAAAAGCAAGTAAGGCACCAGGATTCAATAATTAAACCTCAAAAACAAGAAATTAACTAGTTCTTACAAGCATAACAAGGATCTAATCATGTTAGGAATTCAGATTTGTTGAGATCATTACCTTGAAAAGCAAAGCAAAATCCAAGGAGTAGTAAGTGAACTCTTCACTAGCTCAGAAACTGCCTGCAACTGGAACAGCTGGAAGAGTGTGACAATCACCCTATCAAATCTCCTCTAAAACTTTTGAAAAAATATATGGAGCTTAAAAATGCTTGATGAACTCTAAATTAAAATTTCCAATCAAAAGACCATCTAGAATTCTCTAGAGAAATTCGCCAAACCACTCTATGTAGGTTGATCTCTAGAAACAAGCAAGTCAAATGCCTTGCCTCTATTTTAATGATCCACACACCAATGAGATATTCCTAAATCTCTAGTCTATAAGCTGGAGCAAGATCAGAGATTCAACAATGGTGGAGGCCAATTTTAGGTAGGAAAGAAAAAGAAGAAGAGAGCAAAGCTTTCAACGCATGAATGCTTGCTTGCAAGAGGTTTTGCAAGGAGACAGGGAAGAATCTAATTCTTCACACCAAAAATGATATGCATGACCTCCTCTCTCTATATCTATATATATAGATGTTGAAAATGTGTGATGACAAGGTGGCATCACACAATGCATGAGGGGGCGGTCAAGTGAGCTGGCCCATGTGACAAATGTAAATCCAAATCTCATTTGAATTTCATGTGCATTTTAATTAAATTTGGAAACTAATTCCAAATTAACTAAGATGCTAATTCAAATAAACTCTTCATTTAAATTTTCCTTCCAAAATTCATTTTTTCCATTAATTAAATTAAACTCTTCAATTTAATTATTTATTCTTTGACCTAACTCTTTAAGTCAAACTAACTTAACTCCTTAAACTTAATTTTGTTAACTTAACTCTTTAAGTTAACTTGATCAATTGATGACCATGTTGGCACCAAATAATTAGCTCCTTAATTATTGATCTAATTTAACTCCTTAAATTAGTTGATTAATTTAACACTTAAATTAATCAAGCTAAAATTGACCTTCAAACTTGGTAGCTAAAAATTGGTCTCCTAGGAAAAATCCTTTTCTAATAATTAGAAAATTTTCTCTATCAATTAGGAAGCTAATTGAATTTTGTGTGTGAACCAATAAGTTCTATCATTCATTAGACATGGTCTCATAACTCCTTGTGACTTTTGAATATCTCATATTCATTTTAGTTTAAAACCCCTTTTAAACTAATTGACTCAATTCAATTAATCTCATTAATTAAAGAGTACCCAATCTCTATGGTCAATGTCCAACCCCAAGCCCATGAAGCCCAACTAATTGGCCAAAATAAATATTTTGGAAAACTATCATCACTCTATGCTTACCATGCCAATACAATTTTTCCATCTTCTATCTCCCAAAAAAGGCCTAAGACAAGATATTTGTCAGCTCTCCAATGGCCTCGATACTATGTCTCTATTCTCAGAGTTCAGTCCTATTATGCGACCTCACCTTTGAAAAATTCCTTTTCCAAATTATCACACCACCTTATGCAAGGAGTTTTTGGAATCGATCATTATAGAATACATAGGAGATGCACTCACCCTTCACAACAGTGAGGAGTCAGATTCCATCGTGGATCTCACAAACCTTCATGCCAAATAGCTCATACACAATCTCAACCCAAAAGGCCCGCCACATAGTCAAGGAAGAGTCAAAGCATGAGGATTGAACACAAGGTTACCGTGGACCCTTAGGTTAGAAGACTAATAATATGCATTAGCGTAAGTAGGAAAACTTGCCATTTTGGCTATCTAGTGGATTCTCTGGTGGGTCTTCAGTGCCTTGTTCTCTAACAAGCACCCACTAACATATACCTGTATCTCATATAGTTGCTCATGGAATGGAGGAATCTTCAACCCTTGGATTTATGTATTGTTAGTGCAAGTTTATCAGAATTTTAGATGTCCTATCTCGTAAGATCCTATAACTTGAAAGATTTAAGATCACGATCATATAATACTTATTTCATGGTTATCAAACCAAGTCCCGCAGTCATAGGTGATCTAAAGGCTTTATCTAAAGATTAGTGAAGTGAAATTAAGCATAAGATAAAGATGGTCATATTAAAAATATCATTCAATCAAGATTATACCATGAGTGAAATAGTTTACAAGGCCAATATCATTAGCTTGCAGAGAACTATTCCAACAATATGATGAAATATGAAATGCTCAAGTAAAAATGACTAGATGGAAACTCATGATAGTAATTTCCAATGAAGGGGATTCTGATTTTACCTGCAACAAAGTAGGAGTTGCTCGAGACAAGAGAAAAGAATTTGGGGAATTGATCAAATTAAGAGAAATAAGAATCCACAAAAGAATTAGTTTTGGAAATGACAACAGAGTAGGTGAAGGCATTCCAAACCTATTCTAATAATAGATGAGAATCTGGGGATCAAATTCTTTTAAAGGGGGAGAGTTATAACACCCTAAATTTTTGTCCTTAACTATAAAGCTATTGTTTCAGCAAAATAAAATACAAATTCAATAAATAAAATTTAGAATAATTTTGGGTTAAATTTTAATTGAAACTTATGCATAATTGTTGAAAGTTAGGGATAAAATTGCAAATGAAATTAATAAGAGCTTGGTTGTCCAAGATTCTAAAATTTAGGGGTCAATAAGTGAAAGTTAAGTTCATGGGCTGAAAAGTAATTAAGTTAGGACATGATTGTCCGAAATTACCTATGTTAGTGGTTAATAAAATGCAAAGATAAAATTCTCAAGGACTAGATTGAAGTTTAAGGACCAAATTGAAGGTGATCTAAAGTTAGAGGGCGTAATGTAGGTAGTTAAGAACTTTTGAGGTTAGTTTCTAATTTCAAAAAATGCTTTTATATGAAAGTTCTGACCTTGAATTTTATCTGATTCTCAAAACAAAATCCAGTGGAGACACTGACCAATGAATATTGGGGTTTGACCAGAAAACAAAAAACCAACATCCACTATAACAAATTGCACTTCATGTAACAAAAACTTTGGTAACAAAGGCAAAGTTCACTACGGATGTTAGATTTATTGTAATGAAATTGATTTTTTGTTGCAAATAAAATTTTCTTAAATAACTAAGTAAAAGTCTTGTTTCTTTAACTCAAATTTGTTACATTAATTTTTTTATGCTTGTAGCTAAATAATAATTTGTTATGGAAATGTTATTTTGTTACATATAATATTTTCCATCATATAGGAAGATATATTTGTAACAAAATTTAATACTTTTTGTAACATCAAAATATTTGTTACAAATAAAATAAATTGTAACAAAGTTTTTAGTTACCAAACTTCAATTAACTTCTCTCCAAAATTTGTTCCTACTAAATACCAATTGTACACATATGGTAATAATTTTTTTCATTACTAGCTATAAATGAATATTAAATTTAATTTTTACAGGCACTTGTGAGTTGGGCTTTTGTTCAAGAAATAGACTTCACAATAATTTAAAGAATTTGTTAATTGGACTAAACCCAGTTTTTAGTGAATTATTGTTGAACTAAGTTTTATTTTTTGGATTGAGTTTGAACAAATTTGAAGTGAATGATCCATTAGATGGTCCAATTTCTTTAAAACACTGGGCTTCATGACTTTTTTGTGAATTATTCATTGAATTGGGAGTTTTCATTTATGAAATAGGTTTGACCAAATTTATATTCAATTAAGTGGTGAATTAGGCTTCATTTTAAGAGTTAGTCTTATACAAATTAGAAATGAGCTAAATGGTGAATCGTGTTTTCTTTAAAAAATTGAGCTTATTTTTTAGTTGGCTTCACATTAGTTAAAATAATTGATTACTTTGGGTTGACCAACTTTTTTCTTTTTTAACTAGTTGGGCTTAACTAATATTTTAGTGAATTGGTAGGTTGAGCTTTATACTAATTTGAAAACTTGGTTAATTGAGGTTTTACAACTTTCTTTTTATTAATTGGGCTTCAATAATTCTTTTAGTAAATTAGTGAATTGGAATTTCTATATGAATTGGATTTCACATTAACCTAAAGAATTGATTAATTGGACTTCAGCAACTTTTCATTTTATTACTATGAGTTCACCAATATTTTAGGAAATTAATGTTATTTGATCAAGAATATGGTTTGACATTAAATTAGAGTATTGATTAATTGGGTTTTAGCAACTCCTTTTTTATTAATTGGGCTTACTAATTTTATAATGAATTGGTCTCATTTTTTTAAGAATTGGGTTTTACTTTAATTTAAAAAATTAGTTAATTGTGATTCTCTAATTTATTCTTAAGAATTGAGTTTCACAAAAAGTTTTAGAAAATTAGCTATTGTGCTTTGTTTAAGAATTGGAATTCACCTATTACAGCTTGGTGAGTAAATTGGTGAATTGAGATTTACATTAATCTAAAGATTTGTTAATTTAGCTTCTCTAGTTAATTAAAAATTAAATTTCACCAAATTTTTTAGTGAATTGATGAAGTAGACTTCATTTAAGAATTGAGTTACAAATATAATAATGAATTCGTTATTGAGCTTTGTTTAAATATGTGTCTTTCTTAATTAAAGAATTAGTTAACTTAACTTCATCAATTTCTTTTTTAAAATTAGGCTTGACAGATCTTTATGTGAACTAGGTTTCATATTAATTATAAAATTCATTAATTGGACTTTACCAATTTCCTTTTTTTTTTTTTTCTTAATGGACTTAACCAATTTTCCAATGAGCTAGGAATTGAGCATTTTTAATAAATAAATTTTCATATTCATTCATAGATTTGATTAATTAGACTTCACCAAGATCTTTTCTATTAATTAGGCTTGACCAATTTTTCAGTAAATTAATAAATTGTGCTTTTTTGTGGGCTTCAATTATTCTCTTTTTATGAATCAGTATTTACCAGTGATAATAATTTTTCTGCTTGCCAATTTTCTTAAACATTGGGCTTGTTCTCCTATGTTTTCTCAAAATATTTTTATACTCCCAGAACAATTATAAAATGCGAACACATTTTTCAATCTTTCTCCCAAAACACAAAATTTTTATGTCCAAAAAATCCCTCCTAGAACAATTTCAAAATACCCTACACCCTAAAACCACACCTACCCCCTCATTTCTCACCCTATCTTTCATATCACTCATTTATTTATCACTCCCTCCCTCACTCACATATATATTTGTTTATATATATATATATATATGAAAATAGTAAATTATACTAGTTAAAAAATTCTAAAACTTATATTCACAAATTTAATTAAATTCATTATTTAAAAAATTAATTAATTTTAATAAATAATTTATTTACTAAATAATGTATTAAATTAATTAAATTATTTATTAATTAAATATTATATTTATTCATATAATAACAAATTTAAGATGTTTTAATTTGATATAATAAATGAATTAGTCTTTTTCATTAAATATTAATCTTCATAATTTATTTAAAATTATAATAAAAATCTAATTCTAGTGCGACATTTATTTAATAATCTATTAAGTTTAATAAATTAATATTAATATAATTAAAGTAATTATTGAGAAAATTAATTAAATTTAAGTAAAAATTATTTTGATTATACTAAGTAATTTATTTGTTAAATAATGAGTTAAAGTAATTAAATAGCTTTTTATTTATATATTAATTATGTTTCATATTTTAGATAATTAAAATATGTTAATTTATTTAATGAATAATTTAAGTTGATTTAATTTCATGTGATATGAAATTATTGTTTTTTAATTTGATGAATTGTTATTAAGTCTTATATGCATTATTTTATTTATATAATTATATAAGTTTTATTTATACATATCTTGTATAAATAGTTAAATAATTTCATTTTAATTAATAAATACTAATTAATTTATAATCTATGTACAAAAATTAATTTTTCTATATTAGTTGATCTTAACAATTATGATATAATTATGATATTAGCCAATTTTTTTATAATTAAAATATAACTATGATTCACAAATAATTAATACTTATTAATAAATATTTTCTTCCGAATAATACATCATTTGTTAATGTTAAATTTATAAAAATGCAAATATCAAAATAAATTGTCATTTGAATTAATTATATATCATTTTATTATAGCCATATATCAATTGTTACATATATATACACACACATGCACACTATCGAACTATAAATATACATACATATATTATATTAAAAAATTACTTCATCCTATAAACCCAACAAAACTGTATTTGATTTGATATCAACTATAAAGTTTGTTTCCTTCCAAAACATAAAGAAATAAACAATTTATTCTCAAATTATTTTCATGTTTTCTCAAAAAAATAAAAAAATATTTGGCACATTCTCTAAATTTTCTCCCAAGAATTCATTCTTACAAAATTTTTTCTACAATTTGCCCAAAACATAGGAGAACAAACCCACATTCCCACAAAAAATGTATTGATTCACAAAGTAGGTTGAATACAAATAGTAACCAATTCTTTTGTTACCAATTTTAGATGACAATGTAATTTAGTTTGCCTCCAACTTTGTATTTCCTCAAAATTTTGGGAGAGATTAAAAGCTAACAATTTTTTTGTTATTAGTACCACATAACAATTTAATTTAATTTCTTTCAAAAATTTGATTCCCTCCAAAATGAATTCTGTTCATTTTTTTTATTTCCCCCAAATTTTAGCTCTTCCTTCCATTTTTTTTTGTACAAATAGTTTATATCAAACTTAATTTCTTTTATATTAGATTATAAGATGAATTAGCATAATTAATTAATAAAAAAATAAAAGTATATTAGTTGATAAGGGTGAGTTTGCACCAGCTTCAATTGGTTCATGGCATGCTAGCCTTTTCCTTGTGCAATCTCCCCACGATCATTCTCAATATCTACCATCCTAAGGTTGATCTTGCATTCAAATTGGTTGTCTTCGAGCCATGCAATCTAGAGTCTTCTATTAAGCGACCATTGTGTGATTAATGTCTCATACAAAAAATCAAAAGCTTGAACTCCAGGAGATTTGTCTATTTATTGATTGGCCTAAACCACCAAGTCAAGACGTCTACATGATCTCCTATAGCATTTGGCCTAATTGAGCTCAACTATTTAATTCTATGTGACAAAGAGGTTGGGGCACCATTACCATTGATCAGGTGAAATCAAGTATATGTCATTTTGACATTCTAAATTTAGGCTATTGTCTTGTACTACAAATATCCATTTATAAATTTGGGCAAATCACATAATTAGTCCCTAAAGTTTCACTCTAGAATCACTTTAATCCCCAGTTTTCAAAAGTTCATTATTTAGTTCCTAATGTTAGTATATTGTAATCATTTTAGTCCTCAAAACCACTTTCCGATGGTATTCAATAGGAAAATTGACTTATTTTAACTTTTTAAGCGCAAAATTGTCAATTTAAAATTTTATATTTCACTTTAATCTCAATCTAAGATTTTCTATTTCACTTTATTCCTTATGTCATTTTTTTTAAAGGAAAATTTGCATTTTATCCCCTTTGGAAATGGAAAATGGCAAAAAGAAAAAAAAAACCCTTATGCTAAAAAAAATGCAAAAAACCTTCTTGTGTTTTGAAAATTATGTGCATTGCTTCCTGCTCCTAATTTGCTTCAATTTAATTATAATTTTAACATATAAAGACTATATTACCCTCAATTACTTCATATATCTTCAATTTAATGTATTTATTTTTTAAGTATATTTTCATATATCTTCTTTCATTCCCTTTAAATTTAAAAATTAATTTTAATTTTTGTATTTTTATTTCTATAATTTATTATATTTTTTTATTTATATATATATTATATATATATAAATATATTATATACATATATTTATCAATATATCATATATACAAATTTGGTGGTCTGGTGGACAAATATATGACATAAAACTTTAGTAAATCATTTAGTACTTTTATAGTATAATACATAGATTTAAAACAAAATATATAAATAAATATAATATATTTTTGTATGTATTGTATATTTGTAAATATGTATATTAAAATATATTATATATATTTATATATGATATATAAAAAATGGGTAAAATAGAATAAATTGGAGAAATGAAAATACAAAAATTAAAGTTCTGGTCACTAATTGGTGACTGACCATTTTGAGGTCAGTAATGTCATAATTTTATTATATTTTTATTTATTTTTAATTTATGTATCTAAAATTCTTTCAAAGCGATTTTGTAGATTCTAGAATTGGAACTTGGGTTTTTGGTGTAAAACAAGAAATCCAAGCGCTGGCTGACCATCAAGAGAACAATGTTAAGTTTTCTTGATAATATTTATATAAATAAATAAGATTGATTTTGTTCAGATTTACGGCATTTTTCCTCCCATTTTTCTTCCTGCTCACTGACCTCACTCATCACCCGCCACTGGCGCACCGTTCACCGTTCACAGTTCACTGGCCATTGTTGTTGCCTGCTACCATCTACCACCAGACACCTCCGTCGCTCGCTCACTCACGGTCACTTCTCACCACCACTGTTCGCTCACTCATTGTTCACCAACAACATTTCACATTTTCCTCCTGCTCACTCACCTCACTCGCCGCTCGCTCGCTCATTGTTGCTGCTTGGTCACTCACTGGTCACCGGTCATCACCGTCGCTTACTCACCTCAATTTCTGTTTGAGGCTGTTTTTGGGCATTTAAATTCAGTATTGATTTCATGCTCCCAAAATATGAGTGTTTTCTTTTCAAATTTGGCTATACATTTTTGACTTGGATATTATTATTGATTTGATTATTACATTGCGGATCATAGTGACAAGGAAGTGTGTTAGAATTAAGGATTATAAGGGTTCTAAGGATTCTGAAATTGAAATAAATGGTTCTACACCATGCTTTTTGCCACTCAAAGACATTATATCTGGTGCTTCATCTCTTTCTTCCTGCATTTGAGCATTGATAAACGGTAATTGTGTTTTCTTTTTTTCTTCTTCTCTGATGGGGGTTGGCGTTGGGCTGGAAGGATCAATAAAACTATGTTTCTATTAATTGAAAGTTAGATGCTTTAATTCTAGGGCATAAATTTCTGATTTGTGATCTGTATATCTATTCAACTTTGTCATCTTATAATTTTCCAAAAAGCATCTTCCCAAGAGGCCAAAATTGCTAGCTCTTGGTTTTAGGATTTGATTAATTGGAGATATTTCCTGAATGTATTTCCTGTTTATGACAAGCTATTTAACTTAATATAGCTGCTACTCATGATGAAGAAGAATAGGTAGCTTGTGCAAATGTATATATATGCATTATATTCATGGTGGAGTTGCATCTGTTTTAAGGTAATTTTCACCTTTTTTCTGATCAATAAAGATAGTGATACATCTGTTTATTGTAATGCACATATTCTGAACTCATTTTTTGTTTGATTACTCATATTTCTTGCTCGTAATGCTCTGCACACTACAAGAACAAAGAATTAAGCCATTGATATATGAAAGTTGTCACCACTTACACTAAGTTCAGTTGAGTCCAGCTTTATCTCAGAAGAGGAGCTCAACCACCACCCAGAACAAAACTGTCTCTATTGCATGTCATTGCAAGCTGCTTAATCATGGTAATTTGAACTTGATTTTTCCCTAATTTTTCTCTGTTACAGCATCTGTGCACAAACTTATGATTGCTTCCAATTGAGTAAAATTCTTTTGAAGTTCTATGGGTTAAAGTGTGCACTGGCTTTTAGCAATTGCTAAAAGGGAATATTCTTTTGTACCCACTGGATGCCCAGGCTAAAATAGCATCTTTAATCTTGCTTCTCATTTTTGAGTATTTTCTTGGTATTTTCAATTTCTGGAACCAAATTTGCTTGTTGAGCTTCCGTTAATTTTGTGAGTAACTATAAGAATTAGAGACCATAAGGTGCTGACAAGAAGAGAAGAAGTCTACATTCTTTGTCATAAAACTCATTACAAGAAGAAGCAAAGGTATTGCATCTGCCACACTATTTAGCTTTATATTCCTGCAATTCTTTTTGTGATCATGTAAACAAAATCTTCATTTTTTGTGCAATTTCCTATCTTATATATGCTCATACATTTTCTTGTATGTCTATCATTAGTTCTCAAGACAATATGCATCAATCATCATCGAGTTATTTGTCTGCTAGATCATCTGATGAGTTCTTGGTGAACTTCTCACCGTCTGTTTTGAAGGATTTAAATTCTGATGAGGATTTGTTGACTGAATCTAAAAATGCCATCTGAAAACTTAATTCGAAGTTTTCATTTTTTCTTGTGTTTCTAGGGATGGTGTTGGCTGTGTCCAAAGTACATATATAGTGTAGAAGAGAATCTCAAATTGACGAAAGTTATCTATGAGAAATCCCTTTTTGATTTTATTTTGATGGCCCCTATAATTTTGATTACTAAATTTTGTTGACAAAATCTAGGGATTCTATTATTGATTTATACTTGACCATTTTACTTTATTATTAACAAATCTGACTAATAAAATTTAATCAATTCAAATGCTGAGAATACATAAATATCGACATAAAACTTTTACTCCAGGAAATTAGAATAAAGTAAAGGTGTGATATTTTTCTTTTTAACTATAATACACTTTTCATAAAAATGCTAATTTTGAATTTTTTTTTACAATATTGTTGCAAGTATTGGATGATATGTGCTGGACAAATGGGCCATTAGGTAAAGTCAACAATTATTGATGCTCGCTTTATTTCCTTCACAAAAATCATGGAGATCTAAAAGCTGTTGCTCAAGATTTCCACGTAAACACCTTTTCTTTCAGCCTTTCAGATTTTCTTATTACATATTGCATATTTACTAGTCATTGCATCTTGAATATTGTATAAGTATTTTACACAACGGGAAATTGAACTAAAATTATTTTCTATGAACTGCAGATTCCTATTCCATCTCATTTTGGAGCTCTGTAACCACTTTTTTTGTTTCTTTAGTAACTTGTTTTCTTAAAAACGAAAACAAAACCACACAGCAAACTTTATTTGAGATAATGTTTTGGAATTCCCAAAACAAAATCAGATTCACAAATGAGTTCATATTGCTGAGCTGCTGGGTGCTCTAGTTTATAATTTGCTTGCCCTTCCCTTTTATTTTGAAACATTTTTAAGTTTGTATGCTCTCATGTGGGGATGTATGCCGATAGCCTTTTACCACTTCTCATTTTGTTGCCTGAAATCCTTAGTGCTAATTATCATGTTTCCTATACCCAGGTACTGAGTGACCCTAAAAAGCGTGAAGCATACAACAAATTTGGTAAAGAGGAAGTTGGGAAGTAAGTATAAGACTTACACACATTTAAGATATTGAGGAAGTTGGATGCGTTGTTCTAGTTTCTATATATATATATATATATCAATTGAAAACATTCCTTTTAGTTCTCCACCGGGACTCTTTTATAAGGTCCCAACTCTTGAGTTTAAGAAATCTCAACTTGACAGGCTAACATTTATTAGAGAAAATTTACATTAAAGAAAATTTGCATAAATTATAGAAAAAAAAAATCATTTGTATTTGCTTCACAACAGGGACTTTTAGTTGCTTTTTTTAATTATTAATTCATGAATGTGGGAACTAGGCATACCTAACGGCCTTGCTGGTCCAAACATTCAATAAAATCTTCAATTGTAGCCCATGAGTTTGCCAAGTTTTTATATCTTGGGAATTAAAAGCAAATGTTAACCCATGATTAATGTGATGTTACATTTGAATAGGTCCTGATAATATTTTTCATAACTTTAACAGTAACAAAATTTTTGTTTGTAGTTGTCTTCATTGATAATGAATCATATTTATCACGAGTGTTGTGGTTGTTATCATTATATGTGTTACTAGATTATTTGATTGATTAGATGGAAAAGAACATATTTAGATTAAAAAGTTATCACTCTTATATTAAAATATCACTTTTAATTTTATAAGTAAATATTTTTAAATCATTGATCTAAACACATTTTATTTCCACATAAAAATTAATAATAAAATTAAATTAGCTGTTGAAATGTAAAAATGTGGAAATTAAGCTTCTTAAAATAAGGATATGATCTAAATAATCTCAAACTTATTTATCTATTGCAGATATGGATAAAAGTTGGATAAATGAGAGATAGATTCACTTCTAATTACATTGCTGGCATTGACTCATTTATTGAGTTTGCAAGGGAAAATGCAATTAACTTAGACAATAAAATTCTATCTCCATGCAATACATGTTGAAATATTAAAAGAAAAAGTTTTGTTGAGGTTAAAAAAGATTTGCATATAAAGGATTTTTATGCATACTATCAACGCTGGATACATCATCAGGAACATGAATCAGAATGACCTGTTTCTTATAGTCAAAGAACTCATAGTATTGATTTTCTTTGATGTTATTATTGACATGATCCATTTATTTTGTTTTTTTTTTAGTGAAAATGCCGCCTAAGGGAGTTGTGTTTCATCGTTCAATAATTAGGAATGCTCCATCAAACATGAATGAAGCCACTCAAAATCTTTCAACCATAAAAATTGCTAATCCCACAACTCATCTCAAATCTTCACGTGGGACACGAAATCAATTTTCAACTTCTGATGTGCCTACAACTAAGAGTACCACTAGTACAAGTAGGAAGTTGTTTCTTCTACCTTCAAAGCCTATGACAGTTGTAGTTCATTCCACATCTCAACCTATGACTATGAGTCAAGCCTCTCTATCTATAAACCAACAAGAATCTTCTCCAACTGCCATTCAGACTAAGACTACAACTACACACCACCAAATAACTCTATGTGTTACTAGGAGTGTTGCAGCTAATCAACAGGCATCTCTAGCTGCTTCAAATCCTCATGACATGCCATCACCATCAATAGATGCACTGTTGATTTCTCCATCATCAAGTACTCAACTACAAGAAGAGATCCAGTTTCTAGGAACTCTACTCCCTGAAGAGGTTATTGGTGAGATTAGAACTACAGATCCTACTTTGACCACAGGTTAATAAATCTACATAAAATTAATTTTTCTAATTCATATAAGCTACTATTTTTATATCTGTATATTGGCAAATAAAAAATAGACCCCACAAAAAAAAGGGATTGTGATGCAAGCACAGGCAAGGCAATAGAGAAAGAAATTGCAAAAAATGTAAGTGTTATTACCTTTAATATCGTATGTGCATTCTTTCAATGCATTCACTTAAGTTTTCTTATTTAAGATTTTATCAGCGGGTAAAGTGTTGGAAATTGAATTTCCTAATGGCTTAAAGAGGCTGATCAAATATGCTTCTCATTTGTTTAATGAGAATGGTATTATTGTTTGGCATGATCCTCAACTTGATTGGAAAATGTCATGGAAAAAAGTTCCAGAAAATGATAAATTGCCTATGTATGCCGGACTCGATGTATGTTCAATTCTTATTTGATAAAATTTTAAGTTTTCCATTTATTATATGCACATGGATATTCATTATCTTAATGATTGACTTTGTTTCTAATTTAATGTATTCCTAACAATGGTTTACAATTAAAGGATGACAGACCAATTCTATAGTCACAATGTATGTAGATGACATGTTTGTTGAGAGTTACAGGCATTATAAGGGAAGATTGAGTGAGATATATATGAAAATGGTTCAAAGTGGCGTGGATCTAAGGAGTAAGGTGCCTTTTGATTGAATTCCACAAGATAAATGGTTAGAATTATGTGATGTCTTTGGAGGTGCTAAGTTTAAGGTATTTGGTTACATAATAATTAATGTTGGCAATATAGGTGTTTTTATTTATTGCATGTCAATGAAGAATAATTACCTTTTCTTTTTATCTGCTTAATTTTTGTTCTTTTTCTTTTATTGCATTTTGATATATTTCATTTTTACAAGTAGATGGGATAAATGCTTAAATTCTAAATGTTGGTTTGGTTTTGGTTGTTATTTGATGCATTTTTTGTTGCAAATTTTTGTTATTTTTCTTTTGTTAGATGTTGGTGTATTTCATTTTTTGTAAATAGATGAGGTAAATGTTAGTTTGGTTTTGTTGGTTATTTGATGTAATTATTTGTTGCAAAATTTTTATTATTTTTCTTTAATTGGATGTTGATGCATTTTATTTTTGCAAATAGAATGGACAGATGTTGGGATTGTAAACGATCAACTTTGTTGGTTATTTGACATAATTATTTATAGTAGGTAATTAAGACTAATTGAACCGCTATTTCAGCATGAAAGTAATCTTAGTTTTAGCTTGAAATTGAGCTCTAACTCTATCATGTTTCACCTCATTTCAAGCTGAAATTAAAGTGTAGGTTCAAGGTAAAATTTGCCTTGAGCTAGTCAGATTTTCATCTCAACTTCAAGCTGAAAATGAGGGCAGTTTTGAGGACAATTTTGAGCAAAAATTGACCTAAGTGGTCAATTTTAGCTTGGTCAATTTTAGCTTGACATTGAGATTTAGTTTTGAATTTCAAGTTGAAATTTGCTATGTTTGGGCTTTCAACTAAGGCACACTTTAAAATATATCTAGTTGAAATTGACATGAGTTTGTTTTTCTACATATTCACATAATTATATGTAAATGCAGGAAAGGTCAAAGATCAATGCAGGAAATATAATACATATGCCATACTCTCATATATCTGGTTCTAAATTATTCATTGATGATTAATGGAAATGGTAATTATCATTTAAACTTTATTTTATTTATATTTTCTTTTGTTATTATATAAGGTTTTACACTAAAACTTCTACTTACAATTGCGAAGGAAAATCAAAGCGCAGTGGACAATTTTGGAGTTACTCATATAAAGAAAGGTGGCAAAGAGTATGTGAATGTTACAACTGCAAACAAGCATATGAGTTCATGTTCTATAATAAAATGTCCCTTATATTTAAGTATGTACTTATATATATATATATTTATACTTGTGACAGAATGAAATAAGGAGGGATGAAACATTAGAAAGGCTCAAGGAAGTTTTTGAAAGGAATATTATTAAAGAGTTATTGGGCACACGGATAGGATATGAGAGAGGCATGGGCTGTGGAGTTTTGCCGTCTAAAGGTAGCAAGAAGATGAGACTTCAAGCCATACAACTTAAAGCAGTAAAGGAGAAATTGAGCAAAGTTGAAAATGACTTACAAAGTGTATGGATCTCATCAAAACTCAACAAGAAATGATTAAGTTCCAACAAGAGCAATGCCAAAAGCAAGCTGCAAAAAGACGGTCAACACAAGTTGAAGCAACTTTTGATGTTGCAAGACAAACTCACTTGAAGATAAGTATGTCCGTATGATATAATATGATTTTACTTGAATTTTGCATATATATGGAATTTTGTGATATATATGATAATCAAAATTGAGAATAGCAAATTTAGAGTTATAAACATTGAGGCTTTATATTGTTATTCTATTTGATTGTTGTTAGTTATGATGTGTAGAATGATTAGCTGAGTTGAATTAAGTTAGAAGAATCATAATTTTCAGAATTTTATTGTGCTTTATTGCAACATGTGAGTTCATATCTTACACATACATATGTTCAATCTTTTCATATATGTAAATAATTGGGAGAACTTTTAGTTTGGAGATTATTATGGGCTTTTCCATTTAAAGTCGTGTTATCAGTAAAAAGTATAATATGATACATATTGTTTAAACTCCTTTGGTAATATAGCTAATGAATTAATTGAAATGTATTTTTATATTCAACAATTTAGGGGTGACAAATGGGTGGGTTGGGTTGGATATGGGTTTGATCTTTATGGGTTGGCTTTGAAATGGATTGGACTTAAAATGGGTTTATATTTATGGGTTAAAAATGGGTTGGATTAGATTTGGACAGGTTCAATATAAAAAAGGAAAAAAATGTAAACTTTTTGTTGAATGCATCGCTATATTATTTTATTAAATTATAATCTTTTTATTTTTATTTGACATATGTTAATTAATTATTATTATTATTAAATCCTTATTAATCATGTAAAATTAAATAAATTTAAATAAACTTATAATTTACTTATTATTTTATAATATTTATATTTTCTCTTTTAATACAAAATAACAATCTTGCTTAATGAATAAAACATAACTATTTAAAATATTTTAAATTTTTAGTACAAAATGCTTACATTGTACCCAACAAATTAAAAAAATTTTAAAAAATAAAAAATATAAAAATAAAAAGAGAAATTATGAGTTGAACATGATGATGACCAAATATTTTGGACATATAGCTTATTGAAACATAAATTTATTTTCTTGAAATTTAGTAAAGTAATAGTTACATGTGGATGTTTATGTCTAATTTGTTATTTTATTTTGTTTAATTTCTCATAAATTAAGTTGAATATTTAGTGTGCAAAAACTTATTTTTACTTGCATTTGATAAATGAAGTGGACAAACACTTTAATTAATATTAAATATTTTTTTAATTAAATTATTCATTCGTAGTTGACTAATTGTGAAATAGGTTTTTTTAAAGAACAATTTAAAAATGAGTAAAAATAATTTTTTTTTCCAAATAATAGTTTTCCTATATTTTTGAAAATTTTATTTTTTATTAATACTAAAATATTATATATTTATAAAATTAAAAATAATTATGGCACCATTATGATGTTACAATTAGGAGTAAAATAAAAAATTCAGTAAATTTTTTTGTTGATGTAATTATATTTCGTTTAAAAATCGTAAGAGGAAGAAATCTTTTTTATAAATATAGAAAATTTAAATTAAATATTCTTGTAATTATGAAAAAAAGGTGAATAAAGTAGTTGGTGATTTAATGGGAAAATGGGATAATAGAAGGATAATTTTGGGGTTGAAATTGAGTTGAATTATTTAGAAACCACATTCAACCCATTTTAAACCTGTTTTTGTTTAAAACCCATTTCAATCCATTAAAGTCCAATCCAATTCAACCCATTAAAACTCAACTCAACCCAACCAAACTTAAAACTAATCAGATTATTTTAAACTCAACCTAACCAAAAACTAAGTGGGTTGGGTTGGAAACATGGTTTTAAACCCCATTTGCCCCCTCTATTCAACATTGCCTTCTATAATATTTTTTGTAGTTTATGTTGGATAAGAGATGGTATCATACAAATATTTTATTGCAACTTTCTCCCATGAATTGTGTTATTATTTTGTAAAGCTTTTTTGATGTTATATTAAACCTTTGCTTTTCCTATGTACCATACTTATCCATTGTAATACAAATTAGATGTGTGGTGACAAGTTAAACATATGTAATATCTAATTTGATGTTCTTAATATTCACAGTACATTGAGGAATCATTTTTTGCATATTGTTGGAAGTAGCCTTGTTTTTGATGAAGTTGACAAGAATTAAGGAACATATTTTGGAGATCTCTTTTGTTACTTGAGCGATAATACTTCTTGAAAACTTAACACTTTTATTTGATTGGTATACCCATTTGGCTATTATTGCTTTGGTTGGTAGTTTGAATTTGGGATTAATGTTTTGAAATTATATTTATGTCTATGGATAGATGAATGTGGTTAGTTTTATATCTATGGATGGATGTATGGGCTTACTTTTTTGTTTGTTGAGTGAATGACAATGAATTATTTATATTTATGATGTTGGTATACTTCAAATTTGAATTTCTTTTGCAATTTCATGTCCAAATTGAGCTATTGAACAAGGGAAAAAAAAATTTGTAACAAAAGTATATTGTTACAAAAATAATCAACTTTTTTTAATTGTAATAAAACTAATTTGATGTATCCGTAACGAATTATTTTACTTATTTGTAATGAATTATTTACTAATTCGTAACAAATAATTAGTCATTCTTATCAAGAAATTAATTATTTATAACTAATGCATTGCTTATTTGTAACAAGATATTATAATCTTATAAGTCATGGGTAACAAAACATTTAGTTGCATGTACTAATTGTAACAAAACTCTTAATATCTTTTGTAATGAAATTGTTAGTTATGTTTATTCTATTAGTAACAAGAAGCTCACACTCAAATCAAAATATTATTTAACTAGTCATAACCAAATATTTTGTTACAAAAATAATTTTTTATGATACTAAATTAAATAAATAATATTATTATAATATGCATTGGTAACCAAAAATAAAACGTGACAAAATTGCCAATGTTTTGGTAACTAAATATTTCGTTAACTATGAAAATCTATTGCAACTAACATTGTTTTGTTACTAATATCAAACTTTTAGTGATGATGAATTTCATTGCCATACGGTCATTATTTGTAACGAACCAAAATGTTCATTACAAATACTTTTAGCAATGAACTTTACCACACGAAACTTCAATAATGAAAAATTCGTTACCAATATCATAAGGTAACGAATTTTAGTGTTAATGTACCGAAATGCATTGACAAGCCAATTTGGATGGTAACCTCAAACATATAGCAGGAGACCTTACAAAAAATAGCCTCAAGAAGTTTCTTCAAGTTGACCCCTTAAAACGAATGAAAGGATCAGACAAATAAAACATAAGGGTATAGGTTGAGGTAAAGGACAAAATCTGAGTATTAAGAGGTTATGAATGAAGAAATTAAGTATACTACTTTTCTTTTTTAGAAAGAACTACTATTGATAGTGATTGGCAAAACAATGATAAGAACACGACAAAAATTATCGAATATGGGTGTCAGAATTCCCTTTCCCATATAAGCTAATTCAAATTATTGCAGGAATTTAGGTTTATTTTAGATCAAACTTGAGGTGAGGACACTACTAATCCAAAATTCAAAAAGAAACTATACCAGGTGATATCTTCTACTTGAATATGGATATTACATGTTTAGGTGATGCCAATTAGTGTTAACCCATGCCCTTGCAACATGTATAGATATGATACATTAGATTTCATGGTCTGTTTGTATCAATTTATAGTGATTTTGTTGAGAGCATTCTAAAAATCAAAGAAGAAGTATATGCTTTGTGTATGCTTGACATTACCGTGCATAAAGGAATACAAATTATATGTTCAATTTATAGATATGAGGCTCGATTAGAAATTGGGGCATTAGAATTTGATCCTACCATAGTTGGTTGATGACGATCAAAGAATGTGTCAGAAGTAAAAGTCTCATAGACTATCGATCAATGTCAAAGATGTATTCGATCTTCTAAAGTTGTAGATCCACTTATTAAAATAACTAAAAATGACTAATGATTCAAAAAAAAAAAAAAAAAAGAGATGTATGGAGAATTTCAAGAATTGAAGAGATGGATTAATCTTGGTACTAGTCTTGCCCTTCTTTAGAAAACTTATGAAAATGTTTGTACACCTATACCTTGAGAAAGACATTTGGTCATGAGAGAATGATCCCACATATGTTGGGAAAACTTAAGCCATAGGAACATGTTATCTTGCCCATGACATAGGACTTGTGGCAATGGTAATTGCTTTAAGAAAACAAAGATATCATCTCATGACAGAAAAAGAAAATTCTATAAGGATTATGTTGCATTAATATACTCTACTTGGGCAAGTCTAAGATAATGGCAAACACATTAGGTTGAACAAAAAGATTACTACACTTAATGGATGACAAAATAAGTGAAGAATAAGTATTGATAATACATGGATGAAAATATAACCATAGGTTAAGGGATCTAGTAGTTAACCTCAAGTGAGAATGAGTAGATGGAAACTCGTGATAGTAATTTCCAATGAAGGGATTTTGATTTTACCTATGATGAAGTAGGAGTAACTCGAGATGATCAAAGAATATGGGGAATTGATCAAATTGAGAGAAATAATAATCCACAAAAGAATTATTTTTGGAAATGATAACATATTAGGTGAAGGCATTCCAAACTAATTTGAACACCATATGAGAATCTGAGAACCAAATTCTTTTAAAGGAGGAGAGTTATAACACCCTGAATTTTAGTCCTAAAATATAAAGTTATTGTTTCAACAAAATAAAATATAAATCCAATAAATTGGGTTTCGAATAATTTTGAGTTAAATTTTAATTGAAACATATGCATAATTATTGGCAGTTTAGGGATTAAATTGTAAATGAAATTAATAAGAACTTGATTGCCTAAAATTCTAAAATTTAAAGGTAAATAAATGAAAGTTAAGTTTAAGGGTTGAAAAGTAATTAAGTTAAGACATGATTGTCCAAAATTACCTATGTCAGGGGTCAAAATGCAAAGATAAAATTCTCAAGGACCAGATCAAAGTTTAAGGACCGAATTGAAAGTGGTTTAAATTTAGAGGGCATAATTTTAGGCAATCAAGAACTTTTGAGGTCAATTTCTAATTTCAAAAAGTGCTTTTACATGAAAGTTCTAATCTTGAATTTTATTTGATTCTCAAAACAAAACCTAGTGGAGACACAGACCAACAAATATTGGGATTTGATTGGAAAATTAAAAACCAACACTATTGAAATCATCTCCTCTTCACTTAGAACATAAACATACTAAAAACAACCTAAAATATCAAAGGATTATGCTAGGAAATTTCATGGTGTTGGAGCTTCGGCCATGGTAGTGGTTCTACCACTTTCGGCAATGGAACGAGGCTAGGTTTTGAGGGATATTAGCCAGAATCAAGTGTGAAGCTACAGTGGCATCAATTTTAGTAGAAAATTGAAGTGCGGTGTGTCTAGAGTAATGTAGGGCAAATTCAACTAATTAGCAATGCAAATTTAACCAATTGGCAGGGCAAATGGGGATGAAATGAAAAATTAAATTGGTTGTTTTGCTCATCTTGATGAGGCACACCTACTGGTGATGATGATCTCTATCTCCAACGATGGCCTATGGTGACTGCCAGCGGTGCTCTAGTGGAGTTTGTATAAAAGGTTGGGGAACTGATTATGAATCTGTCTAGGCTGTTATAGGCTTGATATGGGATCCAAATTCAATTCAATTTGGCTAAAATTTCATAGATCAAATTTTCATTTGACTAGATATTCAAATTTTAATTAATCATATTCTAAGACAAAAATTTATCAAATTGGAACAAACTTAACATTTAATTAACTTATGCCTAAGAGTTTATTGTAAGAATATTTGTCTGAACCTAATTGTCTGAACCTAATTTTATAATTACGATACTTCTATCTAGTTGATTGAGAAATAATAATTATTCCACAGTCCTATATTTAGATAAAATGATATATTATACATTAAATCATTTTAGAATGAAGGTAATTAGCTTGAATTTATTATGATTAAAGTTTGAACCTAGAATTTGCTTTGACTAGAAGACTGTTTGTTGAGTATTATGACATTAGGGTGGCAAAATGATAATATGTAATTATGAATCAAACTGACGTTCCAAAATAAAATATTTAACCTTAAATAAGTGTACCTTCTTGTAAAGACATGAATTGGATATATTTAAACATCTTAACAATTGATTTAAGAACATGGTAATATTCATTTTCTTGATATTCATATAATTAGGCAAATATTAAAGGAGGTGGATTAAAGTTAAATTGTGAGCTTATGAACTTGATCTAGCTAAGGTTAGGAAATTGAAGTTAATATTATTCTAAATTACTTTATATTATGCTTTACGCTAATTAGACCACAATGATATTGGTTGGCGTGTCCATTGAGAAAAGCTCTACTACTCGATAACAGTTAGGTGAATTTACACTCGATAGTATGAGATTTCCATGTTAAGGACAGAACATATATGCTAGTAAATATATTATTGTAGCTTGATCCATTCTATGTTGAGATTGAGAGATTCATTTCTTTGTTCAACATTGTTCTTGACAACCAAGCCTCCCTTTTGTGCACCAAATTTGAAAGACCTATCAATTGCTCTTCTCAACTTTATGGTATTTAGGCTATCGCTACTAGAGTTCTTAAAATACTTTGAAGCATTTAATTCCAAATCTTATGACTAAACGATTTACTTTATAAAACAGTTATATGAGTTTCAAAAAGCAAATGGATTGTGAATCCTACCTATATATTGTAAATTGTCCACTGATTGAATTTACTATTTTGATCATGATTTATATTTTTTCATCTAAATTTGGCAATTGTGTTATAAAACTTGATAGGTATTTCAGATTATCTCTTATTGTCACTATGATTACTCCATTGATTGTTGAACACGAAATTTGGATTGAACTCGATATTGATTGATTGTTACAACACCTTATCGAGTTCATTGATTGCTTGTTCAATCATCGAGGTGAATTGACATCTTAATTGAAAATGTTGTTGGATATTTTACACTATATTGATTGATTGAATATCCTTGGGGGTGGGCCCTAGAATCAACATCGAAAGATGATCAAGTGGCATCAAGCCAATGATGATTGGTTTTCCGACTAATACCCTGTAATCTTGTCACATAGCTGGTAGGACATTAGCCATCTATGAGCGAGATAAGGCATTTGACTAGCCATGCCTAATGATTGATTGATTGCTCGAGCCGATCACTCAAAGTCTAGAAGGATAAGTATTTCGGCATTTTGAAGTAGAGTGATAAGATCAAAGACCTACCAATAGCCTCTTGCAAAATTGATTGATATGTTACGGTATTTATGTTATAAAATTTGAGCATTTGATGGAAAATTGATTGACTATCTAACAATCATGTATATCTTTGAGACTTGAAGCTTTTGCTAAAGGAAAACAATTTTGTGAAGTTTTCTCGCTAGTACGAGACGATGTTTAGATGGATCATTGTTAAATTCTAGAAGAAATCCTCTTATCAAAAAATAATCTTCCTTTGTTTTGGCCTCTTTTAGAAGATAAGTTATCTCGTTAGATTATCAATTTAAATGTGAAAGTGACTAATGGTATTTTATCCCATGCAATCATGTTTTTCCACAAACCAAGAAAATTATTTACAATGTACTAACTGGTTTGGCTGTTCTCTTTTGTTTTAGGTATTCAAAATTATATTTCCTATTTTCTATATAAAATGTTCAATATTTGTCACCCATTGCCATTGATGGATTACCTCACTAAGTCATTGGACTTACATTTCTTGTATTATTCTTTCTATTTTTGCCCCAGAAAAGATTGAGTGATGACAAAAGCCCGAACTATGTGATACATAAGGTAATGAACTTGGTGAATATGTGGATATATTGATTCACCACAACAAAATTATATATTAAATACACTAAAAAAATGCCACTTAAATAATAATATAGTGATAATTTTATATTTAATGATATATTTTTAAAAGTGCTATTTTTAGCAGTGTAGCTAAAGGTATAACTGTTATTAAATTAACTATGTTTTGGTATTAATAAAATGAAAAAAATTTATATCAAATGACACATTAAAATGTCATAAAAATATATTAAATAACATGTCAAATTGCACTAAAAAAAATATTTTAGCTGACATGCTAATATGCCATTGAAAATTGATTATAGTGGTATGTTTATATATTACAAAAAGTTCCTTTAAATAACAAGGTGAAATGCCACAAAACATACAATAAATTACATGTTAAAATTCGATAAAATACTTTTAAATGTCATGCTAACGTACCACCAAAAAAGCCATATAGTCAGGTGAAAATGTCACAAAAGATTCTTTTAAATAGCATATTAACATGCTCTAAATCTTAATTAAATAGCATGCTAAATTAATGGCAAAACGATTTTTTTGAGTGGCATCTTAATTTGCCTCCAACACTATATACATGAGACTCCAACACATTCCAATTGTTTTATATAAGACTCGAACCTACAACATTCTACTTGAAAAGATATGAATTTATCATTTGGCTACCCACCAAATGTTCATTATAAATATTCAAAAATATTATTATATTTTTATAATTTAAAAGCATTTTTTCTCAATTGTTTAAATATATGTTTGAAATTATTATATTAAATAATACATTTAAAAAGTGTGAGATATTAAATTTTGTGAATCAAAATATATAAAAAAAATGTCTAGGTGAGGAGAAAAAGCGGACAAAAACTTAAATTTTTTATACTAATAGAAAAATATTATTAAATAGTTAATGCATTAAAATTATGTTAAGTAGTTAATTTAATCAATAAATTATGATACAATATAAAATTTTAAATTCTATAGTTATTAATAACTATATATACTTCATCTATTTTGGGGGTATTTATTGCATGTCACACCATAACTAAAATATGAGTGATCTTTTTTATAAAAAAATAGTGATGTTATTTAAACACTTTTAACATATAGTTATGTTAGTAATTTCAATAAAATTATACTCTCATAACATTTATTAATCAATTACTACTAAATATTGCATTATAGTGGCAAGCATTTTTTATTACTATCATTGTATTACTTTAATGTGTTACTATACTGTAAAGTAACGTTAAATCAATGCCACTAAGCAATTTGCAATATCTTTTACAAATAACACAATAAATGAATATGAGTGGCATTTCTTTAAGGAAAACTTAGTTGCACAACTTAAATGTTTGCAAATATATACATGTTGGTATTTTCAATCAAATGTCATTATTTTGTCTCTTATTAATCAAATTGTAACACCCATGAAATTCAGCATTTTTTAAAATAATGATTTAGAAATTAAGAGAATTATTGATCAAATTTAGGGTTCAAAAATAATGAAATTGACTCAATTGTAAGAAAATGAGAAGTTTTGGGGTCAGGTTTATAAATTTGGAAAACTTGATTGATCATTTCTTGGAAACTCTTGAGGTTGCATGGTAATTATTTTGGGTCTTAGGCATCAAATCAGGCACTTATTATTTTTGGGGTTGAATTGAAGTGTACAAATTGCCTGGAGGACCTAATTGAAAGAAAGAGAAAATTTTGGGGCCAATTTGAGATTAGTGGAAGGTTGATTTGATGCAAACCTGCCAGTATGACTTATTCTCCATATTCTTTCATTTCCCTACTATCATCATCACCTTCAATTCCATTTTTCTTTTCTTCACCTGAGATATCCCTCTCACTGTCTTGCCATCTCTGGCCACCAACACCATCAACCACACCTACCATCTCTCTTTTTCCTACCCAACTACCCCAACACACTCACCTACACAAACCCAACACTCGGCAACTTCACAATTTTGAAGTAGGGATGGGACACGGCGGAGGAGCTAGACTAATGGCGTCAGAGGAGTTCTTTAGGTGGTAAAAAGTGAAGCCCTTAGCTTGGTGGTCACCGTGGAGGTGTTGCATGGGAGAGTGGTGCAGTAGCGATGAATTGGGAAGAAGAAGGTTGAGAAACCTACCTCGCGACTCAACAATGAACGATAGAGCAGTGGCCTGATTGAGCTTTTGGGTGACATTTTTGGGAGTATGTGGGACAGAGAACACACTGGTGAGCATGCATGGGATTTTGGGCAGCACCGGCAATGGGAAGAGGATGACTAGAGCTTGGTGGTAAAGAACCATTTGGTTACTGTTGGCTTTGATTGGGGCTCTTCTAAGTGGTGAAACTTGTAGTTGGTGGTGGTGTTAGATAGCTCTTGTCAAGAGGAGCAGATTAGTAGTGGTTGCAAGATTTTTCGACGATGGTAAATGGCAACGCTCCAGCAACCCTAGAGCAGTTTTTTCTTCTCATTCTGAAGATCGCAATGGTGCTCTTGGTTTGTGATTCTGAGGCCTTGATAAGAAATTTTGGTAATGGAGGGTAATGTATTAAGCTTTAATTGGTTGTACCTTGATACATATGTATATATATATGTTGCACCTTTCCATTTGAAGCTTGTGTTCATGCTATGATGATGATACTAATGGACATATATATATATATATATATATATGAATTTTGATTGGGATCTCTAAGGAAGGATTATCATAAGTTAGTGAACTTGGTTATTATTGTGTTATATGATAGTTGGAATTAATTAAGATAATCGAAGGATTTGAACTTTAACTTGTGGATTTATGGATTAGAACCCAGTGATGATAATTTGGACCATTATTGTGAATTTTGGATGGTATGATGAGAAGGATTATATATTTAAGAATTAATTATTTCTTAGATATTTGACTTGATATGAAATTGAGATTAATTTGAAAATAATCGATTTTATCGGTTGCTATTGGATCAATAGTGTCATTTAAACTTTAAACTATCATGTTAACATGGTTAGTGAATTTGGGTTAATAATAAGCATGGTGATGATGCATTGAGAGTTAAATATGGATGTTGACTATAATTATCACACAGGCATTTGCATCAACTGTACTTGGTTTTTGTACCTGTTTGTAAGTATGATACGTTAAGGGCCATTCCTTGAGTATTATGTTTTGTGTATGTTAAGGGCTATTCCCTGGGTATTTAATCTGTATGTGATATGATAGTACTACTTCTGGGTATCTTCTTTCCGTCTATGATATGCTAGGGCTACTCCCAGGTATCATTTGTTTGTCCGCCATATGCTACGGCTACTCTTAGGTATGGGCAGTGTGTTAGGGCTATTCCTGGGCATCTTCTGTCTATCTGTGATATGCTTGGGCTATTCCTAAGTATGGGCGATATGTTAGGGCTATTCTTGAGCATCAGTGATATGCTAAGACTATTCTTGGGCATCTTCTATTTGTCTGTCTATGATGTGCTAGGGCTATTCCTGGGTATCTATTACCTGTTTCTCGTGATGTGCACTATTCCTAGGCATCTATCGCTTATCTGTCTGTGATATGCTAGGGCTACTCCTAGGTATCTTCCGTCTGTTTGTGATGTGCTAGGGCTATTTCTAGGCATCTAATCTATATCAAGTTGTCACACTTGAATATGATTGATTGATTTGTATAAGATTTGGATTGATAAGTTTGTATCGTCTAGATCTAATGAAATGCATTTGTTATATGCATTACTTGTTCGTACTTGTATCTTGATGGATAATAATTTGTTCTTACTTGATTTATACTTGTGCTTGTTTTGATATAGAATTATAAACTGTTGAGGTGCTCCTTCCTCGACAGATTCTTTTAATTATTCTTATGATGTCCCTCACTAAGTCCTTTGGACTTACCCTAATTCTTTATCTATCAAACAGGGTTAAGTGAAAGAAGTAAAATTCATACTAGGAATGAAGAAGCATTTCATGTAATAGAATAGGTTTCTTTGAATGATTGAATGGGATTTAGTGATACTGGGATATGTCGGGACTAACGTGATGTCTTGAAGCCTGTATATATTTTATTAAGAAGTTGAACTATGAATTGTATTTAATGTTTTTAAGGAGTTGACAAGCTTGAATTTTGTTGCTATATGTGTGTTTGATAAGTGTGGAAATGTTTTGATAAGCTTATTGGTCTTTTGGAAAAAAAATTTTATGGGCTTATTGCTTGTATGACAGGTTTAGATTTAAGTTTAAATTATTTTGATATCTCAGCTTAGAGTTACCCTAACTGAGGTGTCACACAAATGCTACCAAACATTGTATTACACTGACATTTTTCAATAATTATCACCATGTTACTTTTATGTGTCATTGCACTGTTGAATGTTACTAAGTTAGTGTCACTAAATATTTTTGTGGTATTTTTTTAAGTGGCATTATAAATAAATATAAGTGACATGTTTTTAAGAAAAATTAGTGACGTTAGTTAAATGCCTTCAAATTATATTTTTGTTGTCATTTTTAATCAAATGCCACTATTTTATGTTATCTTATAATCAAATGCCACTAAATATTTTATTATAATGACATTTTTTCCTAGCTATCGCCATATTACTTTTGTATGCTATCACACTATAAATGCCACTAAGCTAGTGGTGTGATATGAATGCAACCATATAATTTAATCAATATATTATGATAATATATAAGTGCCACTATAAATACTTTATGACATTTTTCTTCAAATGACACTATAACTACAAATTAGTGGCATTTTTTTCAAAAATAATTAGTGACACTAGTTAAATATTTTTGAAATGCATTTATCTTGACATTTTCAATCAAATGCCACCAAATATTAAATTACAATGACATTCTTTTACAATTATTACCATAATATTCTTTTGTGTCATTATATTATAAATTGTCATTATATTGAATTGTTGATGTAGGTAAAAGGTTTGGCAATATTAAGTGTGATTTTTTTAGATCATTAGGCAACAAGTTTGATTGCTTACAGATGTTGTTTGTGGAAATTAAATTAGATACTTTGGGTTTTGAAAAGTTTATTTTATTTAAAGGGATTATAGTTCAGATGGAGTAGTGCCTCAATCCGAGCATGAACATCTCGGACTACCAAATACTACTAAATATTTTTTGAAATTTTCTTTAAATGACACTATTACTAAATGTGATGGTCATATGCTTTTGAATTATATTTATATTAGAATTGTCAATCAAATGTCATTATTTTATTTTTCATTTAGTAATCAAACACCATTAAATATGATATCATGGTGATATTGTTTTTATGACTTTCATTATATTACTTTTTTGTATCTTTACAAAAGAATAGTGACTTGAATTGTACACCTTTCAAATATATTTATGTTTTCATTTTCAATTAAATAGCACTATGTTATTTGTGATTTAGTAATCAAATATCACTAAATATTATATTATAGTGAAATGTTTTTATGACTGTCATCATATTACTTCTTATCTTTATACTATAAGATACCACTAAATTAGTGTCTTTCAGATATACTTGTTTTGGCATTTCAATCAAATGACACTATTTTATTTATCATTTAATGAATAAATGTCCCTAAATATTATATTACAGTGACATTTTATTTTACGAATATCGCCATATTACTTTTCTTTTGTTCTTACATTATAAAATGCCATTAAATTAAAGATACTATATATTTTATAGTTATCTTTTTTACAAATGACACCATAACTAAATATAGGTGTGTTTTTCTCAAAAAAAAAATAAAAAATAGTGCCACTAGTTTAATATTTGTGAACATCTATGTTGATATTTTCAATAAAAAATGCTATTATTTTATATGCTATTTGTTAGTCCAATTTCATTAAATACCATATTCTATTGAGTTTTGTTCTATGATTATCCTTGTACTTCTTTTTGTATCATTACAAATAAAATGTCACTAAATTATTACAACTAAATACTTTATGGAATGCTTTTTCAAATGATACCATAACTAAGAGCAACATTTTTCTCAAAAAATTATTGACACTTGTTAAATGCTATTGCATTGGCATTTTCAATCGTATTAGTATTTTATTTATTACTTAATAATCAAATGCCACTAAATACTTTACTATAATGGCATTTCTTTGCAACTATCATCATATCACTTTCATATCATTACTAAATTAGTATCACTAAATATTAATTTTATTGTAATGCACATTGCTATAAATAATAATTTATTTTTCTTGATTTGTACCATCCTAGTACTTTTTATTTCATGCAGTTATTACAATTTGGTTCAATTGTTATAAGTAAATATAGTTACCAATATTATTTTTGTATTTTTCAATTTATTTTAGTTAATAATATCATTTTAGCAATGAATTGATGTGTAATATTTACTTATGTGTAAGATAATAACAAAAATAAAACTTATGTAATATTTTTGATGTAAAATTAGAAATTTTCCATTGGAAATAGAGGGCTTGATGAGATAAATAAGTTGAATTTAACGGCAATTTGGTAGTTGGACTAAAAATAACAACTGGACCTTTAAAATTAATTAACTAAGGAAATGGGCCAAAGAGCTCAAAGGATAAGCCAAGCCCATAAAGAGGGTAGAAAACTAATAAGTCTAAACTCATTAAAACTGAAAGCTATAAATACCAAGTCCCAAAGAGAATGGGGTACAAGAAATCATTCACAAAAATTCTTATAATGGAAGAAATCTCGAGAAAAGCAAATATCTTTACGTATGTTCTTAAGAAGATAAATAGATCGTTTGCTTATTTTCAAAAAGACCTCCCTCAACTTCCAAACAGTGTTACTCTATCCGCACGTGTCTAGGTAAAATGGGTTAATTAATGTCACGTGATTTATTTATCATAAAAACAAATAATACATTGGTTTTCTCAAACTAATCATTTTAATGCATTTTAGTATAAAATAAATCTCAAATCATGTGGGGACTGCTTGATGATGATTGAAAAGATGAGACATCTATGTAGTTTCCTTGATCTATAACAATAATCTCAACCTGAATCTCGATGAGGCCATATTTACCTCTATGTTGATGTAGGCAATCAAAGCCCTTGTTCCATCTTAGGTGAAAGGTCTAATTTTTTCTCCACATAGGAAGAATTTTGAAGCTACTTTATTCTTAAAGATAAGGTATAGAACTTTTAAAACTCATAAGAAAGATGTATTGTGGTGCTAAAGGTGTCCATAAGGCCCAACGGATACTCGTTACTCAAAATAGTGCTGCCAAGAGTAGTCTATAGACTATGGTGATCTTAGTAGATTCATTACAACCAGGGAAGGAAGATCCTACACTTGTTGGAGTACAATTGATTGAAGACTTTAGGAGCACTTGGACAAGTTCTACATGAAAGGCAAATCTATACAACTTGAGTTATATGCTCTACTATAAGATCTTCCAACCATCCTTCCTAAGAAAGCCTTATTATTCTAGAACCAATTACCCACCTTATGTAGTTGATGCAACATTCTCCATGTTGGAATAGTTCCTTGCAAGCCAATGAGATTGACCTTGTAAACTATTTCATTATAAGACATTTTGATTGAATGATATTTTTTATATAGCCATCTTCATTATATGCTCTTTGTTTACTTCACTAGCATTTAGATGAAGCCCCTAGATCACATAAGACTATGAGACTTGGTCATGTACTGGGTGGTGATCATGGCATAAGTCTCACATAATCATGATTTTAAATCTTTCAAGTTGTTAGATCTTATTAAACAGGGCATCTAAGATCCAAATAGACTTGTACTAACGATACATAAATCTAAGGGTTGCATGTTGCTCCATTTCATGAGCAATCCCATATGAGATATGGATGCATGTTGTTGAGTACTTGTTAGAGAACAAAGCACTGAAGATTTACTTGGAGAATCCACTAGATAGCCGAAGTGGCATTTTAGTAGTTGCAAGTTCTCCTGCTTACGTTAGTGCATATTATTAGTACTTTGACATGCGGATCCATGGTAGCCTTGTGTTTGGCCCTTATGCTTTGATGCTTCCCTAGTCACTTAGTGGGCCACTTGGCTAGGGATTAGGCATGAGCTACTGGACATGGAGGTTTGTGAGATCTAAGAAGGAATCCAACTCCTCGTCTTTGTGAAGGGCGAGTGTATCTCCTATATGTTCTATAATGATCGATTCTCAGAAATTCTTGCCCAAGTTGGTGTGACAATTTGGCAAAGGAGCTTCCAAAGGTGAGGTCACACAATGGAATTAAGCATTAAGAATAGTAACATGGTATTGAGGCTATTGGGAAGTCGACTAATATCTTGTTCGAGGCTTTTTTTGGGAGATAGGAGACAGAAATATCGTATTTGCATGGTACACATAATGCTAGAATGGTTCTTCAAGAGCATTCATTTTGGCCAATTAGTTGGGCTCCATGGGCTTGAGGTTGGACATCGATCATGAAGATTACGCACTCTTCAATTAATGAGATTAATTGAATTGAATTGTTTAGTTTAAAGGAGTTTAAACTAAAGTGAAAATTTTATATTCCAAAAGTTACAAGGAGTTGTGAGCCCATATTCAATGAATGGTAGAACCTAATGGATAACACACGCAAAAGCCAATGACATGGTCTATTAAAGAAAGGAGAATTTTCTAAGAGTTAGAAAATTCATGACCATTTTTGGAGGAGGCAAAATTGTAGTCATTTTGGCTTAATCAATTTAATTGTTAAATTGGTCAATTTAATTTAAGAGTTAAATTAAGATCAATTAATTAAAATTTAATTAATTGATTTCACATGGCTATTGATAGGTCAAAATTAATTTAAGGGTTGAGTTAATTTTGACTAACTTAAAATGTTAAGCGTTTTGACTTAAGAGTTGAGTCAAATGATTATTAATTAAATTAAATAATTTAATTTAATTAAGATGGAGAGATAATTTTTGGGAGAATTATTAAATAAAGAGTTTATTTAATAAGAATTATAATTTAATTGTAAGACATTTCATTAGATGAAATTGGTGCTTCAATTAAATTCACTAATCACAAAGTTAGTGGCCACCTAAGCAAGGGACACTTGGCATCACCTCCTTAAAGGAGTTGTATGAATACTTCTATATATAGATATAGATAGTGGCCAGCCATAGAGAGCATGAGGTGAGCCATTTTGTGTGATATGTTTCCAACAATTTTTGTAGTGGGAATCTAAGTTGTTAGTCTCCCATCTATCTCTTTATCCCTTCTCCTTCCACTACCATATTCTCCACCTTCCCCCTCTCATTTTCTGTAGATATTCCAGCCTTTCTATAGATACTAGGCCATTTATTTGGTGTGTGGACGTTTGCATTAGAGGTAATCTAGTTTGGTTGATTTTTGCTCTTGACTGGAGTTGTTTCTAGTAGTTCATTTTTGTCTCTGATTCTAGTACCTCTAGAGATTTGATCAGTCTAAAATTTAGACTAAAGAATATTCAAAGGGTTGAGGAGTTCCATTTAAAATTTCATCCCAAATCGAGAAGTCTATCCAAGGGAAAAATGGTGGTGATCCTATTGTGTCGGTGAAGAGCCCATTTCACGGTAGGAAGTGTTTACCTCTTGCTCTTCGATTTATCTACTCTCACCTAGGTATTTTTCCTTTCTAAATCTGAATTCTATGCATGTCTAGATATTTTTGGTGTTGTGTGGGCTGGTTTATTCAGTTTTTCTTGAAAATATTTGGACCCTAGTGCCACACATACCTTTACTTAATGCCATATGGTTGTTAATAAGAAGTTCGCTAAGATGATTTCTTACTTAATCCCTATTATATAAAAAGATAGGGATCCTTTGTAGAATTGTGTGAAGTGTCTCATCAAAAATATTTAAGAGGTTCACTTCATGATCTATAGATTGCCAGCTAACATTATGCAACATGACTTTAAGGACGGGAAGTTCAAGGAGTCATTACCAAAAAGTTGCATGCATCACTAGAAGAATGATTTATAGATGAGGAGAAATACACCTAGATTTAGGATGTTATCAATAGTCACCCTAAAAAATGAAGCAAGAGAAAAAAAAAAGTTCCCACCAAAGAGAAGATCATAGAGAAAGCAGAGGCGTATGCCTCTCAATATGTTATTCCATTATATTCTATTGGACACCTTTATGACCTACATTTTGAGGATAGTGGAACTATAGGTCTGATTTTAAAACTCCAAGAACATGAAGGATGACCTCAAGTGGCATATTGGCAAGTAGTACAACGTTTAGAGAGATATAGACATACCACTAAAGAGTGCCACCATCTGAAGGCCAAGATTAAGATTTCATTTTGCATAGCTATCTACGCTAATTTATAGATTACCAACCAACAACTCCACCCTGCATCCTGATGCTACTTTGTCCTAAAGTGAGCATTGAGAAAAAAATTACTAAGAAAGAGCATGTGACAAAGAACATAAGTGCCTATCTACTATTGTAATTATTGCCATAATCTTAGGCAACCCCTTGTGACTACTCCATGAACTTGAGAAAAGCACTTCACATACTAATAGGAAAACTACAGGTCATCAAAAACCTAAACAGGTGCTACAACTTAAAGTCTAAGAGTAGATCACTTTCACTGAGTTAAACTTTGATATTTGTAGTGTTCATGCCAACAATGCTTATATTCTCAACCATATTACCCATTTTTAGGTGAAAGAGGTCTTAACAGAAAATGAAAATAAACATCCTTATCTATGTTGCCTTCATAAAGCTAGGAATCAATAGCATATAAATGCAAAATATTGTAGATACATTGCTTATGGGTCTAATTGCGAGAATGCTAATGCTTTTGGGAAGATCATTCCACCCTTGACATTAGGTTCTTATCCTACGAAAGCTACCTAAATGGTAAAGTTCTTGATTGTGAAACCATTGATAGCTTAAAACATCATTTTAGAAATGTCCATGATTGTTTCCACTTACCATATATAGCTTACGTTCCCCACTCTTCATAGAATAGGTGAAATAATAGAAGATTAGCATGATAAGAGAATGCTACATGAACATACTGAGGAGCTCTAGCCAAAAGAATTTGAATTTCAAGCCAATAAAAGCAGAAAAGAAAAGAAAACAAGCACTCAACTATTCTATGGAGGAGCTCTTGCATAGTTATTTCTAAACCCGGTAAGAAATGGAAAACAAAGGAGACAAGTAAGGGATGAAGCCATATGCTTTTGAAGAAGATAAGAAAGTATTTGCCTAGGCCATGATGAGCTTGTAGAGTATCATAAAAGTGTGATATTGCTAGGATCCAAGTAATTTGCAAAATCAAAAGCAAAACTTAACTCATAATATCACAATTCAAAGGATCTTGTTTATACCTAAATAAAGGATTTGTGATGAAGAGAAATTACCTTGAAAGAAAACTTTGAAGGCAACAAGAAGATCTCCACTAGAACACCATCTATGCAAACATCTACCTCCTTTTTCTCTTGGATCTTCTTCTCCACACCAACAATAAACAAGGCCAGGAAATTTTGCTCATTTTATCACCTCTAATATGACACAAAATAGCAGCCAAAACGTGCAAGAAGCACCAAGGCCACTAGTCAAGTTCTTCCTTCAAAAAATGTCTTGAATTGAAGGAACTATTCACCAAAAGTTGAGCACTGTATTTGTTGTGCCTCTAAAGATGATCCACACACCTAGATGCATTCTTAATCCTCATTGAATATGCTAGAATATGTAGGTGGAATAAGGAAGAAAGAGGTTTTTTTCAACACATAAGCTGACCTTTTTAGGAGGGAAAAAGGAAGAGCATGGCTGCCCATTTAAGAGAGGTTGATGATGTATTTATATTGTGATTTGGAAGCTCTTAGAAGCTTCCATCACACTCTTCTCATATTGCCAATTGTCATGCCCACTTGCATGCTTAGATGAATTTTAATTTCTAAGAATAAAATGCTGATTAATTATTGTAAAATGGACTCTTCCATTTAAATGTTTCCTCCAAAATTACATTCTTTTGCTAATTAAATTAACTTCTTACTTTAATTAGATTAACTTAACTCTTTAAGTTAATTAAATCAACCTAACCCCTTAAGTTGATTTTACTAATTAAATTACCACATGGCACCCATTAAATTAACTCCTTAATTTAATTAATCTAATTTAACTCTTTAAATTAATTAGATTAATTTAATGCTTAAATTAATCAAGTCATTGTGACCAACTCTTAATTAGTCAACATGGTCTCTCTTCCAAACTTGACCATTCTAATTATATGAGTCCTTAGATAATTTCTCTAACCAAATTAGAGTTTTTTAGGCTTTTGTGTGTGACTCTTTAGGTTCATCAATTCATTAGACATGGGCCCACAACTCTGTGATTTATTAAATATCAAATAATCCGATTAGTTTAAACTCTTTAAAACTAATCACTCTATCAATTAATCTCTCTTAATTGAAAAGTATCCAATTTCTATAGTTGACGTCTAGCACAAGCCTAGGGACCACAACCAATTGGATGAATTAAAATTTTTAGGTGAACTATTACCGCTTGTGATTGGCACAAATACGGTCCTTTCATTTTGTGTCTCCTAAAAGAGGCCTAAGATAAGATATTCATTGATTCCTTAATAGCCTCAATAACTATGTATCTATTCTTGATATTCGATTCCCAATTATAACCTCAACTTTGAAAAACTCATTTTTTCAAATTATCGCATCATTTTGCACAAGAACTTTTTTGGAATCGATCATTTTAGAATACATAGCAAATTATCCCGTTCTTCACAAACGGGTGAAACGAATCCCATCTTGGAACTTACCAACCTCCTTACTTAGGTAGTTTGTGTCTAACCTAAGCCTTGGATGACTAGGTATGTGATTGAACAAAGTTAAAGAGTTAAAAGACTAATTATATGCACTATCATAAGCTAGAGAATTTCCAACTACTAACGTGCCACTTTGGCAACCTTGTAGTTTTTCTAAGCAAGTTTTAAGTAGACTTGTTCTCTAACAAGAACCCACCAATATACATCCATATCTAACATAGATTGCTCATGAAACTGGGCAATATCTAACTCCTTGGAATATGCATCATTAGTGCAAGTCAATCTGAATCCTAGATGCCTCATCTCATAAGGTTCTATGACTTGAAATATATAAAATCATGACCGTAGATCTTGTTTCATGATAACCATCATATGCACAACCAAGTCCCATTGTCTGGTAAGATTGAAGGGCTTCAACCAGATGTATGTGAAGAAATCCTAAATGCATAAGATGAAAATGGCTATTTTATTGAATATCATTCAATCAAGACTATTATATGAAGTAGTAGTACATGTTAATCTAATTGGCTTATGGGGAACTATTCCAACAATCTCTCATTTGCCCTAAAGCTAATTTCCTATAGCCTTTAAGCCTATCTTCTCAAGATATTTTGCAAAGGCCTTTTACATTAGGGGTTTAGTCAATAGATGTGCTATATTCTCTTCTGAGAAAACTCTCTCCACATGGATGTCACTTCTATTAATGATCTCCCAAATTAAGTGATAATGCCAAAAAATGTGATTGGATCATTGATGAGATCTGAATTTCTTTGCTTGTGCAATGGCTCCATTTTTGTCACAATAAATAACCACTGGCTCTTGCACGCTAAGGGCTACATCCAACATTTAGATGAAGTTTTTAGTCCAAATATTTTTCTTGGCAGTGTCCGATGCTACAATGTATTTTTCTTTAATGATAGAGTTAGCCTTGGTATCTTGTTTGAAACTTTTCCAACTCACTATGCCACCATTGAGGCAAAATATAAATAAAAAAATATATTTGAGGTCATCTTCATTGGATTGAAAACTAGAATCCAAAAACCTTTTGAGTTTCAACTCTCTATTATTGTGTAATATAAATAAATCCTTATTTTTTATTAAGTGCTTAAGGATTATTTTTATGGCTTTCCAATGACTCTTATTAGGATTAGATTGGTAGTAACTCGTAACACTTAGATCATAAGTTATATTTGGTCTCATACATTGAATGGTATACATTATGCTTCCAATGGCGGATGCATAAGATATATGAGACATTTGTTTTCTCTCATCCTCAATCTTAGAGGACCATAAACTTGGAGAGACGAATGCCATGTCTTATCAGAATATATCCTCTCTTAAATTCCTCTATACTAAACATCTTTAGTATCTTTTAATGTACATTGATTGGGAGAGCCCTAACATTCTCTTTGATCTATCTTTATAGATCCATAATCCTAATTTGAAGGATGCTTCTCTCAAATCCTTCATGGACAACTGTGAAGATAACCATACTTTAGTACATCTAACATCTCTTTCTTATTCCTAATTAGAAGGATGTCATTGACATAAAGCATAATAAACTATATCAACCTACCACTAGCCTTTTTATAGACATATGGTTTGTATATATTTTTGATGAAGCCAAACAATTTCACCATCTCATCAAAATGTATGTTCCAACATTAGGGAGTTTGTTTTAGTCCAAAACTAGACCTTTGGAGTTCACAAACCTTTTGCTCACTCTATTTGGATGTAAAACTTTATGGTTGCTCCTTATAGATGTTATTATCAATATTTTTATTGAGAAAGGTGGTCTTAACATCCATTTGCCAAATCACATAGTCATGGTAAGCGGCTATAGCAAGCATAATCCTTATGGACTTAAGTATAGTAACCGATGAAATGGTTTCCTTGAAGTTAATACTAAGCCTTTGAGTATAACTTTTTGCCACTAGTCTAGCCTTAAAAGTCACAACCTCTCCATCGACTCCAAGCTTATGCTCGTAGATCCATTTGTAACCAATAGGTACTATACCCTTCAATAGATCTACCAAATTTTGTATTTTGTTAAGTACATGAAGTCCGTTTTGGATTTCATGGCCTCCAGCTGATAACCATAATTTATGTTTGATATAGCTTCCTTATAGGTCTTTGGATCACTATCCATTTAGCCAGTCTCATAAAGGAATTCAAACCTTTCAGCTTGCTTCTTGATTTGATCCAACCATCTAAGAAGTTGTGTGCTATGCTAGGGATGTTATTTTGTTTCTATCGCTTGTAGGATAGTATGATTATCTTGAACTTCATCAAGTTCAACAATAATGCCTTTTTCATCTAATAGAAACTCTTTTGCTAAAAAGATGGAGTTCCTTGAAACAAACACCCTTTTTTCTAAGGGATCATAGAAATAAAAACTTAAAGACTCTTTTAGGTATCCCATAAACTTATACAAAATAGATCTCACATCTAACTTGTCTCCCACTAATCTCTTGACATTAGTGGGAGACCTTAAACTCTTAAATAAGAGTAAGAGAGTGCTTTGCCAAGCTATATCTCATGTGGTGTCTGACACTGACTTTAAGGGTATTACATTTAATAGCCTCGCTGCCATCTCTATAGCATATCCACAAAAGGAGATACGAATATCAATGAAGCTCATCATGGACCGTACCATGTCTAACAATGTATAGTTTCTCCTCTTAGCTACTCAATTATGTTGAGGTGTGTCGAGTGGAGTCCATTGTGTGAGAATTCTATTTTCTCTTAGACAACCAAAGAATTTAATACTTAAGTATTCACCTCCTCGATCTAATCAAAGAGTTTTAATACTAAGCCTTAATTGCTTTTCTACTTTATTTCTATATTTTTTGAACTTTTCAAAAGCTTGAGAACTTGTACTTTATAAGATACATATATTTGAATGGAGTGAAATCATTGGTGAAAGTAATGAAGAAGGAATAGCCTCTACTTGCACTAACTCTTAGTGGACCACATATATCTACATAGATCAAATCCAAAGAATTAGTGGATTGCTTTATTTTTCCTACTAAAGGAGCCTTAGTCATTTTTCATTTTAAGCAAGACTCACAAGTAAAGAGATCCTTTAATCCACTAACATTTCGTGATTTGAGGGCTTCTAACTTGTTTATCCTATTCTTAGAAATATGTCTAAGTCTAACATGCCAAAGGTATGTATTTTTTTGGTTATCTAATTTTCTTTTGTTACTTTGTTGAATGTACATGAGTGAGGGTTGAGAATCTAGAATCTATATTCCATTAGGTAGTGTACCAATAGCAACTAATGAACTATTCTTCTTTGCTTTCAACTTCCCATTTGAGATTGAAAAATCATATCTTTCATTGTCTAAAATGAGAATTGAAATGATGTTTTTAACAAGGTTTGGCATATAAAAGCAAAAATCAAGTACAATAGTATAATTCCCTAAGTCTAACTCTATTACTCCTTCAACTTTGGCCACAGTCTGTGCACCATTGCTAAGGCAGAGGATCTTATCTCCATCATTTAGACTCCTTTTTTTTCCCATCCCCTGTAACGAATTACAAAGGTAAGAACCAGATATGGTATTAAATACAAAAAAGGAAGAATCGGTAGTCAAGTACACTTCAATAAAGAACATAACCTTCCTAAGGGATGCAAGTTACACATTGTAATTTTGCTTCTAATGGCATAGTCCGTCATAATAGAAACAAGTATCACCCTTTTTATCCTCATTATGAAAGCAAAATAGGCACTATAATCTATAATCAAAACTTTAAATCATGAAATAACTAGTGCCTACAAGCATTACAAGGATCTAATCATGCCTTGGATTTAGATTTAGATAGAGGATTACCTTGGTAAGCAAATCTGGAATGAAACAAGTGAACTTTTCACCGATTCCAAATTCTATCTGTTTGTGGCATAGCGAAAGTATTGCAACTATTGTCCTGCCAAATCACCTCCAAAAATTATAAAAACATTACGGACAATATCCGACACCTTGGAGAATCTTCAATCAAAAAATCAGATCAATCGACTATCTGTATCGTCCTGGAGAAATTTTCAAATTTGAACCTCGCGCAAAGAGCTATCCAGAAACAAAGCAAACCATACGCCTTGCCTCTATTGTGATAGGCCATACACCAATAAAACTTCCTTAATTCTCTAATTCATAAGCTAGAATAGAACCAGAGAATTGGGGATGAAGGAGGCCAAAAATTAGTAGGAGGAGGAAAGAAAGCTAAGCCTTCAATACATGAAATGCTAGCTTGCACAAGGTGTTGATTTTAGAGGGAAAAATGAAGAATCTAATTTTTCACACCATTTGCACCCCACCTTTTCTCTCTGGCTGAGTACCACACTATATTTATATATAGATATGGATTTGTGTGATGCCAAGGTGGCATTACACATTCCATGAAGGGCCCCCCCAAGATGCCAAGGCGGCAAGGGAATCCAAGTTTCATTTGAATTTCATTTACATCTTAATTACATTTGAAATCTCATTTCAATTTAATTAAGATGCCATCTCAGATCTCATTTGAGTCTTCCCTAAAAAATGTATTCCTCCTAATTAATCAAATTAATTTTTTTTAATTTAATTAATTATGCTTTGACTTAACTCTTTAAGTCAAACTAGCTTAACTCTTTAAGCTTAATGGTTTATTTAACTCTTTAAGTTAACTTGACCAATTGATGGTCATGTTGGCATCAAATAATTAACTTCTTAATTATTGGTCTAATTTAATTCTTTAAATTAGTTGATCAATTTAGCACTTAAATCAATCAAGCCAAAATTGACCTTCAAACTTGGCACCAAAATTCGGTCCATTAGGATAGAGAGATCTCTTTTCTAACTCCTTAGAAAATTCTCTCCATCAATTAGGAAGATAATTAGATTTTATGTTTGATCTAATAGGTTCTATCATTCATTAGACATGGGCTCACAATGCTTTATGACTTTTGAATATCTTTTATTCATTCTAGTTTAGAACTCCTTTTAAATTAGTTGACTTAATTCAATTAATCTCATTAATTGAAGAGTATCCAATCTCCATGGTCGATGTCCAACCTCAAGCCCATGGAGCCCAACTAATTGGCCAAAATGAATATTCAAGAGAACTATCATCATTCTACGCGTGCCATGTAAATATGGTCCTTCTGTCTCCTATCTCTCGAAAGAGGCCTAGGGGCAGATATTTGTCGGCACCCCATTAAATTATATACTATGTGTTTATTCTCAATGTTCGAATCCATTTATGTGACCTCACCTTTGGAAAAATCCTTTTCCAAATTGCCACGCCACCTTGTACAAGGCTTTTTTGGAATTGATCATTATAGAACACATAGGAGATATACTTGCCTTTCACAATAGTGAGAAGTCAGATTCCATCTTGGATCCCACAAACCTCCATGTTAAGTAGCTCATACCTAATCTCAACCTGAAAGACCTACTAACTAGTCAAGGATGAGTCAAAACATGAGGACCAGACATAAGGTTATCATGGATCTTTAGGTTAAAGGACTAATAATATGCACTGGCATAAGCAAGAGAATTAGCCATTACCGACTTGCCACTTCGGCTATCTAATGGATTCTCTGGCGGGTCTTAGTACTTTGTTCTCTAACAAGCACCTACTAACGTGCACCCATATCTCATATAGTTGCTCATTGAACGGAGCAATCTCTAATCCTTAGATTTACGCATCATTTGTGCAAGTATATCTGGATCTCAGACTCCCCATCTCATAAGATCCTATAACTTGAAAGTTTTAAGATCATGACCATGTGAGACTTATTCCATGGTCACCAAACCAAGTTCCCCAGTCTAAGGTGATCTAAAGGCTTAATCCAAATGCAAGTAAAGTATAATAAAGCATAAGATGAAGTTAGCCATATAGAGAGTATAATTCAATCATAATTGCTTTACAAAGTAATAGTTTGTACAAGGCCAATCTTATTGGCTTGTAGGGCACTATTCTAGCAATCTCCCACTTGCCCTAAAGCTAATGTCCCATGGTCTTAAGACTCATTTTCTCAAGATATCCTCCAAAGACATTTCACGATAGGGGTTTTATGAGTGGATCTACTATGTTCTCTTTCAAGGCAACTCTCTTCATTCGAATGTCGCCTCTATGATTGATCTCCCAAATCAAATGATATTACCTCAATATATGCTTAGATTGCTGATGAGATCTTAGCTCTTTAGCTTGCACTACCGCCTCGTTGTTGTCAAAAAAGACAGCAACTGACTCAACAATGCTAGTCATTACATTCAACTCTTGAATGAAGTTTTTCATCTAAACACCTTCCTTTATAGTTGTTGAAGCCGTATTATATTCTCTTTGTGGTCGAGTTTGCTGTGGTGTTTTGTTTGGAACTTTTTCAACTTACAGCATTGCCATTGAGGCAAAATATGAATTCAAAAGTGGATTTGAGGTCATCTATATCAGATTGAAAACTAGAATATGAAAACCCTTCAAGTTTCAATTCTCTATTGCTGTACACCAAAAATAAGTCCTTAGTTATTCTCAAGTACTTAATGATCATTTTTATAGCCATCTAGTGACTCTCACCGAGGTTGGATCGGAACTTACTCATAACACTCAGTGAATGTGCCACATCTGGTCTTGTACATTGAACCGCATACATTAAGCTCCCTATTGCTGAGGCATAGGGTATTTGGGACATTTTTCATTTCTCCTCCTTAGTTTTGGGGGCCATAGACTTAGAGAGATTAATGCTGTGTCCCATAAGAAGAAATTCTCTCTTGAATATTTTCATACTAAATCTATTTAGTATCTTGTCAATGTATGGGATTTGGAAAAGCCTCAGCATTCTCCTCGATCTATCTTTATAGATACGTATTCGTAATACGTAGGATGTTTTTCCTAAATCTTTCATGGAGAATTGTGTAGATAACCATGCTTTAGTGCACTCTAACATTCCAACCTCATTCCCAATGAGAAGGGTCCTATCGACATAACATACAATAAACTGTACTGAACTCCTACTAGCCTGCTTGTACACATATGGCTCATACACATTTTTGACAAAGCCAAACAATTTGATTGTTTTATCAAAACATATGTTCCAACTTTAGGATGCTGGTTTAAGTCCATAGATGGACTTTGGGAGCTTACAAACCTTTTGCTCACTCCCTTTGGATGTAAAATCTTGTGGTTGCTCCATGTAAATTTTTTCTTCAATGTCATTATTGAGAAAAGTGATTTTCACATCTATTTTCCATATCTTATAGTTATAATATACAGCTATGGCTAGTAAGATCTGAATGGACTTCGGCATAGCGATTAGTGAAAGGGTTTCCTCGAAATCGATAGCAGGTCTTTTAGTGTAACCTTTTGCCACTAGTCTCGCTTTAAAAGTCATTACTTCTCCATCTACCCCAAGCTTTTGCTTATAAATCCCTTGCAACCAACATGAACTATTCATTTTGGTGGATCTACCAAAGCTCATACTTTGTTTGAGTACATGGAGTCCATTTCAGATCTCATGGCATTAAGCTAATGTCCTGAATCTGTGTTTGACATAGCTTTCTCATAGGTTTTTGGATCCTCATCTCAATAACCCATCTCATGAAGAAATTAGAACCTTTTGGGTTGCTTCTTGATCCGATCCAACCTTCTCAGAGGTTTTGTACTAAGTTTTTGCAATTCTATTATTTCCACCACTTGTGGGATTTCTAGATTGTCTTGAACTTCATCAAGCTCAATGACAACGTCTTTTCTATCCAATAGAAGTTTCTTTTCTAAAATGTGGGCATTCCTTGAGATAAATACCTTTTTTTTAGGGATCAAAGAAGTATTAACCTATAGACTCTTTTGGGTATTCCACAAACTTGCATAAAGTAGATGTACTATCCAATTTATCCCCTATTTTATATCTCACGTAGGTATGAGATCCCCAAACCTTTAGATAGTGGTAAATGGGTGCTTTGCCATGCCATATCTCATATGGTGTTTTTGGCACTGACTTTAAAGGTATTACATATAGCAACCTCATAGTCGTTTCTAAGATGTATCCCCAAAAGAATATGGGTACATTATAAAAACACATCATGGAACACACCATGTCTAACAAAGTACGATTTCTCCTCTCGACTACTCTATTAAGTTAAGATTTTTTGAGTGGAGTCTATTAAGGGCGAATCCTATTCTCTTTGGGATAATCCAAGAACTTGGCACTTAAGTATTCTTTCTCTTGATCCGATCAAAGGGCTTTAATACTAAGTTCTTTCTGCTTTTCTACTTCATTCTTATACCCTTCAAACTTTTTAAAGACCTCAAACTTGTACTTCATAAGATACACATGTCCGTACTGACTATGATCATCGATGAAAGTAATGAAGTAAGAATAGCTACTTCTCCCATTAACTCTTAGTAGTCCACAAATGTCCATATGGATCAAATCTAAAAGACTTGTAGATCATTCCATTTGTCCTACAAATGGAGCCTTGGTCATTTTTCCCTTTAAACAAGATTCACAAGTGGGAAGGCCCTCAATGCTTCTAACTTTTAGTGCTTTGAGAGCTTCCAACTTGCTCATCCTATTCTTAAAGATATGGCCAAGTCTTGTATGCCATAGAATGGCGTCTTCTTGGATATCTAGCTTCTTTTTATTCATTTGAAAATGTATTAGAGGAATGGAAAAATCAAGCATGTATAATTTATTGACTAATGTACCTCATGCAATTAAGGAACCATTCCTTAATGCTTTCAACTTTCCATTTGATATTGAAAAATCAAATCCTTTATTATCTAAAACAGGAATCAAAATAATGTTCTTAACAAGATTAGGTATATAGTAAATCAGATCAAGAACAATACAAGAATTTCCTAAGTGTAGTGTTACTACACTTTGGACCTCGGGCGCAATTCTTGCTCCATTTTCAAGGCAAAGGATCATATCCCCTTTACGTAGACTCCTTTTTCTTTCCATCCCCTATAAGGAATTACAAAGATGAGAACCACATTCAGTATCAAATACCCATGAGGAAGAATTAGCCGTTAAATGCACTTCAAAGAAAAACATAAACTTCTCAAGAGTAGCTAGGTAAGCTTTACAGTTTCTTTTCTAATGACCCTTTTCACCACAATGGAAATAATTTGTGTCAGTTTTAGCCTTCTTCTTAACTCTCCTAGAACTCTTTCTCAGATTGTTTTCCTTTTAAGGAAGAGCTCTTCTGCCTCTTACCTCCCTTTTTAGGGCCCCTCGGACCTTTCAACTTAGAGGAGATGCCATCATAAGAGATTTTTCTTTTCTCATTATTACCTCTGTGGACACTAACATGTTCACCAATTTATTATTCATAACTATTTACTTGGACATATTAAAGTTCACAATGAATTGGTTGAATGAGGGTGACAACAATTGGAGGATTAAATCTATGTAAAGTTCATTATCTATGATCACATCAAGTTGTCTAATCTTTTCAATGAGTCCTATCATCTTTAGCCTGTGATCATGGACGCTAGCCTCTTCACTCATTTTTGTCCTAAAGAACTCTTTAGACAAAGCAAACCTTTCATGTCTTGTTTGAATAGAATACAACTCTTGTAGGTGCGTATAGATCTCAAAAGCATGTTTTATATGCTCATGAGTCTTTTGGAGCTCATTAGTCATGGATGCCAAGATGAGGCATCTAACTTGTAAATCATCATCCATAATTTTTGTGAACACTTCACGAACCTCATCGGTTGAATCATCATGTAAAGTGGTTGGTGGACTTTGATCAAGAACATATGTCCTCTTATCAAAGTCAAGAATTATCTTAAGGTTTCTGAACTAATCTTGGAAGTTAGGCCTGATGAGTTTATTGGTTTCCAAAATGCTTGCGAGTGGATTTTTAGCCATTTTTTTGTTGAAGATTTCAAAAATCTGCACGAGGCAAAATAATAGAATTAGCTTGTGATTGAGTTTGATATTAAAATCATGTTCATAGTCTTTCAAGCATATTTTTCTCCCACTATTTTATCAAATCCTTCACCCCGAAGAAAAATTTGGGAAATCACATTTCCTAGTAAGAATCAAGACCCCAATAACTTGCCAATTGACCCCCGTGACTGAGTGCCATCCATGAGCAATCAAAGGGTAAGCAACTTTTGCTAATTGTTTCTCATGCAACTCTTGATATATTTTGCCTCACTTGTCATATAGACCTACGTGACTATGTGCTATCTATAATACTAAGTGTTAAGTCAAACCTACTAATTAAACTTTATCTCAAGATGGCCTCACAACATTCCCTGTGATTGAGTGCCAATGCGTGAGGGTTCCTAAGTTAAAGGGGCATCTCATGCTAAGTGTATGCTCATAGGTTTCCTCCTAAGTGAGACTCCCATGACTGAGTGCCAACACACAAAGTCGGTAACATCATTGGAAGGCTTGAATTAATTAAAACTCTTTTAATTTGTATTCATTTTGACTTAATATTGAAAATACTAAGACATTCTAAGTAGAGGTTTGCTTGCAAAGATCTTATCATTTTTTTTTCTTATTTAGGTTCTCTATACCTCAATAATGCATTTCATACATCAATAGGATATGAAAAGCGTAAATAAGTAAATAGCCTAGCATGCTTCAAAGGTGGGATGACCATGAGCCTAACCAAGTGATGCACTTAGAGCCATTGGTGCATCACTTTGGTTGATTTAAGTGGGTTGAATTAAGCTAAACTATTACATGAGTGCATTTCATACATTCAGGGGTCTTGAATTGGCCTCCATGCCTCTATTGGACACCTTGCTCCAAGCAACATTTACATGAAATGGAAATCCTCACCCCTAGAAGTTCTACTCTCATAACTTTTACAAGATAGAACAAAAGGCATGCAAGCCCCATTTAATAGAACCCATTTCAAAAACTTTGAAACAAATAAAATCAATTTAAAAGGCTCACAATCATCTCTGTACATTCATCATTCATTCAACAATTTAATGAACAATAAATAAATCTAAAATTAACAATTAATTCCATCAATTAAATGCACATCTCATAAACAAATAATTGAACCAAGCATAACACTTATGCCATCACTTGGAGATCAACTTTAATCAATTTTCAAAAGCATTCAAATATGTCAAACATAATTTTGAGGCATGGCACAACAATTGTGCAACCAATATGTGTAGTGTAAAAACTTGATGAGCATTAAAGGAGTTGAGAAAACAACTCAAAGCTCACCAATTACACACATAACTGGACTGCCTAGCAGCCCTTGGTTCACGGCTGGGCATCCCATGCGCACAGAATGTGCTTTTTGCTTGGCCAGTGCCCAGGGAGAGCCGACAGCCCCTGCTTTTGGAGTTCAAGGCATGTTAAGTCCATTTTTCACTCAATTTTTATGCACAAAAAATTTTAGCACATGTTCTCAACATCATAACAGACATTTGAGATCAATTTCCATATTCAAAACACCTTTCAAAATTGAAAATAAAAGTGCTCAAACATGCTTTCAAAAGTTGGAAAAAGTAAGAATCAAATTCTTCAAGCAATGTCCAACATAATTCCATTCAAATTGGATCCAAAATAGACCAAAACTCTTTCAATCATAAGCCAACATGCTATATCAACATATAACATCATTTAATGTCAAAACACTTTTCATCATGAATCACTATGAATTAAAACATACTAACTACATGAATTAACAATTAAATCACATGATAGCATGCTTTTAATCCATCAATCAAGGAGCCACATAAAAATCACCCAAATTCCCAAATCCATCAATTGAATTGAGAATATTGTGATATAGATCAATCCTTCACATGAATCAATCAACCAAGGAAAGTACAAATCTAAGCATGATTAAGGTTTTAATACCACTTGAAAGTAAAATAGGCACTAGGATCTATAATCAAAACTTTAAAACATGAAATAACTAGTGCTTACAAGCATTAAAGGGATCTAATCATGCCTTGTATTCAGATTTAGATATAGGATTACCTTGATAAGTAAATCTAGAATGAAACAAGTGAACTCTTCACTAGTTCTAGATTCTATCTGCTTGTGGTATAGTGAAAGTATTGTGACGATCGACCTATCAAATTACCTCCAAAAATTCTAAAAAACCTAATAAAGATAGCTAAAACCTTGGAGAATATCTAGTTAAAAATTTAGATCAATTGGCCATTTGGATAGTCTTGGAGAAATTCAAAATTTCGGACCTCGCATAGAGAGCTCTCCAGAAACAGAGCAAGCCACATGTCTTGCCTCTATTGTGATAGTCCACACACCAATAAAACTTCCTTAATTCTCTAATTCATAGGTTGAAATTGAACCAAATAATTTGGGATGAAAGAGGTAAAAATTTGGTAGGAGGAGGAAAGAAAAGCTAAGCCTTCAACACATGAAATGCTAGCTTGCACAAGGGGTTGATTTTGGAGAGAAAAATGAAGAATCTAACTCTTCACACCATTTGCACGCCACTTTCTCTCTCTGGCCGAGTACCACACTATATCTATATATTGATGTGGATTTGTGTGATACCAAGGTAGCATTACACATTCCATGAGAGGGGGCGGAGGGCGGCCAAGATGCCAAGGTGGCAAGGGAATCTAAGTTTCATTTGAATTTCATTTGCATCTTAATTACATTTAAAATCTCATTTTAAATTAATTAAGATGCCATCTCAAATCTCATTTGAGTCTTCCTTTCAAAAATGCATTCCTCCTAATTAATCTAATTAAACTCATTAATTTAATTAATTTGATTTGACTTAACTCTATAAGTCAAACTAGCTTAACTCTTTAAGCTTAATTGTTAACTTAACTCTTTAAGTTAACTTGACTAATTGATGGTTATATTGGAACCAAATAATTAAATCCTTAATTATTAGTGTAATTTTACTCCTTAAATTAGTTGATCAATTTAACACTTAAATCAATTAAGCTAAAATTGACCTTCAAACTTGGCACCAAAATTCAGTCCATTAGGATAGAGAGATCTCTTTTCTAACTCCTTAGAAAATTCTCTCCATCAATTAGGAAGCTAATTGGATTTTGTATGCGACCCAATAGGTTCTACCATTCATTGAACATGGGCTCACAATGCTTTGTGACTTTTGAATATCTTATATTTATTCTAGTTTAAAACTTCTTTTAAATTAGTCAACTCAATTCAATTAATCTCATTAATTGAAGAATACCCAATATCTATGGTCGATGTCCAACCTCAAGCTCATGGAGCCCAACTAATTGGCCGAAATAAATATTCTGGAGAACTATCATCGCTCTATGCGTGCTATGCAAATACGGTCCTTCCATCTTTTATCTTTTGAAAGAGGCCTAAGGCAAGATATTTGTTAGCTCCCTATTAGCCTCGATACTATGTCTCTATTCTCAATGTTCGAATTCATTTGTGTGACCTCACCTTTGGAAAACTTCTTTTCCAAATTTTCACACCACCTTGTACAAAGATTTCTTCGAATTGATCATTATAGAATACATAAGAGATGTGCTCGCCCTTCACAATAGTGAATAGTTAAATTTCTTCTTAGATCTCACAAATCTTCATGCCAAGTAGCTCATATCTAATCTCAACTTGAAAGACCCGCTAAGTGGTCAAGGATGAGTTAAAGTATGAGGACCAAACATAAGGTTACCATAGATCCTCAGGCTAAAAGACTAATAATATGCACTAGCATAAGCATGAGAATTAGCCATTACCGACTTGCCACTTTGGCTATCTAGTGGACTCTCTGATGGATTTTGAATGCCTTATTCTCTAACAAGCACCCATTAACATACACCCATATCTCATACAGTTGCCATGGAATGGGGTAGTCTCCAACCCTTGGATTTATGCATTATTAGTGCAAGTCTATTTAGATCTTAGATGCCTCGTGTTATAAAATCCTATGACATGAAAATTTTAAGATCACGATTGTGTGAGACTTATTCCATGGTCACCAAACCAAGTCCCATAGTCTAAGATGATCTAAGGGCTTAATCTAGATACAAAAGAAGTATAATAAAGCATAAGTTGAAGTTGGCCATATAGAGAATATCATTTAATCAAGATTGCTTTACTAGGTAATAATTTATACAAGGCTAATCTCATTGGTTTGTAGGGTACTATTCCAACACTTTCTACTTCTTAACCCTACTAGGATGCCTTAATGGTTGTTTTCCCTTCGAAGAAAAATATTTCTTCTTCTTACCCCCTTTTTTCTTGCCTCTAGGGCCTTTAGATTAGGAGGAAGAAGTAATCATTGGAGTTTTGTCTTTCTTCATTGTTACCTTCATGGTTACCAAACATGTTGACCAATTCATTAATTGTGACCTCTTGCTTAGACATATTAAAGTTCATCACAAATTAGTCAAATGAACTCATCAATAACTATAGGACCAAATGCACATAGAGGTCATTGTCTATGACTATTTTCAAAGTAGCAAGCTTCTCAATAAGCCCAATCATTTTGAGGCCATGATCATGGACACTAAACTCCTCAACCAACCTAGTCCTAAAGAGCTCATTCGATTACATGCATAGTTTGTGCCTAATTTACACTCCATACAACTCTTATAGTGCAAGTAAATCTTTGAGGTACTTTTCATATTTTTATGGGACTTTTGGAGCTCATTGGACATTGATGCCATCATGAGGCAATGTGTTTGGAGTTCATCCACTATCTATGTCATGAAGGTTTCATGTGCCTCTTGATTGGCATCGACTGGTCGACTTTGAGTTAAAACTATGTCATTCTCTTTGCACAAGCAAGGGCATCATGGGCATCTTAACCTCTCAAGAGAGATTTTAAACGCCCAATTATAGCCACTCAATAAGGTATGTTCATTACAACCTAAGCCCTCACTCTATAGCTCTATTTTCAAGTCAATTAGATTCTAACTTGAACATCGAAGTGCCTTAGTCGAGGGCTCCTTGGCAAGCCTGATGTTTGTTATTAGTTGTAGGACTTAACTTGAGTCCCCAAAAATAGTATGCTTTACTTTCATTCTGGTTGATTATATTAGGCCAGAGCTAGTACACTAGCAAACAAATCCAACCATCATCATTTGGTGCCGTCTATAGGAAATAGAGTCTATGACCAGAGAAAATGGTAAACATAAGGCGAGCCATTTAAAAGAAAAAGGAGACTAAGAGATCTCTAAGACCTCCTCCCCATCCCTAACAAGAACGGGATGTGGCTGTACCTAGTTCCCAACTAGAACAAGTCATAACTTTGACCATGCCCTAACTTATATAGTTGATAAGTGACCAAATATCAACTCAATTATCAGCTACCCTCAACAAGCACAACAACCAGCCCAAGCTAACCACTAGTGCCACTTCCATCCTTCGCAGTAAGAGAAGAGGTCCTAGATAAAGGATAGGAGTAGACAAGAGATAAGATTTCCTTTATTCAGCGTGAGGATAGTCTAGGTCAATTCCTATGGGAAGAGCTTCGCTAACATCCTTAAGAAAAGATGGTTGATTATGTGGATCACTTTACTTGACCCATTCAAGCCTAGCAGTACAATAAGTTTGAATGAATGAAAACCCAACCTAACAAAAATATGTAGCAAGCTAATCGAGAAGAATGTGAAAATGTGTCACACTAGGTCTAGCAATTGAATAGACGCCATGAGAAGAAACAAAAAAAAGAACCTTTAGCAGATAATATGCCTTGAGTTCACCATTAGTGAAAATATCCATTTATCTAGGAGATAATGAGCTCATAGCTGTCGATGTAAAAGTTTTGATTAGTCTACCTTGATATGATGGCTTCTTTAACTTGAATGAGCACTTGCTTCAATTCAAGCACATGATGCAACTCGATGGGAACAATAAGTAAATTCACATAAAAATGTCAATCACCACATTCCATGATATAGCATTTGATTAGTTTATTAAGTTGGAACTAGCGTCCATTTTCTCTTATGACCAACTTTGTGATAAATTCCTCGATCCGTTTACCCATAGAAAGACAGTTAAATTCCTATACACTTATTTGCATATAGTGAAACAAAATGAGGGAGAATCTCTTCAAGATTTCTTCACCAAATTTAACATCAAAGTGTTGAAAATTGATAGTTCTTGAATCAAATTCTTGATTGATGTGCTAATCCTTGGCCTCAAATACAAGAAATCGCCAATAGTTGGTCAGGGAGAGACTAAGGATGATGAAAGACCTACTCAACCTCACTGAGAGGAATTTGACATAAGAGGATATGAACAGAATAAAGTATGGGAATCTTGACAATGAGAAGAAAAAGGTTAAGGAGAAAGTGATAGGCAACATAAGAACAGTCATATATCTCATATTAAGGGATTTTATTACTAAATCCCATTAAATATTGCAAAGAAAAAGGTTCTGTTTGCCATCCAGCATGATAAACTCCTAAGAAAGCCTAGAAAATCAATTGAAACTAAGGCTATGAAGAGATCTATGAAATACTATCAATTCTATAAACAAAAAGAGTAGGACACTAAAAATGGCTTCAATCTACATGACGAGATTAAGAAGCTTATTCGATAAGGATATTTAAAGAAATTTGTTGAAAAGAAAGCCAGGTGGGAGATGGGCTCGACCAACTAGACCTCTTGTAGAGAAAGGTTAGTCAACTTAAGAAAGAAAGACAAGAGAGAGAAACTAGTTATCAATCCATGTTAACCTCTTAGAGATGTGAGCGATACAATTGTAGAAGAAGCGATGGGCGAAGACTTCATAACAACCAAAAAATAGAACCAGAGGAGATTGGAATCGACTAAATCTTTCTCAGTTAAAATAATTTTTCAACTCTCCATTAGTGTAGAGCCCATCTCCTTTTTTGATCCTGACCTCTCGCACATCAAGCAATAAGAAACTATTGTTAAGCTAGATTGCCCCCCAGTCATGTCAGTTGAGATTGCAAACTTTAAGGTCAGAAAAGTTTTAGTTGACAATAGTAGTTTGGTGAACATAATTTTTTGGTCAACTTTGATGAGGATGAATATGGGAAAGCTAAAGTTTGAGCCAATTCACACCATTATGTTAGATTTGGAGAATCCTAGATCATTTCTGAAGGAACCATAAATTTGTCTACCTCATTCGGTGAAGCGCCCTAAAAGAGAACACTTGTGGTTAACTATCTAGTAGTTGATGCACCCTTTTCCTATAATGTCATAATTGGGCAACCAGCAGTGAACAAATTCAGGGTAATTGTCTTGTCCAACTACATGAAGGTTAAGTTTCCAATAGTTGTTGAAACATGTGAATTACTCTATAATATGAAAGAAGCCTACCGATGCTACATTATCTCTATTAAGGTAAGTGAGCAAAAAACTCAACCTAAACTGAGTCCTTCGGGAAAGGTCTTAGTAACACAACATAAAGAGGGACAACAAGTAAAAAGAGAAAGTTTGAAGAACCTAGGGTCAAATGGGTTGGAGAATTCAAAACTAGAAAGCTTGAGCCTAAAAATCCTAACCAAACTACAAGGATTAGGAGTAATATGAGAAGTAACATGAAATTTTTGATGGTCAACTTCCTTAAGAAAACATGCATGTTTTTGCTTGGAATACAATTGAACTCTAGGGAATTAACCCTGGCATCATCGTCTACTACCTAAATGTGGACATCTTATTCAAGACGATGAAGTAAAAGACTAGGACTTTCATTGTTGAAAGATGCTAGATCATCAATGAGAAGGTTAACAAATACTTAGAGGCTAGTTACATTATAGAAATTCAATATCCTTTTGTCCTAAAGAATGAGGGCAAGTGGAGAATGTATAATAATTTTACTAATTTGAATAAATTATCCTAAAGACCCTTACCTACTACATCGAATAGATTTACTAGTTGATTCAATAGCATATTGTGATCTTTTAAGCATAATGGATGTATTTTAGGATTATTATCAAATCTTTATGGCTCTGGAAGATAAAGATAAGACCTCCTTTGTGGTACCCAATGGTTTATACTATTTTTTGATCATGCCTTTTGGCCTTAAGAATGTAGGTGCAACTTACCAAAGATTTGTGAACTTTATGTTCAAGAATGAGATCTGGTGGATCATGGAGGTCTATGTCGATGACATGATTATCAATACATAAAGAGAGTAAAACCATTTAACTAACCTTAGCCATACCTTCTCAATACTAAAAGCATTTGGCATGAAGCTCAATCCCAATAAATATATGTTTGGGGTGAGAGAAGAGATACAGAGGCAAACCCAAAAACGATTCAAGCAATTCTGGACATCTCACTACCCTAAATAGTTAGGGATGCATAGAGACTTGTCGAAAGGATCATAGCTCTAGGTCGGCTTATTGCTCGACTAGCCAACAAAAACCTATTATATTTTAAAATCCTCAAGAATGCAAGGAAGTTTTAGTAGATAAAGCAATGTGACTAAGCTTTGGTCGAATTGAAATAACATTTGTCAGCACTGCTAGTGCTAGCCAAGCTAGAGATTAGAGGGATCCTACATGTTTATCTAGTAATCTTACTAACAACAATCAACTTCCTCCTAGTCTCCATTAGACATGGCAACCATAGGCCAACATATTATAACAGCAAAGCTTTGAAAGGCCCATAGCATAATTCCTTGGAGATCGAAAAGTTTGCTCTCACTTTAGTTACTATAGTTAAGAAGTTGAGGCCCTACTTTCAATCCCACTTTATAATTATCCTAATGAACCAATTATTGAAACAAGCACTGCCAAAATCGAACATGTTAGGAAGGTTAACTAAGTAGGCTATCAAGCTAAGAGAATTTGATATCACTTTTTAGTCTCAAACTATCATAAAAGCCTAAGTGTTAGCAGACTTTATGGCAAAAGTCTTGACCTGCTTGAGAAAGTAGACCAAGATTTATCTATTTAGACACTACATGCTAATGGCTAAGCAATTTCTATAGGAGAAGGAACAAGCATCTCCCTACACTCCTTTTAGGCTGAGGAGTCTGACTTTGCCATAAAATTCTACTACCTTCTCACTAATAATGAAGTTGAGTATAAAGCCTTTTTAGCTGGTATGAGAGTAGCCATTGATAAGAAAATTGAGTAACCAACAACCATTATGGATTTCCAATTGGTTGCTGAACAATTCAAAGGAAATTTTAAAGTAAAAGAGACCATAATGAGTAAGTATCAAGCTGAGGTTAAAAAATTGCAACAATAGCTCAAGAGATTCACCTTTAGCCAGGTCTTGAGATCAAAGAATGAAAGGGTAGATGCTCTATCCAAGTTTGCCTGCTCTAAGAAAGGAACTAGAGATAGAACCATCACATTTCTAATCTTCAATAAACCCACTATATGTGGTCTTGACCAAAATTTGATTGGGCAAATCTAAGAATCAGCTCTCTCCTAGCAGAATGAAGTCAAAGCCTACTTAAGGGAAAAAAAGGTGCCCAAGGATAAAGTAAAAGCACACAGGCTTAGAGGTCGAGCGATGAAGTTTGCCCTTGATGAGTATGATCAGCTATATAGGAGATTCCTTTCGAACCATCATCGAGGTGCCTAACATCAAGTAGGCTCTAGAAGTCTCATAAGAGATCTATTCGGCTATCTATGGTAATCACTCAGGAGGATAAGCATTGGCCCACAAGGTCTCAGATACTGATATTTTTTGCCAATCTTACTAAAAGATATAGTTGATTTCCCCAAAAAATGCCTTTACTACCAGTCCACTTCAACATCCCTCATTAGCCCACATCAATATTTGTACCAGTTTATATCACATGTCCATTTGATCAGTAAGGGATAGCCATAGTTAGTCCTTTTACAAAGTCTATAGGCTAAAGAAGTACATGATGTTGCGGTCAAGTACTTCATGAAATGGGTCAAAGCAGAAACGGTCCTAAAGATAACTAATGTGGCCATTAGAAGTTTCTCATGGAAAAATATCATCTTCAATTTTGATTTGCCAAAAGTGCTTATATCAAATAATGGGACATAATTCCAAAGCAGAACCAAGAGAAACTAGTGTGAATTTTGGAAATTTGACAACATTTCACTTGGTTGTAAACCCTCAGTCCAATGGGCAAACTGAAGTCAAAAATAAGACTATTTTGGACCACAATAAGACTTAACTTGAAGGATCCAAAGCAAGTTGGGTAGAAGATCTCCTTAGGGTCTTATGGGCCAATAGAATCACTCTTAAATTGCCACAGGCCAAGCCCTTACAGTTTGGTCTATGGATTAGAAGTAGAATTAATGCTGTTGGAATTATGCCCGGTAAGCCAATGAGATTGTCCTTGTAAACTATTTCACTCATGGTACAATCTTGATTGAATAATATTCTTTATATAGCTATCTTAATTAGGAAGAATAAATTTTGGAGGGAAGACCCAAATGAAATTTGAGATGGCATCTTAATTAATTTAAAATGAGATTTCAAATGTAGTTATGATGTAAATGAAATTCAAATGAGATTTAGATTCAAATTTTGCCACCTTGGCAACCCCATATGGCGGCCCTCCCCCCTTATGCATTGTGTGATGCCAACTTGGCATCACACATTTTTAGCATCTATATATAGATATAGAGAGAGGAGATCGTGCATATGCTTATTGGTGTGAAGAGTTAGATTCTTCATTTTCCTTCAAAATATTTGCAAACTAGCATTTTATTTGTTGAAGGCTAAGCTTCTTTCTTCACCCTACCCCCAATTCAGCCTCCATCATCATACAATCTTTGGTCTTACTCAAAATCATAGACTAGAGATTTAGGAAGATCTCATTGGTATGTGGTTCATTACAATAGAGGCAAAGCATGTGACTTGCTTATTTTTAGATATCCACCTGCTCGAGGTTTGACTTTGCGATTTCTCTAGGACGTTCCAATTGGCCAATTGATCTTAAATTATTATTTCAAAAATTTTGGAGGTGATTTGATAAGGCAAACGTCGCTATTTTCTTGATGCGTTACTAGCAAGCAAATTCTAGAACCAGTGAAGTGTTCTTTTGAAGAATTAGACTCTTACTTTCCTAATTTTTGAAAGCATGTTTGAGTACTTACATTTCTAGTTTTAAAAGGTGTTTTGAATCTTGAAATCTATATGAAATGTATGTTATAATGTTGAGAACATGTACTAAAATTGTTGGTACATGAAAATTGAGTGGAGAACACACTTGGTGAGCCATGAACCCCAAAAGCCAAGGCTGCTGGCTGAGCAGCGTGTGCCAAGGGCTGCCAAGTAGTCCAATTTTAGGGGCATTTGGTGAGCTTTGAGTTGTTTACTCAACTCCTTTAATGCTCAATAAGTTTTTGCACCACATACATTAGGTGCACAAGTGTTGTGCAATGTCTTAAAATTATGTTTAACATATTTGAATGCTTTTGAAAATTGGTTAAAGTTGATCCCCAGTTAATAGCATAATTGTTATGCTTGGTTCAATTATATGTTTATGAGATAAGTATTTAATTGTTGGAATTAATTGTTAATTTTAGATTTATTTATTATTTATTTAATTGTTGAATGAATAATGAATGAATGGGGATGATCATGAGCCATTAAAATTAATTTTATTTGTTTCAAAGTTGTTGAAATGGATTGTATTAAATGGGGCTTGCATGCCTTTTGTTCTATCTTATAAAAGTTACGAGAGTAGAACCATTAGAAGTGAAGATTTCCATTTCATGTAAATATTGCATAGAGCAAAGAGTCTAATAGAGGCATGAAAGCCATTTGAAGACCCATGAATGTATGGGATACACTCATGTAACAGTTTAATTTAATTCAATCTACTTAAAATCAATTGAAGTGATGTACCTATAACTCTAAGTGCATCACTTAGTTAATCTCATGGTCGTCCCACCCTATGAGCATGCTAGGTTATTTACTTATTTACACTTTCTATATCCTATTTATGTATGAGATGCATGATTAGGATATAGAGAATCTAAATAAGAAGATAAAAATAATGAGATCTTTGCACGCAAAAATCCTTCACTTAGAATGTCTAAGTAATTTCAAATATTAAGTCAAAATGGATATAAGTTAAAAAAGTTTTAATTAATCCAAGCCTTCCACCAATAGTGTATGCCATGATGATACTACCGATTTTATGTGATGGCACTCGATCACAGGGGTCAAATTTAGGAGAGAGCTATAAGCATAAACTAGCATAAGATGCACCTTTAACTTGGGAACCCTCACGCATTGGCACTTGGTCATGAAGGATGTCGTGAGGCCATCTTGAGATAAAGTTTGATTGGTGGGTTTGACTTAATACTTAGTAGCATAGATGGTGCATGATCATGTGTGTCTATATAAAAAATGAGGCAAAATATATCAAGAGTTGCATGAGATGCAATTAGCAAAAGTTGCTTAGCCTTTGATTACTTGTGGATAGCACTTGATTATGGGGGTCTATTGGCAAGTCATTAGGATCTTGAATCTCACTAGGAAATTTGATTTCTTGAATTCTTCTTGGGGGTGAAGAATTTTATAAAATAGAAGGAGAAAAACATGCTAGAAAGACCATGAATATATTTTAATATCAAATTCAGTCACATGCTCATATTCTTTTTTTCACTTTTAAGGATTTGTAAAATCTCAAGAATGATTAAAATTCCACTTAACATTATTTTGAAAACCAATAAACCAACCGGGTCAAACTTCCACGATTAACTTAACCTCTAAAATTGTTCTTGATTTCTACAAGTAGATATAGGTCCTATATCATGGTACACTTAATCCCGTTGGAATTAATGTAGATCTAGAGACACATGAAAAGTTCACAAATTAGGCTTAGGATCGTCCTATCCCTTAGTTTATGAAGCCATCTAAAAACTTTAAAAGTCTCAAGGACACATGAATTGTACCTTGCTTAAAGTTTAAAAAGAGTTGTAAAGCAAACAAGGTATGAGAAATTAATGTTGTGAGAGGAGACTTTTCAAGCTAGGATGAATGTGAAGTCATGTGTCATCGACTATGGTCTAAAGATGATTAGGCTCGGAGAAGCTTTTCAACTTAAACATAGTAATGGACAATGATCTCTATGAGGATTTGATCTTTACATCTTCGTTGAGTTTTATTGATCAAAGTGTTGATCTAGATAGAGACTACCATGACAAAGCCAAACCTTTGATACTTGTTTTCTCCTCTAAGGCTATGAGCCCTAGGGGTGCTAGAAAGGGAGGTAAAAGGAAGAAATGTTCTTCCTATATGGGAAAACAACTATCAAAGGCATCCAAAGGAGTTAAGAAGATCATAAGGGTATAGTCGATATTATTTATTTCTGTTTTGGTTAGATAGGCCATTGGAATAACTATTGCAAGGAATATCTTGCAACCCTTAATAAGGTCATGTATTTTATTAAAGTGCATTTAGGATGAATTCTTCCTTATTGATATATGATATTGCATATGGGTCTTTTCTAAGTTGTTACAAAAGAATAAAACTAATTAATATAGATATGATCTACCGCCTTAGCTAAGGAGAAAGAGTTGGGTCCAAAGTCGAAGGCGTACAATAAGTTAAACTTAGAGAACTTCATACTTGTATTAGACCTTTGTCATAAAGTACCTTATATTGTTGATAAAAATATTTCTATTCCCATTTTAGATAGTGAAGGACTTGATCCTTTTACATCAAACAGGAGATTGAAAGCATTAAAGAATGGATTCCTTAATTGCTCATGGTTCACGTAACAAAGAATTGTACATATTGGATTCTTAACCATCACTAATGCACTTTCAACTAAGTAAGAAATTAGATATCCAAGATAATGCCATGATGTGGCATATAAGACTTAGTTATATCTCCAAAAATTAGGATGAACAAGTTAGAAGCTCTCGAAACACTAAATGTTAGTGGCATTGAGAACCTTCCTACTTGAGAATCTTGTTTGAAAGGATAAATGACCAAAGCTCCTTTCGTAAGACAAACGGAGCACTTCACAAATCCTTTGGATTTGATCCATACGGATGTTTGTGGACCACTAAAACTTAGTGGGAGATGAGGCTATTCTTACTTCATCACCTTCACTGATGGTAATAGTCAGTACGAACATGTGTATCTTATAAAGTACAAGTTCAGGGCCTTTGAAAAGTTCAAAAAGTATAAAAATGAAGTAGAAAAGCAAAAGGGACTTAGTAGTAAAGCCCATCGATTGGATCAAGAGAAAAAAAATACTTAAGTACCATATTCTTGGATTATCTAAAAGAGAATGGGATCTCTCTCAATGGACTCCACCTGGCACACCCCAACACAATGGAGTAGCCGAGAGGAGGCACTGTACCTTATTGGACATGGTACATTCCATAATGAGCTTTTTCGATGTGCTTATATCCTTTTGAAGATACGCTTTAATGATGGCAGTGAAGTTACTAAGACTAGTACCTTCAAAGTCAGTGCCAAAAATACTATATAAAATATGGCAAGGTGAAGCACCCTTTTACCACTATCTAAGGGTTTGGGGATTTCTCACCTACATGAGATGAATAGTAGGAGATAGTTGGATAGTAGATCCACCTTGTGCAAGTTTATGGAATACCCAAGAGAGTTTATGGATTATTAGTTTTATGATCCCTCAGAACAAAATGTATTTATTTTGAGGAATGCCACCTTTTTGAAAAAAGAATTTCTATAAGATAAAAAAGGCATTATAATTGAACTTAGTGAAGTTCAAGACGATCAATTAATCCTACAAGTGGTAGAAACAAATAAATATCAAAGATCCTCACACATAACCTTTGGAAAGGTCGAATTGGATCAAGAAACAACCCGAAAAGTTCTAATTTCTTCATGAGATAGGTCAATTAGATAGAGATCTGAAGATCTATAAGGAAGTTATGTTGGACGTACACTCGAGGTATTGGCTTGAAGCCATGAGATCTGAAATGGACTCTATGTACTCAAACAAAATATGGACTTTGGTAGATCCACCAAAGGAAATAGATGGACAAGTGGTGACTTTTAAGGTGCGACTAGTGGCAAAAGGTTACACTTAAAAACCTGATATCAATTTCAAAGAAACCTTTTCATTAGTCACTATATCTAAGTCCATTCGTATTCTACCTACCGTACCTGATATGTGATATGGCAAAAGGATGTGAAAACCACTTTCCTCAATCGAGACATCAAAGAAGAAATTTATATGGAGCAACCACAAGGTTTTTCATCTAAACGGAGTGAGCAAAAGGTTTGCAAACTCTAGAGATCTATTTATTGACTTGGATTGGCATCCTGAACTTAGAACATACATTTTTGATAATTTAGTCAAATTATTTGACTTTGCCAAAAGGTGTATGAACCTTAGTTGTATAAAAGGGCTAGTGGGAGTAACGTATACTTTATTGTGTTTATGTCGATTGTATCCTTTTCATTGGGAATGAGGTAGGGATGTTAGAGTGTACTAAAGCATAGTTATCTACATAATTCTCCATGAAGGACTTAGGAAATGCGTCCTGCATATTGGGAATATGTATCTATAGAGATAGATCAAGGTGGATACTGGGGCTTTCCTAAATCTCGTACATTAAACAAGATACTAAAGAGGTTTAGTATGGAAGAATCTAAGAAGGGATTCCTTCTTTTGGGATGTAATTTTCGTCTCTCTAAGTTTATGGCCCCTTAGACTATCAATGAAAGACACAGAATGTCCCACATACTTTATGCATCCACTACATGGAGCATAATTATATGCCGTTCAATGTACAAGATTAGATATGGCACACTTGCTAAGCGTTACGAGTAGGTTCCAATTCGTTCCTAGTGAATGACACTGGAAGACCATTAAAATAATCCTTAAGAATGACTAAAGACTTATTTTTGGTATACGACAATGGAGAATTGAAACTTGTAGAGTTTTTGGATATTAGTTTCCAATCCAATGTAGATAACTTAGTATCTATTTTTGGATACATATTTTGCCTTAATAGTGGCATAGTGTGTTGGAAGAGTTCCAACTAGACACTATAGCCTAAATAACCACCAAAGTGAAATACTTTGCAATTTTGGAAACCACAAAGAAAAGTGTTTGGATAAAAATTTCATCCAAGAGTTGGATGTAGTGCCTAACGTGCACAAGCTTGTGATTATCTTAGAAAGATAATTTAGGACTTAAGCCAAGAGCTCATCAGTGATCCAAACACATTAAATGTATTATTATTTGATATATGATACCAATTAATAGAGGTGGCAACCAAGTGGATAAAAGTTGCCTTAGAAGAGAATATACTAGAACTATTGTATTAAACCCTAAAGCTAAAGGTATTTGGAGGACACCTTATGAAGATGGGTCTCAAAGCTACAAGGCATTGGCTTTAGGACAAGTGAGAGATTGTTGGAATAGTACCTTACAAGCCAATTAGATTAGCCTTGTAAGCTATTTCACTCATAGTACAATCTTGATTGAATGATATTTTTTATATGGTCATCTTCATCTTATGCTTTATTTCACTTTACTAGTATTTGAATGAAGCCTTTAGATCACCTATGACTATGAGACTTAGTTTGGTGACCATGGAATAAGTCTCATACGGTAGTGATTTTAAATCTTCCAAGTCTAAGATCTGGATAGACTTGTACTAATGATGTATAAATTCGAGGGTTGGAGATTACTCCATTCCATTAGCAATTGTATGAGATATGGATGTATGTTAATAGGTGCTTGTTAGAGAACAAGACATTAAAAACCTATCGAAGAATCCACTAGATAGTCATAGTGGCAAGTTGATAATGGCTAGTTCTCCTGCTTGCGCTAGTGCATATTATTAGTCCTTTGACATGAGGATCCATGGTAACCTTGTGTCCAATCCTTATGCTTTGACTCTTCCTTAACCACCTAGTAGGTCTTTCGGGTTGGGATTGGGTATGAGCTACTTGGCATGAAAGTTTGTGAGATCTAAGATGGAATCCGACTCCTTATTGTTGTGAAGGGCGAGTGCATCTCTTATGTTTTCTATGATGATCAATTTTCAAAAATCCTTGTACAAGGTAGTGTGATAATTTGGAAATAGATTTTTCCAAAGATAAGGTCACACAACTGGGGTCAAATATTAAGAATAGAAACATAGTATCGAGGTTATTAGAGAGCCAACAAATATTTTGTCCTAAGCCTCTTTCACGAGATAGGAGACAAAAAGACCGTATTTACATGGTACGCATAGAGCGATGATGGTTCTCTAGAATATTCATTTTGGCCAATTAGTTAGGCTCCATGGGCTTGAGGTTGGACATCGACCATGGAGATTTGATACTATTCAATTAATGAGATTAATTGAATTAAGTTGACTAGTTTAAAAGGAGTTTTAAACTAGAATGAATATAAGATATTCAAAAGTCACAAGGAGTTGTGAGCCCATATCCAATGAATGGTAAAACCTATTGGGTCACACACAAAATTCAATTAGCTTCCTAATTAATGGAGAGAATTTTCTAAGGTGCTAGAAATAGTGTCTCCTAGTAGACCAATTTTTGGGGCCAAGTTTGAAAATCAATTTTAGCTTGATTGATTTAAGTGTTAAATTAGTCAATTAATTTAAGAGCTAAATTAGACCAATAATTAATGAGATAATTATTTGGTGCCAACATGATCATCAATTGGTTAACTTAAAGAGTTAAGTTAATGAATTTAACTTAAGGGGTTAAGCTAGTTTTACTTAAAGAGTTAAGTCAAAGGATAATTAATTAAATGAAAGAGTTTAATTTGATTAATTAGGAAGAATGAATTTTGGAGGGAAGCCTCACATGAGATTTGAGATGGCATCTTAATTAATTTCAAATGTGATTTCAAATGTAATTAAGAAACAAATGAAATTCAAATGAGATTTGAATTCAAATTTTGCCACTTTAGTAGACCCATATGGTCGCCCCCCTTATGCATTGTGTGATGCCAACTTGATATTACACATTTTCAGCATCTATATATAGATATATAGAGAGGAGGTCATGCATATGTTTATTGGTGTGAAGAATTAGATTCTTCATTTTCCTCCAAAATATTTGCAAGCTAGCATTTCATGTGTTCAAAGCTAAGCTTCTTTCTTCCTCTTCCTACCCTAAATTCAGCCTCTGCCATCAAAACATCTCTGGTCTTACTCTAAATCATAGACTATATATTTAAGAAGATCTCATTGGTGTGTGGATCATTTCAAAGAGCCAAGGCGTGGGACTTGCTCATTTTTGGAGATCAACCTGCTCGAGGTCCAACTTTACTATTTTCTCCAAGATGTTCCAGATGGACAATTGATTTGAAATTTTAACTTGAAGTTCTCTAAGGTGTTTCTAGGTTCATATATTTTTTCATAATTTTTGGAGGTGATTTGATAGGGTGATCATCGCAATCTTCTCGCTACGCCACTAGTACGCAGATTCTAGAACCAATGAAGTGTTCACTCGATACTCTTTGGATTTGCTCAACAAGATAATCCTCTGTCTAAATCTGAATCATAGGAATGATTAGATCCTTGATTAGCTTGTAAGCACTAGTTACTTTGATGTTTTGATATTAGATCCTAGTGCCTTACTAGCCTTCAAATACAACTATAGCTCCAGTAATTCATTATAACCCAATTAGAAATAAATCCAAACAAAAGTTGGACCTTGAGATAATCGATGAGCTGCACTAGTAGGCATGCACAACAGTGTAAACGTATAAGTCAATGATGGCCCAACACTAGAACAAAGGAGTTTGACCAAGAAGTTTTAAGATGGGAGACTTCGTCTTCAAGAAAATTGAAGTTTCAAAAAATATGGGAAAAGTCAACCCAAAATAGGAGTGCCCCTACTCAGTAATCAAAGTGACAAAGCACAACTCTTATCAACTAGTGGACATGGACAAAAACAAGCTCCCTCGACTATGGAATGCAATAAACTTGAAAACATTTTATGTATAAAGAGACCAATGTCTCTATTCAATTTTTTTATAATTTGGTTCCAAACCAATAAAAGTGATTTAAATTTGATCAATCACTTGTTCTCAATTGCAACTAGGGCGTCTAGCCTAATCATGTAAATGAGAAAATCATTTAAAGTAGACCCCATAGTCTACCATAATTTATTCAACCTTGTAGTTGGCCATAATTTACTTTCAAACCACAATCGCAGTGTATATCCCAATCACTTAAAAAATGAAAAAATCATTTAAAGTTTACCCTGTAATCAACCATAATTTAAATTTGATCATGTAGTTGATCATCATCTTCATAGTTGTCCACTGGGTGCATATCTCACGACACAAAGATTACATAGCAACTTGAATTCAATTCAATAAAGTCGACCTATGATTGACCATGGCTTCAAGCCTATTTATTTGATTACGGCAAAAATATTTTAAAGTTGACCTAGGAGTCAACTACAAAGACTATCTCAAAGTCATTCACGAAGGCGAACTCTTTTGCCACCTTTACCACCCTTAAGTGGATAGAAGCTTCAACCCCTTCGACTGGGGCATTCTCATCGACAAGCACTGCATTAGGATAGTCCTCAAGCTACTCATTCTATAACATATTTAGATAGGCTTTATCTTTTAGTTGAAAATGGTGGCCCAAAAACTCCAGCTATTTCAAGGCCTTCTCAAAAGCCTCTTTTGTGTCATCAACTGTAAAGACAATGATCACATCTTGGAAAGTAGGTAATAGTAAAAATTGTTGAATTGCTTCCTTGCGAATGCTTGGTAATACCTTAAAGAACTTATCTCGAGCATATCAAGTAATGCTATTCTATCCCAATACTCGGCTAGAATTTTGTGTTGCTTTCGCCTCCAATCTCACCTTTTGTAGTAAAAGATCCAGGAAACTATTCTTGGATATGGAAGCCAGCAACTCCATATCCTTTTCCCTAACTTGTTTGGTCAGCTTGGTGATCTTCAATTGTAGCAACTCGAGCTGAGTCTTTATCATTTTAGTGTGCTCTTGCTCTTTTGTGGGCTTCTCATAATCTCCCTGGGCCAACTCAGCCCTTTGATAAAAGTTATAGCCTAGTTAGCTAACTTGTAACAAGAGAAAATCTAATCAAAAATTGAATGCAAATTTGGTCAAAATAAGTAAAACATAACTAGAAACTTACCATGTTTGCATGGTGTGTAAATGCTTTTAAAGATTCTAGCTACCCCATATCTAACATCTTTTTTTTAGTCAGACATAAAGAGATATGCCATCAGCACCTTTAGAGGTCCCACTCTAACTGACCTCGTCCCTAGCATAGATGTCATATTCTGAACCCCAATTTCAAGCCTAAACTTTAGGGATAAAAAAGTGGGTAGGGCAAAACTTCATCGTCTGGTCAAGGATTGAAGAGCGAAGACTTGCCAGCCTTTTTCTTCCCATTCTCAACAGTAATTCTCTTCAAAGGAGGGGCTTGCTAGCCGACCATTGTCCTTTTCTATTGAGGTACTAGGTTGTTGGCCTTGATTGGAACTAGTCAGATAGTAGGAAGTACAAATGACGGCACCTTCTATTGCAGAGCACTTTGAGAGGCAACCTCCCATTGAGAAATTACTTGTTGATGCTCTTGTTCTTTTTGCTAATAGGCCATGGCTTGTTGGCGAGTACGGTTCATTATTTCTACTTGATCTGAAATAACACAAAAGTAAATACATTATTATCGACTGGAAACTATAAATAAAAAATAACAGGAAATAACAATGGTATCTACTTAGTTGGGCATTAGTTGACAAATCCAATCAAGCAGGCAATAAGCTTACCAACTCCAAGTTTCTCTTCAATATACCCCAATGCTTCTATTCCACCAAACTTGACCAGATCCTAAATAAATGTGTTATTCTAGAATGGGCTCTCTTGCCAGGCATCTCGACCTAACCCTTAAGCCACCTCTGGGTATATTGAACCTGACCCCACCTAGACCGCAAATAAAGAAATAGCATTTTTTCCACACTTTGCAATGTGAAGAAGAGGGGGTTATTAGTATTTTTTGATGAGGGCTAATGGTAAGGTAACAAAGGCTTGACTCCATAGTATTGCTTAACTTCTAGGATTTTAGGATGTGGAAGAAGTTGCTAAATTTATGAAAGATGGGGGTTGGTTGTGTATGAACATTAAAATGATAAAAATGTATAGGGTTGAAAAATAGTTTGGGAGTAATTGGGTGATACAAACTTAAAGGCCAGTTTGGAGATCGACAATAGGCTGTGCTATGGGAAACCTAAGCCCACACTTTAGGCATCCTCAAAAATTATTATACAACCAATTGGAGTTCAATGCATCCTACTACTAGGTTAAAGGACGATCAACTCGAACTCTGGGGGAACGTGATTCAAGTGCCTGATCAACTCTAGATCCCTATCTTTGATTTCAAATCTTATATCACTATGGTGATCAACAGTGAATATCCTAACCTAGGACACCGAAGGTCGATTATCCTCCCTAGAGAGCCCAGCTCCCCCCATGAAATCAACCATCATAGCTCAAACTATCAAATGAGCTGGTACTATCACTAGAAAGCTCACTAGTCCCACTAGTCAAGTCATTTACCTTCAAGGTCGGATCCGCTTTTGACTAGGTCTCCTCAGTATCACTCTTCCTATTACTACCCTCTTCAAAAATTCTAAGCATGTTTTTATAAAATAATTGGCCAAAATTAAAAAGAGTAACTTAGTCAACATTAAAGGGAACTTACATAATTTGCAAGAGTAGAAGAAACTCAACTATGAGAAAGAGTAGTAGATTCACAAAGCTCGACGTCTCAAAATGTAATAAAAGTGCCAAATGAAAATTTTCATTGCTCTAATTAATGCTCTTAGCTAACAGGTAGCTTAACTAGCTAAAATGACTAATTACTGGCAATTACTTATGCAAGTACAAATTGATAAAGTGCACTACCTAATGTAACTGATGCATTAAATGCACTCAAACCCTGGTCTAGCTTTGAAATTTAAAGATCTTAAATGCATTGGATCCTTAGTCGAACATATTCCAATTTTCCAAGTCAGCTACTCCTCATTTTATTCTTATCAAATAGCTCAATCAAGACTCAGGAATGGGGGGACTCATGGTATGGGATAGCCCAATAGGCTTAGCCTACTAATAATTAACTAATTAATCGACCAAGCCCAAATCCTCATTAGGTATTTTCGCCAACACATTTACAAACACCTTTTCAATCAACCAAAGTGTGGTCAATCAGCTTGAGAATGACCATTTAGTCCTTAGCTAAAAAGGCCTTTGAACCTAAGAAAGTTCCATTATCTCGACCAGAGAGTGGTTAAATGACTTGTAGACAAGAAAACATCTTGACCCTATGAGGTTGATCAGAGCAACATAAAGCAACCCCACGCTACTAATCACAGTCATATCGAATATGCCATAACCACCACTTTACCACATTAAATATGCTGATAGGTAATGTGCCTCCATATTTATGGTGCATGCCTCCACTATACCACCATTCTACCTTTACATTAAATGTAGAGAATTCCCCCATATCCTAAAGAGTATGAGAAGGCACCACCTGGAGAAATATATAGAAAGAAGAAGATCTAAAGGTCCTCAACTAAGGATAAAGGCCCTCTTTGCACAAGCAAGGGCATCATAGACATCTTAACCTCTCAAGAGAAACTGTAAATACCCCATTACAATCTTTTAGCAAGATAAGTTTATTACAACCCTTCACTCTATTGCTCTCTTTTGTGGTCGATTAGATATTGACTTTAACATTAGAGTGCCTTAGCCGAGGGCTCCTCAATAAGCCTAACATTTGTTATTAGTTGCAAGACTCAACCCCACTCTACCTAAACACTCTGCCTAACTCTTGTTTTGGTCGATTATGTTAGGCTAGAGCCTAGTACACTGGCAAACAGATCTAACCATCATCAATAATGTAAAGATAATTGGTTTAAATTTTTATTTTTTATTTTAATTAAAATAAAATTTTATTTTAATTGGTTTAAATTTTATATAAATTTTAATTAAAGATAATTGGTATAATCAATCAAAATTTTAATTAAAGATAATTTGGTTTATTTTTTTAATTATTATTAAAAAAATTTATTTTAAATTTTGTTCTTTTTTAATTAATTAATTATTTATTCTTTCAATAAATAAATTAATTAGTTGTTTTGAATATGTTTTTATATAATATCGTTGAGCATGTAATTAAAAATACTAATTAATTAAGTATGTTTTAGACTATGAATTAATTAAAATATTAATTTCAAATAAGTCCTTAAAAAATTTGAATTTCTTATAATACCAGCCTAGAAGATATTTTTGTCCACAATAAAAGGTCAAATTTGGTAAAAAATGAGGCCAATTATCAAAATGGCATTTTTGGAATCTAACTTAAATTTTTTAATGGCAATTATCAAAACCCTAACATTGACTAATGGCTAAGTTGAAATATTGGACAACGACAAACGTTAAGAGGGTGCATGTAATTTTCAAAACAACAAGAATTTTTTTGTAATGAAGCCAAACCTCAGGAGATATGGATATAATTCACCCTTGAATTTAAATTAAACCAATTTAAAAGATCATGTTCATTCCCATACTTCCATCATCCATTCAAAAATTAAATGAAAAATATCTAGAATTGACATTTAATCCAACAATTAAAAGTTTATCATATAAACAATTAATTAGAGGCAAAATTAAGCATAACGTTAATGCATCCCAATTTTGCACAAACTTGAAGTGCATACTTAAATTTGATCTTAAAAGCAATCAAAAATGTCCAACATCACTTTGAGTACTTACACAACACTAATGCATCAAAATTGTATGAAATAATCAAGTTTATGAGGGCAAAAATGCATAAAATGGTAACATGTCATGCCTAGGCAGCTTTAGGCAGGTTACTGCCTAACCAGCTATCTAAGCGCATGGCAGGACCACACACAGCACCCCTGCTACATTGCTAGAGGTTGGCCAGCCAGTAAGGGCCCTGCCACAAGGTGGTTAATCTACCATTTTGCCTTGTTTTTGCTCTTTTGCCTTCTTAAACCTCATGGTCACTCCTATAATGTCATTCCATACATATTTTGACAAATTTTCAGAATATAAACACCTTTAAAACTGAAAAGTAAAAAGCACAAAAAGCTTCAGAAATCAAATCTAAGGTAAAATCACTAATATTTAAAAAATTCCAAGTAACTCCAATCCAATTGGATCCAAAAGTTGCCAAATTCTTTTAAGCAATTAAGAACACACTAAATCACCATTTAATATAATCTAATGCTAAATTAGCAATTGAATTAAAACTCGTATCAACATATGTAAAACACAATCTAGCACATATTGACATATTTTAATTCAACAAATATAGAGCCACATGCATCAATTCCAAAAATTTGAATCAATCAATTGAATCAAGAATTTGGAGGTTTTGAATTAATCCATCACATGAATCAATTCATCAAATCCTAAATAAGGCATAAAATGGCTCTTATACCACTTAAGAGTGTGATATTGCAAAGATCCAAGTAATTTGCAAAATTAAAAGCAGAATTAACTCACAATATCACAAACAAAAGGATCTTGTTTATGCCTAAATAAAGGATTTTTTATCAAGAGAAAGTACCTTCAAAGAAAACTTTGAAGGCAACAAGAAGATCTTCCACTAGAATACATTCTATGCAAGATCTACCTCCTTTTTCTCTTGGATCTTCTTCTCCACACCAACAATCAACAACGTCAAAAACTTTTGCTCACTTTATCACCTCAAAAATGACACAAAATAGTAGCTAAAACAAGCAAGAAGCACCAAGGCCGCCAGTCAAGTTTCTTCCTTCAAAAACCATCTTGAATTGAAGGAACTAGTTCACCAAAAGTTGGGCACTCCAATTGTTGTGCCTCTAAAGATGAACCACACACCTAGATGCACTCTTAATCCTCACTTAATATGCTAGAATATGAAGTAGGAAAAAGGAGGAAAATGAGGATGAAGGGAGAAAAGGTGTGAGGAAGTTGGAGGCGAGAGAAGGTGGTTGAAGGAAATCTAGGAAAGGGGTTTTTCTCATCACATAAGCTAACATATTTGGGAGCAAAAATGAAGAGAATGGCTGGCCACTTAAGTAAGGGTGATGGTGTATTTATAGTGCGATTAGGAAGCTCTTGGAAGATTCCATCACATTCTCCTCACATTGCCAACAAGCATGCCTATTTACATGCTTAGTTAAATTTTAATTTCTAAAATTAAAATGCCAACTCATTATTTTAAAATGGACTCTTCCATTTTAATTTTTCCTCCAAAATTAGATTTTCTTAGTAATTAAATTAGCACCTTAATTTCATTAAATTAACTTAACTCTCTAAGTTAATTAGATCAACTTAACCCCTTAAGTTGACTTAACTAATTAAATTTCCTTATGGAACTAATTAAATTTATTCCTTAATTTAGTTAGTCTAATTTAACTCTTTAAATTATTTTGATTAATTTAACAATTAAATTAATCAAGCCATTGTGACCAATGCGTAATTAATCAATGTGGTCTCTCTTCCAAACTTGACCACTCTAATTATCTAACTCCCTAAATAATTTCTCCAATCTAATTAGAGTGTTCTAAGGTTTTATGTGTGACAATCAATTAATTAGAAATAGGCTCATAACTCTTTATGATTTATTGAATATTGAATATTCCGATTAGTTTAAACTCTTTTAAGCTACTCACTCTATCAATTAATCTTTAATAATTAAAGCGCACACAATCTCTATAGTCGATGTCTAGAACAAGTTTATAGAGCCCCACTAATTAGATAAATTAATTTGAGGGTGAACCATTATCGCTTACAATTGTTGTATAAATATGGTCATTCCATTTTCTATCTCCTAAAAGAGGCCTTGGGCAAGATATTTGTTGGTTCTCTAATAGCCTGGATAACTATATATCTATAATTGATGTTCAATTCCTAATTATGACTAAAACTTTGGAAAAATTCTTTTCCAAATTGTCATACTACCTTGCGTAAGGATTTATTAAACTAGATCATCATAGAATACATATAGGAGATTAACTTGTTCTTCACAAACGGGGTAGTTTGTGCTCAACCTAAGCCTCTAGTGACCTACTATGTGGTTAAAGCAAAATCAAAGTGCAAGAACTAATTACAAGGTTACAGTGGAACCTCAAGTCAAAAAACTAATTATATGCACTATCACAAGCTAGAGAATTTCCCACTATTGACATGCCACTTTGCTACCTTATGGATTTTCTAAGCAAGTTTTCAATAAACTTGTTATCTAACAAGCACCCATTAACATGCATCTATGCCTAACATAAGTTACCCATAAAGTGGGGCATTCTCCAACTCCTTAGAGTATGTATCGTTAGTGCAAGTTTACCTAAATCTTAGATGCCATGTCTCATAAGATTATATGACATGGAATATATAAAACTATGACCACAAAAACTTATTTCATGATCACCATCTTATGCATGACCAAGTCTCGTAGTCTTATATTATGTAAGGGCTTCAACCAAATGCATTTGATGAAGATGGTCATTTTATTGAATATCATTTAATTAAGATTGTATCACAAGTGGAGAAATTTTACATGTCAATCTAATTGGCTTATAGGGCACCATTCCAATACATAACCGATGTCTAGCATGAACCTATGGAGCCTAACCAATTGGATGAATTAATTTTTTGGGTAAACTATTACCACTTATGGCAATTGTACAAATAGGATCCTTCCATTTTCTATCTCCTAAAAGATGCCTAAGGCAAGATATTTTTGGTTCCCTAATAACTTTGAAAACTAAGTATCTATTCATGATGTTTGATTCCCAATTATGACCTAAACTTTGGAAAACTCCTTTTTCAAATTATCTTATCACCTTGTGTAAGGATTTCTTGGAATCAAACATTTTAGAATACATAAGTGATCAGCTTTTTCTTCATAATGGGCAAAACTAATCTCATCTTAAAACTCGCCAACCTTTGTACTTAGGTAGCTTGTGCCCAACCTAAGCCCTAGATGAATCGCTACATGGTTAGAATAAAATCAAAGCAGAAGGACCTAAATACAAGGTTACTGTGGAACCTTAAATTAAAGCACTAATAATATACACTATTATAAGCTTGAGGATTTCCCATTACCAGCATGCCACTTCAGCTATCTTATGGTTTCTCTAAGCGATTTTTCAGTAAGCTTGTTCTCTAACAAGTACCTTCTAACATGCCTCCATGTCTATCATAGATTGTCTATGAAATGGGACAATATCCAACTCCTTCAAGTATGCACCATTAGTACAAGTCTATCTAAACCTTGTATGCCTTATCTCATAAGATTCTATGGCTTAGAATATTTTAAATCATGACCATTGAGACTTGTTTCATTATCACTATCATATGCATGACCAAGTCCTATTATCTTGTATAATTTATAGCTTCAACCAAATGCATATCAAGAAATCATAAATGCATAGGATGAAAATGGCTATTTTATTGAACTTCATTCAATCAAAACTATTACATGAAGTAGTTATACATGGTTTGTGGGATACTATTTCAACAAGTATACCCCTAGAGGCAATCACTCATAAGCTCAACAATAGCCCGAATATAAAGCTAGTAAAGCAAAAAAAAAAAAAAAAATACTTAAATTAGAGAAAATCCAAGCAATAATAGAGATGTAATTTTCTTAATCGATTCAAAAAGTGTGTCTCACACTTTGAATCAATTCTCGACAAAGGTTTGCCTTTCTTCAAGACCCAAAGAAAATCAAAAGAGTTTCAATGCATGAAAGAGTGCTAGCAAGTATTTGAAAAGAGCTTAAGTGTGACCTGACTTCCTCATTATTCCTAACCAAATAAAGAAAATCATTGATAACACTTTGATACTGCTAAAAGTTAACTGTAAGGATAATTTGGTAAATTGTGTAAAAATGACATTATACTTTGAATATGTTCAAGATATATATTAGAAACCAAAAAGTTAATTACAAGCCAGTATGTTTGTATCTTAAAAAATGAACAAAGGGAAATAGACTTGCCTTACATCACATACCTAGCAAAAAATAAAATAAGGGCTATTACAACATTCTCTAAAACAAAACCAACCACTGATTCTATATAGCAAAACTGGTACAATATTGCACATTTCTAAACTCATGTTGAGAAACTGATATGATCTATATATCATTAGGATGGTGAATTTATAATAGCATCAAAACCTCTTGTGCAGCAGTGTAATAAATAACTTATGATAGCAACATGAATTTCCTATGTGGCTAGGAAATTTATCCAAAATAAATATGATATATCTTGTGGAGTTTTGGGGTATTTGTAATAGCATCAAGAAACTCTTGTGCAACAGAATAATATCAAAACTTTCTGTGCAACTAAAGTAGTTTGTGGATGTAACAAGCTGCTAAAGAATCTAGTCATTTGATGCAGAATCTTTAACTTATCATCTGGGAAAAATTTCTAAAATGGATAGGACTGATAGGAGTTCTTGAACCTGATTAAAAGCATGGTGAAAAAAGCCAACAGGTTTATAGGGACATCTAGGAAACCAAAAACTGATTCGAACAAATATCAATAGAATCTAAACTAAACAAGCACATTAAAACTAATTTAAAAATTATTTCTAGCCAATAAATAAACAAATCAAACTAAGAAACTGATTCCCAACAGATGAAGCAAGTATCTAACCACAAAATAATTAGTAATCTTGCAAAAGGGTGTCCCATTTGCATATGAATCAAATGGATCAGGTATGTTCCCATTTTTCCAATAATTTAAGCAATTAGAACCAGAAAAAATCTATGACCAAACAATCATTCAATCCAACAAAATTCAGACAAATGACACAAAGTGTGATTGCATCAACTATGTTCATTTGAATCTAAAATAAGGTTGACTTAATTCTTCCATATGAAGCACCATTTGAGCCTTTTCTTGGGATTTTTTTATTATCAAAACTAGGCTTAGGGGTGCATTACAAACCTCTTTGGCAAGAAAATCCATTCCTGCATTCCCTTCTATAAAAATATGTGCAAATGAAACATTTAACAACTAAACATAATTTCTAATCTTCCTAATTATGTGTTCTAATGACCAATGATGTGGCTAGTTGTTATTTATAAGTTGAATAGTAGCATGTGCATCCATTTCAACAATGATGTTCTTGATTTCATTTTGTTGGCTTAGCAACCATGTTTGAGGCCTATCCAAGAAAGTCAATGAAAGCAAACACTATATCATACTAATTATTCCTAAGGATATCACTAGTACCTACCAAACCTTGATTGTTTTGGGAAACTCCATCTATGTTCAGTTTGAAAAAATAGGGTAGAAGACATGTCCATCTCACAATCTTGCAAATTGAAAAGTTTTGTTGAAGGAAATTGATGTTGAAAAGAATAGCAGTTGAAAAATCTCCAATCCACTGATCTAACTTGAAAAACTAGCCTTGTGAGTTCCCTTATTTATTGGATCCTCCATATAACTTGCACTACAATGCATTCGAATCCTTTATGTTTCAAGTCATTCCTTATGCACCATAAGAACCAACAAAGAACATTAAAAGGGCCAAAGGGCCCAAAAGACAAGCCATGTGCATAAAGGTGGCTAACAAACTCTAATAGGCATTGCCATCAAGATTAAAAATTATAAATACTGAGTCCTAAATAGAACTTGGTAGAAAAAATCATTCACAAAAATTCTAAAAGTTAACGAACTTTCAAAACTATTCCAGAGAAAATGAACTAACACATTGTTATCTTTTGAAAAGGACTTTAGTTTAATTTCCAAGCATCATTTTGGCACCATTTATGGGAATAATGAAAGAAGAAAAAGGAATAGTGAGGATATAAAAGAGATCCATGACAAGAGTCACTAGTGTTCATATGGCCTCCTACTATAGGAAAAAGAGTGATGATCACCAAGACTGGTACTCACTATTGATAAAGAGAGAGAATGCTAGAGGTGATGATGTTGTATCTTCTGAACCTCAGAGCAATAAAAGAAAAGATAAAAAAATTAGATTTAGAAGTGCAAGAGAAAATAGCATGGAGGTCTACTCTGGAGATCCCTAAAGACTACTAAGATTGGAGCATTTCTAGACACAGACATCAAGAAAAAGCTAATGTGCTTCTTAAGGGATAATCGTGACGTGTTTGCTTAGAGTGTGATGGATTTGCAAGAAATCTCCTTATATACCATTATGCACAAGCTTAGAGTGAACTTAAATGCACAACCATTGCAATAGAACAGAAAAAAACTTCGAAGCAGTGTGTAATTAAGTAATCAAAGAAGAAATAGATAAGTTACTTCAAGCAAAGCACATCCAATCAATTCAATACCCAAAAGAGCTAGCTAGTGTCATACTAGTACTTGAATCCAATGAAAAGCTGAGGATGTGCATCAATTTTAGTGACTTTAATAAGGCCTACCAGAAAGATCCATTCCCATTCATGTGTATCAATGTTCCATTGGATTCTACTATTGAATGTAAAATGTTAAGTTCCTTGGGTGTCTATTAAGGATAAAACTAGATTCGATTAGTCTTATAGGACTAGGAAAAGACTAGTTTTATAATAGATCATGGAATTTATTACCACAATGTGATGCTATTTAGGCTTAAAAAAGTAAGTAATACTTATCAAATGCTTGTCAAAAACTTATTTGAAAGAATAATCAAATGAAATATAAATGTCTACATTGATGACGTGTTAGTCAAATGCCTTAAGTAGGAAAACCACCTTCAAGAAGATTCAACTTGTGACACAACCTAATAAAGTGCACTTTTAGGGTACATAGAGGAAAGTTCCTAGGATAAATGGTGTCCAGGTACATGATGGAGCCTAATCTTGACAAGATCAAAGCAATATTAAAGATGTTACCATTATGCAATAATAGGGGGTTCAGATGCCAGTAGGGCAGTTAGCTGTAATGAATCATTTCATCTCCCAGTCTGTATAAAAGAGACTACCATTTTTCAAAATCCTGTGAGGAGCTAAAGCCTCTAAGTGAACTAATGAATGTGAAGTAGTCTTTTTTTAGTTAAAGAAGTACCTAAAATTGCCATTATTGTTGAGAAAAAAATAAATGGGTGGAGCCTTATATTTATATCTAGCCATAACAAAAGTTGCAATCAATGCTGCCTTGGTGCACAAGTAAAGAAGAAAACACTAGTTAGTGTATTATATTAGCCATCTCCTACAAGGTTTTGAAACTCAATATGCCCCATTAAGAAACTAAACTTAGCAATAGTGGTGGCTACCCAAAAACTAAGTCCACCATCTAAAAAAACTAGTCAATAAGCTAAATAGGTGGTGGAGTTGAGCCAACATGGGATTGAGTGTCGCACTATGCCTGCTAAAAAACAAAAGTCCTAGCAAATTTCCTAGTAGAAGGTATTAGAAAAGATGAAGAGAGCTCCTTCCCTACTTGAGTCCCTTATGTAGATAGATCGGCCATAAGAGTTAGCAGTGAAGCTAGATTAGTCCTAGAAAGCCCCCATGGTGAGAAGATGAAGTATGCAACAAGGCTTACATTCTCTACCTCAAGTAATAAAGTTAAAAATGAAACATTAATAGTAGGAATTAAGCTAGCCCATGCAGTTGGAGCACAACGCTTAGCTGCTCATAACGACTCCCAACTGGTGTTGAACCAAGTTACCAAGAAATACAAAGCTAAAGAGGAGAACATGGCCTAATATCTAAGTAAAGTTAAAATAATGCAGCAAAAGTTTGAGGAATTCACCCTAACACAGATCCAACATGAAAAAAATGATGTTAACTAATTTGCCAAACTTGCCAACTCAATGACCACTGTGAAGAGTAGGAAAATCACGTTCTTAACTTAAGATGTTGTGGACCAATACTTGTTTAGGGAGAGAACCAAGCTTATCACTAAAATAATAGAGTAGATATGAACTTTAACATATGGATGTCTCCTATTGTGAAGTATTTGTAAATCAGTATCTTATCTAGTAACCCAAAAGAGATACGATAAGTGATACATGCATCTCAATTTATCTTAGTAGATGGAAACCTATACAGCAAAAACTTTTTTTAGCCTTATCACACTTGAAATGCCTATCGTCTAGAAAGGTAGAGTATGTGCTTAGGAAAGTCCATGATAGCTTGTGTGGATACCACTCTAAAGCTAGGTCATTAGCCCCAAAGACCCTCCAAAAAGGATACGTTTGTTGTCTATGCTAAAAGAATCTCAAGTTTTAATAAGGAGCAATAGACCTTGCCAAGATCATGCTATCTAAAATCTCTATTCTAGTGCTCTTTTGCATCCCATCAATATCCTTTGTCTCTTCATTTGATGGCGAATGGATGTCATTGGCCTTTCCTTCAAACCTGGGTTAGAGAAAGTCCCTCATTACTGTAATGGACTACTTCTCAAAGTGAGTGAAAGAGGAACCTATGGTGTGAATATTCAAGAAAGAGGTGATATGATTTCTCAAGTGAAATATTGTTTATAGATATGGAATACCCCGAGCACTAGTCTCCAATAACGGGACTTAATTCATTGTAGTGAAACTTAGGAAATAGTGCTAGGAATTTTTCATTAAGCAATTCTTTACATTGATAGCCAACTATGGGCTAACTAGTAAGCAAAAGTCATAATCAAAACTATCCAACAACACCTTAAGGTATGACTTGAAGATACAAAAGGCACATGGATAGACGAACACCCCTTAATACTATGAGTATACAGAACTACTTCACAAGCATCCACTAATGAATCCTTTAACTCTATATATGGAACAAAAGTGGTCACCCCAATAAAAGTGGGAGAAGTTAGCTGGAAGTTAAGAATTATGATATCACCATAGACTTGAAAGAATTGACAACTAATCTCAAATCTCTAACTGTAAGGAATTAAGAGGTGCATGTCCTTATTAAAAGATACAAAGTAAAGATGGGAAAGGTTCACAATGATAGAGTATGACTTGTAAGCTTTCAATTCAACAGCTTGGTAATGAAAAGGGTAGAAACATCAAGGACCATGGATAAACTAGATACTAAATGGGAAGGTCCTTGTAAGGTGACTGAGATTATTAATCTATGAACATATAAACCATAGATGCAGAGGGCAAAGAACATATAGAACTTGAAATATCTCAAATCTAAGATGGTTTTACACTTGATAGGTAACGACCATCGTCAATGCTGCTCAAACTTACTATTTATGATGCTATTTGATTATTATTAATTTGCTAGTTAATTTTTAAATATGCTTGTTTGCCTTGGTATTCATTTGTTAATACAGTTCTATTTGCTATCAAATATCACTCAAATAAATGCATAATTTCTTATATTCTTCATATCACAATGATCATTTTCGTTTTACAATTTGCAACTCTTACAAGGTATTTTGGAAAGATTGTAGGTGTAACCCTACTATAAGAATTCTCAGTAAGTGTGAGGAATACATAGTAGCTACCTAGAATAATGCCACTATTGAGGCCCCTTAATGCACATGGTCATCGAGGTGATCCCATTAGAGGCCCTCAAAGAGGTACTCTAAAAAAGCTCACTATTAGCTTTCCTTAAGAGTACATGACAACCTCTAAAACTAGTAGCTCTTTTCTTAAGTATGTGGCAACCTTAAAAAAAATCTACTATTAGCTCTCCTTGGGAGTACATGACAACCTCTTAGAAAACCTACTATAGGCTCCTTCGGAGAGTATATAGCAACCACTATTGAGAAACTTTCTAAAAGCACTTTGGAAGATACTTATCCAATCAAGTATAAGAAGCCCACCTTGAGTCCTCATGAAGAGGAGTGTGGCAATATCTCATCGCTTAAAGAATATATAAGAAATTCTCAAAGTCTAGTGACTCGTCGAGTTACTATGTACTTACTAGGAAATCTTCTAGAAGACTCATGAACATTCCCTTCCTCATCGTGATATTTTAACTTTTAATATCTATATAACTTAAGCACAAAATCAATTTTCCTCGCAAAAGGTGAACTTATGCTAATGGAAGGGGGGTTTTACGTCTCCTTAGAATAATTCCATTGTATATTACACTCACAACTGCAACAGTTACGTAGAGTTCATAACACTAATTTATAAAATGATCATGCGACTTCACCAAACAAATTTCCTAAGTTACGAAGCAATCAACAAAGATACCATGCCATTAATAAGCTTGGCAAAGGCTTATGAAAAAGCTAAGAAAAAAATAATAGCCCTATGATGGGATGAGTACCTGAGCTTCGCTATCTTTCTAGATACCTAAGATGTTGTTGTCTCGTCTCTTACTACTCAACTCTCAAATTAAAAGTATGAAGAACCAATAGCCATTCAATAAAAAAAGTATCTTACCAATGCAAACATAAGTTAATGGAAAGAAACTTTATTAAAATCAAATGGAAAAGATAAAACAAATGTCTGATCAATACTTAGCCTTTGAAAGTTAACACAAATGTGAAAGGAAAAACATGTTGAAGTATTAGTCAAGCGAACTGGAAAATTCTTAGTAGCAACAAAACCCTAAACATGAATTCTACTTATTATGATTATCTTAAGTAGAACATCTTTCTTCTTGCAGAGCTACTTTCGTTGGCTATTTCACCAATCTCTGCCCCAACTTCAAGACCTTTCTTAGGCTTTTCTATAGTGAGGTTGACTAGGATAGTAAAGTCTAACATCAACAAGTTTTCTATTGGATATCGCCTAGTCTCATTCAGAATAAGCAATAACTCTAGATAATCTGCTCGTAGATTGCTATTGCGTCTCATTCAACTGCTTAAAAAAACTCATCGAAACCCTTAAACTCTTTAATTGAATCCTAGTGATTAGCATTTATGAGGATCCTTCTAGTAGAAGAATCTATGAACTATTCCCTACTCTTCATCTCTTTCACATATCTTACCTTAAAGCATTTATGCTCCTTTAACAGCTTGGTTAACTCCTATTTTTTTAACTCTACTGCTTAACTACTTCAACAACATCTTTCTTGAGGTATTTTTCAATTAACATAACTTTATCTGCTTGATGGCATATTTGCTCAATCAAATTTCATCCTAATACTTAAAAACACATGGATAAGAGAATAAAAGATCTATTCAATACTATAAAGAAATGAAAAAAAGGCAAAAAATAAATCAAAGTAATCAAACAAATATTTACTTAAAAAAAGTCACTAGCAGCTATTCTAATTTTCTAAAAAAAGGAGAATTATGCCAACTTTCTTATATTGTATTTGCTAACTGCACCTCGCATTCGAACAATGCTAAAGGCCACCTTATCCACTTCTAGGTCAAGCTACCTGCTGATTAATGATTGCTCGGCGTACACATGCTTTCCAATAAGCCTGAAAGACACCAATGTGAAGTTTTCAACAGAAATACTTGACCATGTTGCCAAAAGTTGCAGAGCATATGCCTTGCCATCCTAAATGACTCCTTGTAAGGACTTTCTCTTGTGGCAATCTTGCAAAAAGTGCCTATCATACACTTCTTCCTTTGTCCTTTAAGTTGTAGATATAACCTCACAAATTCCAAAAAAAGCGTAAATACCTTGAAGAAAACATAACTCCAACTGATGTGACTAAAATTCAACTTAAGGGCATTTTAGTAATTTAAGAAAAAGTAACAAATGGACCTTAAAATTAATTAACTAAGTAATGGTTTAGAGAGCCCAAAAGACAAGCCAAGCCTATGAAAAGAACAGAAAAACCCTAATAGGCCTAAGCTCATCAAGACTAAAATCTATAAATATCAAGTTTTGAAGAGAAATAGAACACAAGAAATCATTTGTACAATTTCTCATATTAGAAAAACTCTTAGGATGAACAGATCTCTCTGTGCATGCTTTTGAGAAGGCAAACCAATACTTTACTATTTTTTGGAAAGGACCTCGCTCTGCTTGAGTAGCATTACCACCAATAACCCCAAATGATGGTTGAAGACTAATGCAACAAGTAAAATCTGGGAGGAAAGGAAACAAAAAAGAAAAAAAAGCTATTACACAAATAACTTGAATAAAAGAAAGCCTATACATGACAAGCCTCAAAACAAAGGAAAAGAACTTCTCATAGAAAGAGAACCGAACAAATTTATTGCTCAAGTTGTGTTTTGACAAACTACATATGCAAGCCTATTTATAGACATCTCAAATAATCCTACTTCTATAACTGATAGAAGTATGACTAATTCATGCTTATCTCTAAAACTCATAGCTTCTTAAAAGATAATGTAAAATAACACCTAACTCTCTAAAAGATGATACAAAATGATATCTAACTCCTGAAAGAAAATAAAATTTAAAATCTAACATTTATCTAGAAAGAAAAGAATTTAAAAGATAAAACTTATTATCTAAATGATAAGAATGAAATATTTCCCATAATTGGAATATCATCCAAAAGATAACTCCAACTAAAAATCTCTCCATCTCCCGTATCATTTTTCCCCTCTTAATAAAATAATTCGTCCTCAAGTTATAAACATCTTTTGGATATAAAAGCTTATTAGATGGATGATAAGGATAATGATTAACATATTCTTTGGCAATTCCCCCATAATCATGTTCATTGATTTTCTTCAACATGTGACAAGGCGCAAACTTCTTTGGTTGCAACTTCTTGTAAGTAACAACTAAGAATCTTTTTTTCCTTAAGAAAACCATAGCTTCATCACCTTTTTCAAAAGTTAGCAAGCCTCCATGTTTATTGGCACCTACTTTATACTTGGTAATGACTTTTCCAAGTTTCTACTTGACCTTTGATTGAATAGCTAGAATTGGTGGCCATTTTGCTAGTAGCTGCTTATATATTATATCATTCTCCTCAAATAACAAGCGTATGCTTTTAGGAAATTATTTCTCTACCAAATCCTTCATAGCAATCAAGACTCCCTTTATAGCTAAGCAATAAACTAGTTTAATCTCTTTATAGATAGTTTCAAACTCCTTTTTTGACTAAGCTAATGTTAGGAAAGATTTATCTTCCGTTTTAGAAGTTTTAGCCTCAAACGTCTTAGTCAACTGCAACAAGGTCATCTTCACTCTATTTATCTCCAATTTGTATATTTTCTCTCTTCCCAAATGATGTGCATTCTTGTCAAATTTCCAAGGTTTACCAAATAGTAAATTACAAGCATCCATATCTACCACATCACAATATATTTTATCTTTATCAATTGGGAATGGAACTTTGCAACATTTTATCACTTAAATGTTACCCACATCCTTGATCCACCTAATGTTGTAAGGATTTAGATGTTTATTCATTAGTAGTTGCAGCGTTTCAATGATTTTCTTTCCAATAATGTCCTTCTAATTGCCACTATCAATAATTAAGTCACAGATGCACCATTAATGGTACACCTTGTTCAAAAAATTGGTCGCATTGAGTTATGTCTGCTTTCTTTTACTCCAGCATCATCTTTGGAACCACAAAAGTTTCTCCTTCCTCTAAATCTTCTCCATCACCATTACCATTGAGCCTGCATATCACATCGTCTTTATCTTCAAGCTTTTCTTCAAATTCACTATGCTCTATGATGCTAATACCCTTTTTTCTTGGACAATCATTAAAGTGGAGTCCTAGTTGATTATAGTGGTAACACTTTCCAAGAATTGGCTTGGTGTATGGGTTTCTTTACTTTTGCACCTGAGTTTTGGTCACCTCCAATTGTTTACTTGTTGCTTTGTCATACACTATCTTCTTGATTTATCTTTGCATATTTTGTTCTATGCTTGCTGGTGCTAGTTGAAGTCAATTCCTCATAAAGTATTCCATTTTCTTGTCTTATATCATCATCGCAGCCTTTAGTGCCACATTCTGTGCCTCAGAGATATTTGCTAACATCCGTACACCAATCTTGTCTTGAATTTCAGGTTTCAAATTATTGAGGTATCTCACCACTTGTTGACTATCTGATTCCATTAGGTTGTTTCATTCAGCAAGCTACAAGAACTCTGTGGTGTATTCATGCATTGATCTATCTCCTTGGTAACACCATTGATATTGGAAAAATAGATACTTCTCATAATTTGGGGTAAAAAGAGAGCCTTCAGTAATTGCTTCATCCGATACCACATTTGAACTCATCCATTACCTTCACACCACCTTATCTCCTCTAGACATTCCTACCAAGCAGAAGTAGCTCCTTTTAGTTTGTAAGCTACTAATTTGACTCTACACTCCTCAGAAATCTCCAAATAATCAAATCTACTTCTACAAGTGAATCCATAAATTCTTCAATATTTAAATTATTGTTAAGGTTTGGGAGATCTATCTTTAGGCAAAACTTTTCATCTTTAGTAGGGCATTGGATCTGATCTTGTTGATTTCCTCATCCCATATTAAACATCTCAATATCTTGATCTTCTTTCTCTTCTGAATCTACTATATTGGCACGATAATAACATTGACGAGTAGAATCATGTCTAACTAGTCGTGGTGCTTGGGCAAATTCCATAGTTTTATACCTTGGCCTCCTATCTATGCTAAGAGCATCTATACATAAATTCATCTCCTCCAATCTATTATCAATAAATTCTCTCAATGCACAAAACTCCTCTTGTATAGTTGGGGAAGTGTGATCTCCATCAACCATTTGGTTATTTTTCAAACTACCAGCTACTCATGTATAAGCCATCAGAAAGGCCAAACCAACTCCAATGCTAAACGGATGCATCAAGTAGAATCTCGGAGGAAAGGAAAAGAAAAGAAAAACAAGCTATTGCATGAATAACTTGAATAAAAGAAAGTTTATACATGACAAACCTCAAAACAAAGTAAAAGAACTTCTCATAGAGAGAAAACCAAAGAAATTTATTACTCAAGTTGTATTTTGACAAACTACATATACAAGCCTATTTACGGGCCTTTCAAAGAATCCTAATTCTATAACTAATAGGAATATGACTAATTCATGCTTATCTCTAAAACTCTTAGCTTCCTAAAAGATAATCTAAAATAATACCTAACTCTCTAAAAGATGATACAAAATGATGTCTAACTCCTAAAAGAAAGTAAAATTTAAAATCTAACATTTATCTAGAAAGAAAAAAATCTAAAAGATATAAGTTATTATCTAAATGATAAGAATGAAATATTTCCCACATGTGGAATATCTTCCAAAAGTTAACTCCAACCAAAATTCTCTCTATCTCCCATATCAAAGACTAAAACTTCATGGAGATCAAGTCCTATGCAAAATGTAGAACGAGGCACATCCCTACATTATTGCACTACGTAAATCCACGCACTTACATTTAACTTACACATGGTCAACACAAAACCTTATAACTCGCTTGGAGCAAAGTCTATGTAATTCTAAGTCTGTTGGAAAGAACCTACTCCTTGTGGACATGAAGGAATACCACTGATGACATAAACCTAAAAAAGTTTACTCGAACATTAAACATTCAAGTGGAGTTTTCAAATTGCTTGTAAAGTGATAACCTGGTAAAGATTCCCTTGATTCCTTTGAAGACATACATCTCATCCTCAAATATTTTTCTAAATCTACCCATGATGTTACACTATCTTCTGTCACAAGAATGACTAAGTACCACACTAGAAATGCTTCTAAGAGATACCAGCACGCTTTCTCACACAAGCATGAACACATCTCTCTAACACCACTTGTCCTAAAACTCATGCTATAATGCACCTTTCTAGCTCATTAGCTTGCTATTATTGACATGACAACACCCAAAATTTCTCTAAGTCCCTATATGAATACTACATATGACATTTTTGAGCTTCTAAACATTTAATTATGTGAAACTTATCTAAGTCCTTAGGTGAATATTACATTATGCTTTGTAAGCCTCCTAATACACACCATTAATTCTACTCTCAATAATAAATGAAATTAATTTTATGAATTAACATAAAATAAAAATAAAAACAAAACTTTTTATTATATTTTTTATATGAAAATAAAATTTTCCTACCAAGAATAAGGGGCTTGATGATACTACTAAAAATTGAATATAAGGAAGTTTGGTAAATTGACCAAAAATGACATGAATTAACTAATAAAAGACTAGAGGGCCCAAAGCTCAAGTTAAACCCATAAAGAGGGTCATAAAAAACTTAATGGGTCTATACCGATCAAGACTACAAATTTTAAATTCTAAGTCCTAGAGAGAATTTGGATAGAAGAAATCATTCTCAAAAATTCACAAAATTGATGAACTTTTCAAGAACAAAAGAAGATATCTCTATACATGTTCAGGTAGCATCACACTTCAAAAGAGTTATTTTACCCCTACTTTAAGTTAAAAGAAAAAAACTTAGTTTAAGAGCAATTTTATTAAAAACATATTTGTTTTGTGTTACTTTTGTGTTTTACTGTGTTTTGTAGATTTTCTTATTATTTTGCTGTTTCTGCGTAAATATGGTTTATGTATTTTTGCATTGTGTTCGAAAACAAGTGTACCCATTACCATACTCCAGTATGCTTGAAGAACACACAAAGAAATTAAAATTTTAGAGTAACAAAAGTTTGCCATGTGGCATTACAATATCCAGTATGAGGTTCCAGCCCTCAAAAGCTATCGAGAAAAATTCATGTACCATACTTTAAAGCCGTAGCACACAGAACACAAAGGGTAACATTTCATTAGTGGCATTTCCATCTTTTAGTGATTAAATTAGGAGAGGAATTTTTTAAGTTCTCTCTCTAGAGTATTTATTAAGTCACTTTAGTTTCTCTTAGATTTTTAAAATTTTTACTTATTTTTCAATTGAACTAGAATATTATCCATCTACATATACCTATGATAAGCCAATACTTCAAATTTAGACATTGGTTTAGCTTGGAACCACCAACAAGAGAGCAAATTCTGAGAGGTAATTCCATTTTCTAAGAGTTTGGGGATCTTCTTGCCTTCTTTTCTTTTTCCTCTATTGTGGAATATAAAATTATGGATATTGCAATAATGATAGTATGCTAGTTTTATTTTTGTATTTCCATTATTCGAGCCAATGTAATGATATTTTTAGTTTGATTAATGATTATTTTGTTAGGTTATTTAACGTGATACTTGTTAATTAATTTATTCCCAACGTCATGCATTAATTAGTACCCTAGCATTGAAATTCACTCATGTTTGTGAGCTCAAGAAAAGGAGTATTTATAATAGACATAGACTTAAGTAATAAATAGGAAATGAAATTTTAAGGTATTAAATTGCACCATTTAAAGAAATTTGATCCGTAAACTTTTGCTTGAATTAGGGAAGAGTTCTAAGTGATCTTTTCGCATCTTCTCCTTGTTTTCCCGAATTGTCTCCTTTGCATTATGGTTCATCCATAAAATCTTTACCAATAAAATCTCTCTTGTGCATTGTATTTATATTTTCCAATTTAGGATTTGGATTTGTCACTCTCCATACATCAATCTTCCCAAGTGACAAATTCTTATATTAAATGGTTTGCAAAGGACTCAAGACAATATTTCTTTAGTTGTGACACATGGAAAGCACCATACATTCCCATAATGTTGGAGATAAAAGAAGTCAACAAGCTATAGCTCTAATTCTCTCAACTATTTCATTAGGCTACACACTGAAGGTTCAACTTTCCTCATTTGCTAATCCTTGCAAACCCCTTTTTAGATGACACCTTCAAAAACACCACATTCCTGACACTAATAAAGTCCAAATATCTTCTCATAGAAATAGTAGAGCTCTTCTGTTAGCTTTACACGGTCCATGAATTTTATATAATCAAGTGAATTTTATCAGTAGCTTCTTGCATTTTAGGTTTTATTGTTCTTCAATGCCTAGGTGTGAATGGAGTGTGATGCTTATCCATATTCCAATATAAGATACTAACATTTCCTTCCATATAACCTTAATTGTTTTCTTCTTCATAATCAAATATGACGTTAATTGTGTAATGATACAACACTTGACTGTAAGTACATATATGTGTTCAACATGTATCACGTTTTTGCTAGTTCTTTACAATTGTAGTAGATCATGTTATCAATGGAAAGTCAATGCTTGCAAAATTTTAAAAGATGTGATTTGTTGGTAATTGATAAATATAGTTTTAAAATGTTGATTTTGATGGGTCATAATATTCATTACTTAGAATTATTTGAGGTCAGATAGTTTGAATCAAATTAGAAGATACGAGAGAAACACTTTGTGTAGAATCATTTGGGGTAGTTGCTATTTATTATGGATTCAATTATTAATTGAATTAAATATTAGTTGTATTTCAACAGGAGATTTAAGGCTTAATACATCATCCTTGACCATTGATCTGACCAATAAGTACAACGAATTCCTTAAATTTAACGTAGATATAATATTATTTTTAAAACCTAGAGGGATATATATAATGTAATATAAAGGTAATGTCAATCTGCTCCTTATTTTTACATTGTGTAAGAAAATTTTATATTTTGCTAACTACAAGAAATTTATTTTCGTTTTTTCTTATATTAGAAGTGTTGCTAGAAGTTATTTTTTAAAAGTTTTCAATAATTTTGAAAACCATATTTTTGGTCTATTAGTTAAATGCAATGAATAATACCCATGAATGACTATTACTACTCCTGACAGTTAGATCCAACTTAGTTTGGGTATGCGATAGGATTTTCACCTAGCGACAACAAGCTTGCTAGTTGGACCTTAAGTCTTGATGGCCCAATTCCCCAAGAACACAGTAAAATCCAATTATGACTAAGGTACGTCATAGAATTATACAAGGACTTAGGCTCATGCATTGTTTGATAAGGTAGTACCTTACCCGAAATGATAACGATTATCATGGTTGGAGTCATAAGGTTGACTAGCTTCAGCAACTATTGTATTGATTATTGACATTTAAATCTTGGAACCCTAGAAATATTGATTGCTTTAGTTTCGACTTTATAATTGCTTATCATTCAACTGCTATTATTTTTTTCCTTAAGCTTTTATACATGGATGATACATTTTTTATCATGTTATATTGATGAAATCACGTTGCACTTGGGTATTCACTGAATTCTTTACTCATAGTCCTTGTATATTTTAAATTTCCTTCTAGTAAACTGAGGACCTAACCATGATAAGAACATGGAACCAATTATCAATGAGGATTTGAGTTGAAGGTTCCTGGTTGAGAGTTGTCACGGTAGTTATTAATAGAATCACCATGTTTGGAAATTAGTTTTTCTAAAATAAATTAACTTTAAGTTAGAGATATTGCGTTGGCAATTTCAATTTTTTATTTTTGAGATTTTTGTTATCCTAAATATTTTGGAATTCATTTTATTCAAAGTCAAAGTTTTAGTCCAATGATTTATTTGGGATTGAATTTCACTCCTTTAAACTAAACTAGATAGTTTGATTTTTAGACATGATAGAGTTGCATCAAAGCCTAAGTTTTAAAGTTAGGTTGTGGAACTTGGACATAATACCTTTAGGAATTGATCCAAGAATCTACGTTTGACTATTAAAATGATTTATAGATATTTGTTTGATATTGAGCTAAGAAATGAGAGATTGTTACTAGGATAGCCAACAAAATATGATTTAGCATCTTTGATACTTGATGATAGAAGCAATGGGATACTATGAAACTTGGTCTGTAAACATTCTAGAACTTAGTAGTTTCCTCCCTTATTAAAAATTGTGAATTCTTAGCTGTCTTTATTTTAGAGTAATACTTAATTGATATATATGTATATATATATATATATTTGGATGTTATTGAATTAGGCTTATTTTAATTTTGTAAACTAAGGTGTTGAATAAAAATCACCTAAACTAGCTCATCAATTAAACAATTGACATGCATGATTACGGTTAAAATAAGTGAATGCTCCTACAGGTTATTGCATACTAATGAGTAGGTTTTTTGAGTCTTTTAACATTCTTATAGAAGAGTTCCTTACCGATCTAATCTTACTACCTATGGAAACTATAATGTGATTTTAGGGATAGATTGGTTATCGAAATACCAACATGACATGATTGTCGTTCAAAAATGGTTAGTTTTTGTAATCATGGGAAATCTCTAATAGAGCTAACTAAGGAAGGAAAGTCTAATGACCTCAATTTCAATTATTCAAGCTAGAAAGGTGCTGAGAAAGAGTGAGACAATATTAGCCTATCTAATCAAAAACCTAAAGGTAAGATTAAGATTGAAGAGGCCTTAATAGTATAATGTATTCCATATGTGTTCCTTGAGAATTAACACCACTAACCCCAAATTGTAAATTTGTTATTGAGGTTTTTTTAGGAATGATTCCAATACTGAAGGCATTGTATAGGATGGTATTAGAACTTAAGAAACTTAAGGTATAGTTGCAAAAGCTACTCAAAAGTGGTTTCACTTGGCCAATTTCTTCTCCTTGGGGAGCTACAATGCTTAAATGGTGGGACTTTAAAGATATGTATAGACTTTCAAGGCCTAAAAAATGTTATAATTAAGAACAAATACTCCTATCTAGAATGAACAATCTCTTTGACCAATTAAATAGATCTTGTGTCTATTCTCAAATGGATCTTAGATACAAGTACTACCAACTGAAAAATAAAGAGGAATATATAGTTAAAACGAGACCTAATTCTTGATATAGTCATTTGGAGTCACGGTGATGCCATTTGGACTTACTAATGCACACACTAATAACTATTATTGTAGGTAAACTCAATCAGAGGAATCTACCTAATCTAGCCTTCCCAAAAATCTAATGTGCAAGCTCAGAGCATATCCTCCAAGAGTTTTATAGTTTGCTCAGATTGACCATCCATTTGTAAGTGTGCTGCCATATGAAATTACAATCTCATTTCCAAATTCTCTTGCACTTGCTCATAAATTCTAGAGACAAATTGAGGGTCTCAATTGGATAATATACTAATGGATACTCGATGTAGCTAAACAATTTGATCTCTATTAATTTTGCTAGTATCTTTTATGTAGGTAATCTTAACCAGCTTGAAATAAGTTGATTTAGTTAGACTATCGACCATCACCTAGATACTATTGCAACCTTCACTTGTTGAAGGTAACCGAATCATGAAGTCCATAGTGATTATTTCTCACTTTCACATGAGCACTTCAAGGGGTTGAAGTAATTCAACTGGTTTTTAGTACTCTACTTTGACTTGCTAAAAAGTGAGATACTTTCAAACGTAAACAGCAATCTCTATTTTATGTTGATCTACAATTGGTGCTTCTTTAGATCATGATATGTCTTGTTACCACTAATAAGGAAGAAGCCAGGATTTTTGTTTATGGGGGACAAAGTTCTAAATTATCAAAACTATGATTTTTTTTTATTACACCTATATACAAAGAAGTATAATTGGGTAAATGGTATATTTTCAGTAAGAAGATAGGCAAATTTATAATTTGAGGATGGCAAAATTGTAATATTTTAAAATTTTTAATATAAAAAATGAAGTTTTAATATTTTGAGGCGGGGCAAAAGTGTAACATTTTAAAAAATTTAATATAGTTTTAATATTTTGAGGGGGGCAAAAGCATAATATTGTAAAAATTTTATCGTAAAAAATAAAATTTTAATATTTTGAGGGGGAGTGGCTGCCCCTATTAGCCCCCCTCCCCCACCCCCCAGCTCCATCTCTGACCACCAAAGATGAATTGTATATCTGGACTTGTGAGCTCCAAATTTTGTTCTTTAACTCTTTGATCATAGGCACACAAATTTGTTTCTCGTATAGCAAAGTTTCATTTTATCCACTTCAAACTTGATGTTAGAGGTGCTCATTTGTCCTAATTTCTTCAAAGATTTTGTTCCTTTTTTTGCCTTCCCAATCCTTTAGAAACTATCTGGCTTGAAGGTGATAATAGCACACAATATCATTGGTTTTAGTCTCTTTGTGCATTTGCCGCTATGTTTGCCTTCTCCAGATGATAATGAATTGATCGGTTAGTGTACTTCCTAAATTCTATCCAATGATTGTTGCCTCACACTCAAGTCTTTTTGTGTAAAAAGATATTTCATCATCTTGTAGTTGGCATACACTACAAAGCTTGCAACATAAAAATAATGCCTGCATTTCCCATGGCAAAGACAATGGTTACTAGCTCTAAGTTATGAATGGGATAATTCTACTCACATGGTTTCAATTTTCTTGTGACATTACTATTTTTCAATAGTATAACTCTAAGACTTATATTTGGAGGCATCAGTATGGACTAGAAAGTGCTCAATATCCTCCAGATATGCCAATATTAATGCAGATGGCTACCTCTTTTGAAACTCCTGAAACCTAACCTTAAACTTCTTGGTCCACTTGGTCCATTCTAAGTTAGTCTAGACAATGAAATTGCTACTCTCGAAAAGGCCTAAACAAATCTCTTGTAATAACTTGCTTGTCCCAAAAAATCTTCTCACTCAATCAATGTTTTCTGGTCTTTTTCTTTCTAAAACTTTAGAAGAATCAATTGTGATTTAACTTTATAAATGATATAACCACAAAAGGCTAACCTGTCAAGTCAGAATTCACACTTATTGAACTTAGCATAGAGTTTATGTTCTTGAAATGTCTATAATGCAATCGTCAAGTGTTTCTTATGTTCTTTTTTACTCTTTGAATAGCCCAAAATATCAGCAATAAAGACAATCATGAATTGATTTAACGAATAAGTATTTCATATATTGTTTCTTTAATTTCTAAAAATGTTAGAGAATAATTTCTTTCCGTATATTTTTTTTCTCCATGATTTGTTGAACTTTTAAATGCAATCATTGATCGACTTTGTATTGCAATTATGTAAATAATGTGTATTTCCACCAAATCTCGCACCCCAAACATTTATACAAAATAAATTTATGTGTTTTGCTTAAAAAGACAAATTATTTTGCATCTCCGCACGTAAAGTGGTGAGTTACGTAAATAAATATGGGAAAATTGCAATGGACACCCTATTATCATTGAAATAGGCTCAAAACCCCCATGTGGAAAAAAAAAATACACAAACAATTTCTTTGTCTTTTTAAAATCATGCAACAAGCACTCCTGAAAGCGTTGGTGCAACTCATGAATAGGTGCATGTAATTGGGTGCGTATTTTTTGTATAAAAAGACTATTATACCCTCGCTTATCAGGTATTGGATTTTTTTAAGAAATCTACGGTCTAAATTAGATCATATTATATTTTTTGAAAAAAATATTAAAAAATATAGATAATATATTATTATATATATGATAATTAATACATATGTATAATGGGTGCTAATTTCTACACTCCTCAGTTTACCTCTAACACTATATCTTCTATTTCTTTCAATTGTAAATGACTTAATTACCCTAATTTATTTTAGGTTATATTTTCTAATTTTTCACGAACAAAACTACCTATTTTTACTCTAACACCTTAATTCTATGTGTTTAACCCTCTTCAACCCATCCGAATCTCTCATTAAAATAAAAAAAAAGAATTGTTTTTGATACTATATTGTTTAGAATGTATTCAACTCTTTTGAATTTGCAGTGTTTAACAACTAACAAAATCATTTTTTTGGATTAATTTGAATTTCACCGAAAAAATAAAATTTAAATTAGAATTACATATTAACATCCGATTTCTTTTTAAATTTTTTAAACAAATATACATAAAAGAAAATTTTTATTAACATTCTTTTTTTTTAATTTTTTTTAACAAATATACATACAAGAAGAACTTTCTTTGTAGGACTACAAGAGACATTAAATCATCAAAATCTATAAGAAAACAAAAATATGAAAACTATTTTCATCAATCGAAATGTCTTACAGCATATGAGTAGCAGCCTAACAGAGAAACAAATGTAATTTGCCACGTAAAGTCTAGACTAATTTCTTCAAGTGAATGTCCTCCCTTTTCTATTAAAACAAGCTAATAGTAAGTAGATTTTTTTTTCTTTTATAGAAATGCTCAACAAATTCGAAGTTCATCTAATCAATAATGAAAGTTACTATGTTCTAATAAGGTGCTACAGATTCATCCAATCAAAATTAATATTCTAAATCACCCAAATATTAAAATTAAACTATCATAACAAAAACCCACAATCATAAAGGCTACTGCCAAATATTACAATAACAAGTAAAGATAACCTGTTCAATTTCATTAATTAAAAAAAATGCAGCAAATATTGTATGTGCTCTAAAGTGAATCGAAATAAATATAAATACCTCTAAAACTATAATTATTAAGGTCAATCATACTTGAACAAAGAGTGGAGACATCTTCTATATTGTGGGCTCAAAAAATTTTGACTATATATTCAAATTGTGCTAATTCTTCATTATCTTGATTATCCATATTTGCTACAATTTCTTAGAATTTACCGAAAGTGAAAGAATTGAAGAGGGTTAAACATAGTGTATTAAGGCGTTGGAATGAAAATGGACAGTTTTGTCCATGAAAAATTAGAGAATATAACCTCAAATAAATTGGGGTAATTAAGTCATTTAACGAAAATAGAAGATGGGTACTAGAGGTAAATCTTAAGTGTAGAAATCAGTGTTTATTAGTTATTGGATTTTTTTTAAGAAATCTATGGTCCAAATTAGATCATATTATATTTTTTTAAAAAAATAAAAAATATAGATAATATTATTATATAATAATTAATACATATGTATAATATATATATATATATATATATATAATATACTCCCACACACATACACCCCCACCCCACATCACACCACCAACTACAATGGTTACCGGCAGCCGACCCCCTGCCGGCGAAAAAAAAAGAAACTAACAACCATGGCGGTAAGTGGCCGGATCTGGCCAGATTCAGTTATTATGCACAGTCGTCGTGGTAGCCAATTGGGGTTTGGAAATGGAGTGGCGGTTTGGATAGAATGGGGGAGGGGTTATATTATATATATGTTGTATAAAATTTTATATATATGTATAAATTTATAAATGTATATGTATATTATATGCACATAAGTATAAATAAAAAATATATATCTATATATAGTTATATATAATATAACAACAAATAAAAAATTTATTCTATTTTTATAAATATTAAATATATTTTATTTAATTTATGATGAACTAGAAAAAATGTATATTTATGTACATATATTATATGTATAAACAAAATTTATATGTAATACTTATACATACATTTGTAATTATATAAGTATAAATAAAAATATATTATATATCTTTTTATAAATATTAAATGTTATTTAATTTGAAATGGACAAAAAAGTAATTAGAAAAAATATTAAAAATAATAAGTAAAATAAAAATAAAAGTGATGTAAATTTAATTTTACTTAAGGATAATTTTGTCTTTTTAATACTCAATGGGTATCAAACAAGAAGAGGGGGACAGGGAGCATGATTTTAAAAATATAAAAAACTTTTATGTATATATATGTTTTTTTTTTTTTTTTATAGGAGGTATTATACCAATTTTGCATATCACATTGGGGTAAATTGCAATTAACCCTATAAATATTTGTTAATTTTCATTTCAGAAAAAGGGACATGCAAAATAAAATGCCACGCAATGCTTCTCTTCCCAGCACCCAAAAAAAATGAAAAAAAAAATGCAAAAAATGCGGAGCAGATTGATCAAATCTGGCCTAAGAGCAATATAGAGTACACATAAAGAGAATATAAACTGCTACTTAATGCATGTCTTTGATATTAAAAAAGACATTAAATGAAGGACAGAATTTTTTTTGTTTTTCCTTCCTTCATTATCTTTGAGGTGAGATCGCCAACAAGTAATTAAAAACACCGTCACTTGTACCTCATGGTACAACCAGCTAATAACGAATTAAACGAAATCATGCACTTTTACCTCATGGTACAACCCACTAATGTACAAATTAAGCAAAATCATGTGCTTGTACCTCATGGTGCCACCAAGTAATAAACAATTTAAACAACACGATGCACCTGCGCCTCTTGATACAACCATCTAACGAACAAATTTAACGGGAACAATTTTGCTACACACTCTAAAATACATCAGGCACCCTTTTGTCTATTCAGTGAAGCTAAATTGCGGTTGACTCCCTAACATCTCTCCCTTTTTCCCTTTTTTGCCCCTACAACGACAGTCGTCCTTTCTCTCTGTTTCTTTCTCTCTCATTTTTTTTTTTTTTATTTTTTTCCGTTTTTTGGCGCTATTCTAATGGTGTCATCAGGGCTTTGGTCTATAGGAAATTTTATATATGAGACTGGTGTTTCATATAAGAGGGGTTGTTATTATTTTCATTAAAATTAGTGAATTTATTATTAATTGCTAAGATTTCAATGATTAGGAACTTATGGTATCATTATAATACTAATCCAAGAAGAATTAAAACTTAATATCATCAAAGATTAGGAATTTATTATTGGTGTGTGTATATATATATATATATTTAAGAATCGAATGATAGTTCTCATCATATGTTAGTAGAGAATTTAGATTTTTATTTTTTAAAAACTTTAGACGGATTGGTATTTTATATATGCTTTACTATGCCTTTAATTAAAATAATAACTAAAATAAATTAGAATTATCAATTGAATAGGAAACAAAATTTAAGTTATTACAAGAGGTATCTTCAATGTTTGAAGATTGATAATTACCTCAACATTGTCAATACTTATCCCGTAGTTTTCTTTCCGTATGACACATGACATGCGTTTAAAACATTAGTTGGGAATTTTTTAAGAGTTCTGTGCCTACAGTTCTAACTTATTATCATATATTCACTTATTAGTCATTTATATTTGTTTGATTTGATTCTCACTTTTAAACTATTATGAATTAAAGAATCATGGTTCTTTCATGATTTTTATAAAGAATTATCTTCTTAGGTGGTCTCCAAATGTAAAAAAGGAATTCAAGAATATTGGCATGACGCAGCATCACCGGACATTATCAACAGATACAAGAAGAAAGTAACATACATAAAACATCTCTCTATATATATGAATGAATCTTTTCAACTTTGGATTAAATTTGTCATAATTATATTTATTTGCCTGATTTTCAACACCGAGGCATGTCTGGAGGTGGTGGCAGCATCTTAGCATTCGGGCCTTTGCCATTTTTAACGATGAATACCATTCCCATTCCCCAGCTCACATGGCGCTCAAAATGGCAATGCATAAACCAAACTCCTGCAAGATAATTATTTTTCAATTTTTAATTTCCCTTTTAAGATTTTGCTATAGGTAATATTAATATATAGCTAGCAGTTGTAATGATGAAAGAAAGAAAATAAATTGTATATAAATGGCACAAACCTGGATTGTTTGCCTTAAATCTTATTGCCGTCCAGCCATTTCTTGGCACTGCAATTGTCTCCATCAGAGGAGGGTCGACAAGATTATAGTTCAAAGGATCCCTGTCTCTGTCAAAGTTCCCAATTCCTGATCCAACCACATAAAAGCTGTATCCATGTAAGTGCATTGGATGATCGATGCCTGCGACTGTGTTGGTTCCCTGGAAAACAAGTTCCACTGTGGAATTGTACTCAAGAACATTCACATCAGTCCCATTCTCAGGCCTCCACAGGTCCCGCGGGATAAAATCCTGTGTGTAGTTGTAGCGGAAAGGTGGATTATCAGGAAAATCAGTTTCATAAACTCCACTGATCCCTCTATAATAAGCTTGGAGAATGTCGGTTCTTGGAAGCAACATTGTCACATTATTCACACTTGCCAAAAACCGCTCCTGAAATGGCCCCTCGCACGAGTTATTAGGGCAGGGGCGTAAATTGATCGAAAGAGTAAAGAATAGCGTAGTTGTAATGTTCAAAGGAACATCAATAGGGTATGTTTCGTTCGCTAGACTTCTGAGTTGGTTGGTGAAATTGACGGATGCGGCTGTATCGTTGAAGTCGGGAAGAGTTGGAAGCAATGGTGATGATGGCGGAGTGTAGTTTCCAATGTATTCTATGATGCCTGTTGTAGTTGTGTTGTCGAAATTCCCAGCACTAGCATAAACCCTGGAGGCCATGTAATAGTAGCTTGGTGGCTGATTAGCTTCAAACAAGAAGTCAATAGTTTGTCCGGGGGAGATTGTAATGTAACCACTCTGAAGTGGCTTTGTGTAGGCGCCGTCTGATCCAACAACGGTGATGTTATGGTTGGCAATTTTGAAGAACATGATGTTGTTCATCACTGCGTTAACCATTCGGATCAAATACGTTTTGCCAAACTCCACTGTCAGCTTGAATGTATCTGCAATTTTTTTAAAGCAAATAAGTACCAAAAGAAAATCGAAAATAACTCTGTTTTTAAATTAATACATTGTCATGTCTATGACATTAAAAAATTCACCTTGTCTTGAGCATGGATATAAATCACCAGGTTGACCATTTATGAGAAAAGCATCGGAAACATTGGGATCGCCTCCATTAGCAAGGAATTCCTCCATAACTTCCTGCACATCAGCATTCCACCACTCTCCTGAATTGCAAATATTGCTTCAAACCTTTAGTGCTCATCATTTTGTCATTATCACTTGTCTTTTTTACCATATATCCTATAGTTGTTGGAAACTAAATATATACATATTTTTATTCCCCTAGCATACCAAGTAGGAGGGGCACTTCGGCGTGAGGCTTAGGGAAAGGATAGGGATTTCCCCTCTGAGGTAAAATGACGAGTGCGCCATAAACGGAGGCCCTCGACCACTCACTGTGAGCATGCCACCACAAAGTGCCTTCCTCATCGGATAGGACAATTCGTTGGCTAAACTTGGTACCGGGACTAACAGGGCACTGCGTCACATACTCGGGACCATCTGACCATGGATACCTTGGCATTTTCACTCCATGCCTGAAATTTATAACATATTGCTTCAGTTCCGGACTTGGGAGCAAAAATAATTGCCTCACCAAACATGTATATTGCATATAAATTACTGCAGATATATATTGATACCAGTGGATGGTTATATTATGGCCAGCACGGTTATAAACATCGACTATGACTAAATCCCCTCTTCTTGCATATATAGTTGGCCCTGGAAACTGTCCGTTTATCGTCAACATGGTCTTGTTGGTGCATAGCCTAGTGTGTGAAGTATTTCTCAGCTGCACATTAGAATTGACAGGATAATTAATATTAACTTCAAAAGAACGAGCAAATTATAGATGAAAATGTGCATGAGATAAATTATTCAAAAATTATGTATATTTAACTCACCACAAACTTATAGCGACGACGGACCAAAGCATGGGTTGGTGTTACACCTCCAAGCAGAATAATGCCCAAGAAGTACAGGATGAAAACCTTGGTAGCGGACCACATTTTCAGCTTTTACAATATGAGTGAACCACTTCCTGTTATAAGTGATTGGAGTGTGGAATGTTGTCCTAAATTCTTCTTGTTTGACGTTCTTCGGATCTGAGCAAATTGGTCCAGTATTTATAGGGATGGGAATATATCGTTTTATGCTTCTGAATTATCCTGAATAAAGAAAGGCGATGGCTATGTTTTTTGTCACGTTATTAATTGGTGGTCCTTGTCAATAAAATATATAATTGCATGCGTGAACGGGTCCATTCTTTTTGGGTCTTAATAATTTCAAAATAGCCTGAATTGACCCACCATATGAGTGAAGCTTTAAAGAAAGAAATGGGTGATATATATACACACATATCCATGCACGGATACATATATATATATATATAGAGAGAGAGAGAGAGAGATCAGGGACTGTTTAATTTGTGAACATGAGCATTATGATATTCTATGCATAAGCTTTAAGTTTTGAATACAGAAAAGTCCCATAGTGGTTGTGAAACCTGCATGTATTTTAAGTTCGCATATGTACCATCGGATGCAAAATAAATTGTCGTGTTTTAAAATAGGTTTAATTTAAGTTGGTGCATGTGAACGTATAATTGTACTCTAGTTGTTTCATTAGTACAAATTGATACTATATATTACTTGATATTTAACTCTGTAAGAAAAAAATAGTAATAATAATAATATGAAAGTTGCCGAAATGACGTTTAAACTGTTATTAATAATTAAAGATATATATATATATATATATATATATGATATTAATAAAAAATTTCTCATAAATTATAACACAAATTTTTATTGTTGACACTATACATGAGCGATTGATTAATTATCAATATTAACAATTTAAAATACTAATTATTGTTAAAATCATATTATGACAAAATATTTTTTTCACTTAACACATAATTAACGACAATAAAAAGAAAAAAGAACTATTGCCATTTAATACTTAAAGTAAATGACTTAATTTTTTGCGGCTAATTCTTATATTCTTTCTAAGTGTAAATTTATCTTAACAAATGTAAGTATAAAATAAATAAAGAGATATTTGATGTTCTTTTTCAAGAAAGAGAGAGGCCTCAAAATTGTGCTAATGCTAATGTTTAATTTTCTAAAAACAAATCATCAAATTGAGAAAAAAATAAAATTTCTGGTCCTTCGAAATTCAACTGATTTTTTCATTTTCTTTTGTTGCTTCCGTGTGACATGGAATTCACTAAATTAAAGTATTAAACACAGCAAAAAGATGCGGAAGACGTTATATCAATCTTAGTTATTGCTAGGTATGAATCATTCAAATTAATGCTTAGAATGACGGCATTTCTCTTCGTATCACTTAAAACGGAAGTCAAAAAAGTAAAATAGGTTAACCTAAAGAAAATGCTTGAACAAGTTGACAAATAAATACTATATTAGGGATGACAAAAATACCCATTTTTGTGGATACTCGTGGGGAATTACCCGTCATGGGGTAGATATGGGGATCCCTTGTGGGGATGGGGATGGGGACAATTTAATTCTCGTTTGTTAAAGCAGGGTGGAGATGGGGATCACAGTCTCCATTTCTACAGGTACTCATTACCCATTATAATAATCAATTATTTATTATATTTATATATAAATATAAATATATATATATATATATAAAAGCATTATGTTTATGAATTGTTATGCTTTTTTCAAAATTTATTTTTATGTATTATTTATTTTTTAATATTTTATTGTAAAATATAATTTAAATATTGTGCGTTATGATATTATGTACTTATATTTGATAATTTTTTTAGTTTTGAAAGTAATTTATATTATTAAAAAAATTAAAATTTTTTTATTTTTTTTTATAAAATTTTAAAATTTTTTATCAAATTCGTAGGTATGCACCGTGGGAATAGGACAGGAGTGGGGGATATTTTAACCTTGTGGGCGTCGGGGGCAGGGGCATCCCCGCCCGGCCCCCACCCACTCCTATACTATAATTTCTCCACTTGTTTTGATGGGAAAATTTGAAAATAATTTTATAGAAAAAGTTGTATTATTGTATGCAAGGTTAGGTATAGGGAAACCGAATAATGGCCGCCAGCCTGCCAGTAAGGAACTTTCCGTCAGCAGCCTAAAATTTTGCACTTTTATGGTCTCTTCCTTTTTGGTTTATTATTATATAGATATACCCCAACTAATCCTTGTGCTCACACGTTTGTTATTCCAACCTTAGAATGGCCCATCAATTATTTTTGAAGACTAAAGATTCTCATTTTCTCATTAAAGCCAAAGATTAATTAGTTAGGCGCATGATAATGACAGCTATTATATATATATATATATATATATATTTCAAATGATAATTGAACAGCATGTTTTGTGGTTGTTTTGCAGCAAAGATATTGGTGCTTATTGGTAACGTTTTAAGCATAGGCGACAGAGCTAAACTTCAGGAAGATTCGAAGAATATAACAAATGTTGCTATTTGAAAAGAATATGAAAAATGTGTTAGATCTTAGCATTTGCTGGCGGCTCTCCATATTTGCATTATAATGCATATTTGAAAATTCGTTTATCATTCGCATTTGTATTCGTTTATACAAAATTTATTTCATTTGTATAAAGCGAATATTATTCATATTCGATTAGTAAATATCTGATTATAAATGAATACAGATATAGTAAATGCATATTCAATTCGTTTAATATCTACTCCAGATACATATTTATTTAATATTATATTATTTGTACTTTTTAATAAAAATCTCATAATCCATATATATACGTATATATATAAATTATAATTGAAGAATTGGAAAGAAGAAAGAATAGATTTAAAAAATTGTTGCAATATAGAGAAAAAAATTGAAGAATAAAGTTAATCAACACAATTATTAGTGGTTGACTTTAATATTAATATACTTAAATGTCATTATTATTATTATTAATAAGTACTAATAATCTAAATAATTGTAATCGAATACGGATATATCCAAATTTGATTGATATCTAATGGATACAAATTCAGATATCATTTTTTAATATTCGTGAAATCCGTATCCATATTTGTATCCGAATATTTGAAAAGTTAAACGGATACAAATATAAAAACAGTGTATCCGATTCGTTTAATATCATTTACACCCTTAATTTCCATATATATAAAAGTTGTTCACTATATATCTAGAATATAAAATGATTTGAATACTATATATATAAATATATCTTTCATGCTTATAATCTTGAATCATTTATTTTTCATGATATGCTGTTTTGAGAACTTGCTCTCACCTTGGACATAAATAGGTAATATTCATAAGAGAACTTATTGCTATGATATTTCTTAGACTTTAGAGGGTGTTTGGTTAAATTTATTTAAATATTTTATAAGATTATAAGAATAAGCTCTTACATATTATAAAATATTTTGATATCCATGGCAGCTTGTACGGATTGAAGGGTTGGGTGGTGGGGGGTTCAGTGAGATTGGAGGTAGAATTTTATATATTATTAAATAGTTATGTTGTATATATTATTATATATTCTCATCTATGTAGATAAATATATTATCATATATATGATAATAAATATATAATTATAACTATCTTATAAAAAATATATATAAATATATTATGTATTTTCATAGATATATATAATATTTAATTTGAAATGAATAATTAGAAAGAAAAAATATATAAATAAAAGTTATTTAGATTTTATAGATAAATTTTTATATATGCATATGTGTGTCATATATGTATTTAAGTATAAATAAAAATGAGAAAATATATAAATAAAAGTTATTTAAATTTTATAGATAAATTTATATGTGTATATATGTCGTATATGTATAAAATGAGAATATATGAAATAATGAAAAATGAGAAATAATGATAAATTTATATATATGTATAAAATGAGAAATATATGAAACAATGGAGAAAGAGAGAAATGAGAAATAAAAAGAAAAGAATAAAAGAAAAGGAAAAAAAATGATAATAAAAGATTACTTAAATTAAATTGAAAATTTATTAAATGGTTAAGGGCAAATTAATCTTTTTATATTAAAATGATGTTAAATAGGCAACAAATCAGAAAGGAGAGACAGTGTATATGATTTTTTTAAAACGCAGGAAGATAATCTATATATTTATTTTTTACAGAAAGGTAAAATGTCTATTTCATAAAATATTTACCCAATTAACCCTAGTTACTATTATAAGGACATATATATTGATGATTATCATGAATTTTTGCCTAACCTAAATGTCATTGTCTTCTTCACGCATAGATTGATGGTTGCATCAGTTTAATATTAGAATGCAGGCGTTCGAGACGTACGTACAGATTATTACACAATTTAGCAAGCTGTGTTCAATTTTGACAATTAATAATGACTTATTTATTATTCCACGCGTTATGGGTGTTTGGTACATAGCTCCCATGATAGTGACCCTTTCTCAATTATAGCACTTGTCGGGCAACCCAGAGTCAAATTTGTGCACTCGATTAATCTCATTTTTAAATTAATGTAAGATTTTAAATGAGAAGAAATATTTTGTATCTTTATCATTTGCTTGGTTTTTGCTTCTTTGAAGGATCCTTGCATGTTGTGCAGATTGTGCGCTTTTACTTAATTTATGACTCTCAGTATTATTACTGCGACTTACCTAAATAAGCATTTTACGCTCTATATTTTGTCTAAGAGCATTTTATATAGCATTTGATTTACAAAAAAGGCATTACATTCTCATGTCCCGTAATTTTTTCTTTCTTTTCATTTTTGATAGAAAAAGTATTGAGCATACAAATTACCATGTCAAAACTTTATCCCATATTGGTGATATAAATGCTAGTTCTTGAGACAGCCGAGAAGAAGATGTGGACGAGTGGGGGCACAGGCGGCTATATGGAAACAAATAAAAAATAATAAAGAGAGAGAACAGGACAATTGCAGAAAAGTTCAAACACTGCAAGCGACAAATATGACTTCTTGAGGATGGAACTGCCAGAATTTAAAGATTTAGGACTTTGTTGCACTTGGGGAATTCCCTTGACGCAAATTATTAATTTCATTCTTATCTTATAATTTTATTTTGTAGACAAAAAAATTTGTGTTTATAAAATTTATAAAGTATCGAATGGCATCCAATAAGATTGCAACATTGAAAATTACTACCAAAAATTTTTCAAATGCTAAAGTAAAAAGTGCTGGCGTCATCACAAAAAATATGTTTAAGAAGTTGCAATCATCTTTGGAGGTGGCTCCTTCGCTTGCTGTGAAAAAGTTGTTGCCATATTTTACTGATATGAATGAAGATGGTGAAGACTCAAATGAAGAATCTTCATCATCCATTCCTCACTCAACATCAAATTCCTCATGCTTGGCGACAGTGATGGTCACAAATGTTACAAACTTAGAGGAATAAACTGCAAATTTGACTAAGGTCATTGAAGCATGTCCAAAAGCAAGACTTTCAAATCTCCAAATTGATTAGCAAAGTAGACAATCTTGGTACCGGCTACATGGTAGAGAAACAAATTGGGGCTCTTGAGAACAAAGGCGAAATATCTACAAGGAGATAATCAGCAAAAAATGAAGAGACTGCAATAAAAGAACTGCAAGTTTTTGATTGATAGACTAATTCGCATCAACCAATTGAAGAAGTTTATTATTGGGACTATCAAAGACAAGCGTAAGGGAAGTTTTAAGTCGTTTATGACTTACTTTGAGCCTTATACTCAAAGGATTGATGATTTGAAGATGTCAATTAGATACCAACCCCTAAAATTTTAGCAATTTGATGGCAAAGGTAATCCAAAACAGCATCAAGACTTGTAATAATGTTGGGACATATGGACATCATCTAGTTAAGCAATTTGTTCAATCATTCAAGGACAATGCTTTTGATAGATATACTAACTTAGAGATGGGCTCCTTCAACAGTTGGAGGCGGCTGGAACAAGAGTTCCTCGATCACTTCTATAACACTTGAAGGATAGTCAATATGATTGATCTTACTAACTCTTGGTAGTGGAAAGATGAGCAAGTCATTAAATACATCAGTCACTAGAAAAATTTGAGTCTTAACTGTATCAATTGTCAAAGGCTTCAACCATTGAGATGCGTATCTAAGGAATGCATTGGTGTCTTTGCTACATACTTCGAGGAATTAAACTAAAAACTTTTGAAGATTTGGTAACTTATGCACATAATATTGAAATGAGCATGAATTTTGATGAACTAGAAAACTTAAGTGATGCTTATGATGATGATGATGTTGGTGGCAATTAACTTTCATCTCCAAATTTCATATGCTCCTCAATATGAGCCTAAACTATCAATAATGCTTTTAGATAAGAGTATAAACTATATAAAATTCTCAAGTCTCTATGTCTCCAAATCAATGACTGAAATATCCAAGTCTTCAAATTCAAGATCCAAATCTTCAAGTCTCCAAAATCAAACTCAAGTCTTCAAGTCTTCAAATACAAAATCAAGTCTCCAAGTCTCTAAAATCCATGACTTAAGTCTCCAAGACTTCAAGTCAAGGCTCAAATCTTTAAGTCTTCAAGTCCAAGACTCAAATTTTTAAGTCTCTAAATCTTCAAATTCAAGATCATGACTCAAGTCTCCAAGTATTCAAGTGAAGGGTCAAGTTTCAAATTCTTCAAATTCAAAACTCAAGTGTGCAAATCTCTAAATCCACGATTCAATTCTTTTTGGTCTTCAAATTCAATACTCAAGTCTCCAAATGTCGAAATTTAAGACTTAGGTCTTCAAGTTTCCAAATCAAAGACTCAAATCTTCAAGTATTCAAGTCCAAAGCTCATGTCTTCAAATTCCAAATACTCCTAGATATGAGAATAAACTATCTAAAATTTTTAAATTAAAGCATTCCCCATGTGCTCCTTAATAATAGTTTAAACTATCTAGAGCATAAACTATTTAAATATTCAAAGTCTTCCTATGTGCTCCTTGATAAGAGATTAAATTCTCAATAAGGTTCCTAGATACGAGCATAAACTATCTAAATATTTAAAGTCTCCCCATTTACTCCTTGATAAGAGCCTAAACTATCAATAAGGCTCCTAAATATGAACATAAGCAATCTAAATATTCAAATTCTCCCCATATAGTCATTGATAAGAGTGTAAACTATTTATTAAGTTAAACTTGAGTACACTCTTTGACATAAATATAAATTGTCAACCAAATTAAAGTGCACTTCTTGACATGAGTATAAAATGTCTATTCAAGTTAAATATGCTCCTTGATGCATGAGCCTAAATTATATGTTATTCCTGGCTCAATAAGTATAAGTTGTGTACGGCACACCCATCAAAAGGATATTTTCTTTGAATTATATATGACTTGACCCTTTTATTGGGCACCATTGCTTGAGGAATGCTTGGAAGATGTTCTTATAGCAAACATAGGCGAAAAAATAAAATTGGAAGAAAAAGGAAACTTTTCAAATACTTCAAGCTTTGCCTTTTTCATAGATGATTAGCACATCTTTCACCAGTCTTGAAGTGGGGGCATTTGTAAATATATCAATTTTTGCTCAATTGGAGAGTGACATGTATAAAATAATACGCTAATTATTAATTCAAAATTTTCTATTTATCTTGAAATTTATTAAATTTAATTTTGAAAGATAAATGGTTAATTTAATTAATACTATAGTATTTACTTTATGCTCAAATCAAATATTGATAAATATCAAAGATAAAGTGTCTATGTTTATGGGACCAATCAAATCAAAAATATTTGATACTATCTCTTAATAATTGATATTATCTCTTCATTCTTGATATTTGATATTATCTTATTAAAGATATAATCATCAAAGAAGTTCAAATTAATCTAAAAGTCTTCCATCAAACATCTATAAAAAGGAGGTGATTAAGGCTCATTCAAGACACAACATAAATTCTAGCAAGTGAGAGGAGCTTTGAAAAAGTCCAACAATTCTCTCAATCAAATTTAAAGAGATCCACGACATTCAAAGCGTTCTTCGTAGAGCTCATCATATTTTGGCGTTTGATTTAAAATAAAAGTGCAAAACCCCTGAATTGACGTTATTTTCTTCAAATCAAATTCAAGGAGGTCCACACACATTCAAGGTATTTTTCACAAAACTCATATATTTTTAGCATTTTGAAGCCCTCGAATTGGCATTATTTTAAATTAAATTCAAGAAAATCCATGATGTTCAAGCATTCATCACGGAGCTCATCAAATTTTAAAATCATATTTGGAAAGAAAGAATAAGAGGATTAGATTAAAAATTAAATCACAATTGATAAGTTTGAATTTCATTCTTATTTGTATGAATTTTCTTGTCTTGTAATTTTATTTTGTAGATAAAGAAATTTTCCCTTACAGTTGCATTTATCAAAATCTTGTGCATTGACATTTTTATAAATAATTTTTAGTTACTGATAATAAAAAATCTTTATTAAATTTAATGAGTTATTTACAAAAATTAAATATATAGTTATATTGAACACTGCCCAGTTGTATTTTAATCAATGTATTTGTACAAGTATAACTACCATAATCACATTGCTGTTAGGTATATAGATAAACTAACAATAAGTTAACTAATTAGTTATAATGTAAAAATCAGATATACTAAACTGTCAACTATGTTGAACACTACTTGTAAGTTGGTGTCCGGGCACTAGGTGTTTGTTCTATCAAACTACAACTTAAGTTACTTAAAAAAAAATACATGTAAAAGAAATATGGTATATATGAACTTGAAATCTTTAACTACCTTATCCAACATTGTAATGCCCAAAAAAATTAATAATATTAAAATATAAATATTCAATAGAGTGTTAAACATAAAAATTAGTGGAATTTAATCATTGATTATGATCATTATTTTATAAATTAGAATGAAGAATATGGAGTGGTGTTATCTTAATTCAAAAATATGAAGAGGTGCATAGTTATTTAGGAATCTAGAATGATAGTATTTTAACTGAAGAATATGAAATGATAGTATTTTAATTTATGAGTATGTTGAGGCTATTTTATTTAAGAATATAATGTACTGATGTTTTAATTATTTGTTAGTGGATTTGAATTATAAGTTACAAAGTGAGGTCATATATATGTCAGAAACTATATGAGGACATACTTTCTTTGTGGGTTGAGAGGATATTAGATGAAGAAGAGAAGAGGAAGGACCTTGAAATTGTGTTTTTTTTTTTTTTACTTAACTTTATAAGATTAATGGAAGGTGAGAGTTTACTTATGTTTATGATTAAATATATTCTTTTGTATGTGTAAATGCATTTTACACAACCATGTTGACTATAACAATTTTGGTATGTGAATTGAAACTTGTGCAATGTGGAATCTTTGTTATTATGCTACATGCTGGCTAGAAACTAGTTTCCAATGGTTTGTAAAGTTTGTTATGGTGGCTTTTGGAATTTCCACCAATTTGCAGCTATAATCATATGGTAATGTCGGTTACAAGTCATTCAAATTATTTTGAACTATTGAAGTTTTGCATCTTAAACATATTTTAAAAAGCTTGCTAGGATTCTAAACTTACTATTTTTGTTGACATTTTAGATGTGAAGGACAATTAGCAAGCCCAAGAGACAAGGAGCAACTTTTTAATTGAAGTTTTCATTTATTGATTTGTATATAAAAAGTATTTTATTTAGTTGAGTTGGGGCATCACAAAATAGTATCAGTAACAACTTTATTAATTACACGTATAGTTTTGCATAACCATGTTAACTATAACAATTTTGCCATATGATGTGGAATCTATGTGATGTAAAATCTTTATTATATGCCAGCTCGAAACTAGTTTCGAATACTTTGTAAGTTTCATTATAGTGGCCAAATTGTCTACCAATTTTTCGGTTATAGTCACATTATAATGTTGGCTATAAGTCATTCAAGTTATTTTGAACTATTGAATGTTTTGCATTTTAAGCATATTTAAAATGCTTAATGGGCTTCCAAGCTTCACTTTTTTTGTTCACATTTTTAGATCCAAAGGAGAAATAGCTTTTCACTAAAGTTTTCATTCATTGATTTGTATATAAAAATTATTCTATTTAGTTGAGTTGGGGTTTGACAAAATATTATTAGAGACAATGCCCAGTCAAAATATAGGGAGCTAAGTGCTACATAGGACAAAGTCCTATGCATGTGGAAGCCACCTTTTGAACATATAGGACAAAGTTCTAGATACGCAAGAGCCACCTCTAGAATCCCAACGCCTAATGACTGATATGAGCCATGTCAGATGCAATGAAGACATCGTGTTTTGAAGGAGGGATGATTGTAATGCCCAAAAAATAACAATAATATTAAAATATAACTAATTAAATAGAGTGTTAAATGTAAAAATTAGTGAATTTTAATCATTAATTATGATCATTATTTAATAAATTAGAATGAAAAATATGGAATGGTGTCATCTTAATTCAAAAACGTGAAAAGGTGCTTAGTTATTTAGGAATATGGAATGATAGCATTTCAATTGAAGAATATGAAGTAATATTATTTTACTTTAGGAATATATAGAAGCAATATTTAAGAATATAATCCAATTGTGTTTTAATTATATGTTAGTGGAACTAATTATGAGTTACAAAATGAGGTTATATATATGTCAGAAAATATGTGAGGACATACTTAAATTGTGGGTTGAGATGATAATAGAGGATGAAGAGAAGAGGAAGGATCTTGATATGTCCTTTAGTTGTGTAATTATGTTTTGCATAACCATGTTGACTACAACAATTTTGCTATGTGATGTGGAATCTTTGTTATATGTTAGCTTGAAACTAGAGCATATATACTTTGTAAGCTTCGTTATGGGGGCAAGATTGTCCATCAATTTATAGGTTATAGTCACATGATAATGTTGCTTATAAGTCATCCAATTTATTTTGAACTATTGAGTTATTTGTATTTTAAACAAATTAATGCTTGCTGGCTTTCAAGCTTCCTATTTTTGTTAGCATTTTCAGATATGGAATAGAATTAACAAGCTAAAGTGATAAGGAGCAACTTTTTAGCTGAAGTTTTTATTCATTGATTTGTATATAAAAAGTATTTTATTTAGTTGAGTTGGAATGTGACAGAATGGTATTAGAGCAACTTTACTTATATATACATATTTTGCATAACCATGTTGACTATAATAATTTTACTATGTCATGTGAAATCTATATTCTGTGAAATCTTTGTTATATGCTAGCTCGAAACTTGTTTCGAATGAGGTGAATTACTACTACCACCCCTGAGGTTTGGCTTAATTACAAAATGGTCCTAGCTCTTTTCAAAAATCACAAAAAAAAATCCCTAAAATGATGAATTTAATTGTAGTGTAGACGAAATTTGTGAAATATCTGAAATACCCCTAATAGCAAAATCAATTAAAAAAATACTAAAAATTTAATTTAATGGTTAAAGTCCTAAATAGCCCTTTATGTATTATGATATTTTACAATTTTGAATTATGTTAAATAGTACATACATCTAAAATAATTTACCTATATAATGAAATTTATTTAATAATATTAAATAATAAATATATTTGTTAATTGAGTTACATAATAAATACTATTAAACTAGTAAGCATATCTAAAACAATTTAGTTAAATTTAATTAAATTATTTATTAAAATAATAATCATATTTAAAATAAAGAGATTTTAAATAATTAAAGTGTTTATTCAAATAATTAATATAACTATAATAATTAAAAAAATTTAATTAAATTTATTGATTAATAAAAAACACAATAAGTAAAAAATTAAAAACTATATTAATTGAGAATAAATAAGTAAAAAGGATTTAAATATATGTATTTTTGCTAAATTGTTTATAAATTGAAAAAAGATAATTTTTTTAAAATTTAATCATATTATTTAATGGAATAATATAATAATTCTTAAATGAAGATATTTACAATAATTAAATTAGTATTTATTCAAATAATAAATATATCTAAAATAATTAATGAAATTTAGCTAAATTTATTAATTAATTAAAAACACAATAAATAAAAAAGTAAATACAATATTAATTAGGAATAAATAAGTAAAAGAATTTAAATACATGCTTTAAACCAAATAATTTATTAATTAAAAAGATAATTTTTTTATGCCATTATCTTATAAATTAGAATGGAGAATATGGAGTAGAGTCATCTTAATTCAAAAATGTGAAGAGGTGTATAGTTATTTAGGAATATGGAATGATAGCATTTCAATTGAAAAATATGAAGTGACAATATTTTAATTTAAGAATACGTAGATCCATTTTATTTAAAATATAAAATAGTAGTGTTTTAATTATATGTTAGTGGAATTAAATTATGAATTACAAAATGAGGCTATATAAATGTTGAAAATATGTGTGGATATACTTGCTTCATGGGTTGAGAGGACATTAGAAGAAGAGAAGAGGAAGGATTGGGTGGGTCAGGTGGGTTCGGGTCGAGTTAAAGTGGGGATATAACACTAATTTTCTCTACCCCAACCCCAACCCAACCTAATCTGATAAGAACTTGAAAATATTCTACTCTAAATCAACCTAATTCATATCAGATCAAGTTTGGATCAACTTGATTTTCATCAGATCAACCTAGCGATCCAAACCCATCCAATCCAACCTATCAATTGAATAAAAATAATTATTTTGAATATTTATTTTAATTTTTAAAATTTTTAGTTTTTTTATTTTTTTATTTTTGTCTATTCTTAATTATTAATAAATTAAAATAAGAGTAAGGAGTTTTCATCATAACTCCACAACAACTTTCTAAAAAACTTTTAATTAAACCACATAATATATTGATTTTTAGGACTTTTTTCCCCTTTCATTTTCTAGTATATATCAACATAATAAAAATATTGAAATCACAAAGTATAATATGTTTAAAAATAACATACTTTTCCAAGTTTTACTCACCCACTCTCTTAAATTTTTATATATTTTGTGTCAATCAAATTATCTCTTTTAACTTCTTAAAATGGCGTTATGTTTTAACTTTATATTGATTTAATTAAGCATCACATAAATCAATAAAAATGTATAATTAAGCAAATAAGTAAAAAAGTATTTTAATTATACACATAATTGATTATAAAAATTTGCACGAGTCTTATGAAATTTTTATAACATCTAAATAGAAAAAATTCTTGTTTATCTGCAAAATCTTTTGTTGCATATGATCCAAAAAAAATTTATTGGACAATTCAGTAGTCAAAGTGGTGATTTGTCAACTTTTTACATAGCAACTTTCATGTGGGATATCCAAAAATAATCATTAGAAGTAGTCTAAAATTATAATCATCCATCCTATATGTCTAGGAAATATATAAGATCAAAAAATGGCAAAATAGTAATTTCCATATTTCTAAAGTTTAAAATTTCAAGCTTTATTGTGTTATTTTATATTTTTACTCATAAAAAATTTAAATTTTGTTTATTCAAGTTGGGTCTAATTGGTTCAAGTGGGTTTGGGATTTCGCATGATTCATATTCAAATTTCGGGTTGTTCGTGTAACTTAAAATTCAACCCAAGCCATTTTCTTCAGGTTCTTATTTATGTCAACTTATTGAACCCAAATCCAAAATAAGTCGACCCAAACCCAATTTTTTCATGTTAAACTTAGGTCAAGTTATCATGTTGTGTTGGAAATTGCCACATCTAGAAAGGATCTTGAAGTTGTGCTTTCTTTTACTTAACTTTATAAGATTAATTCAATGTGAGTGTTTTACTTATATTTAAAATTAAAAATATTTTTTAGTATGGGGAGTTACATTTTATTCCTTTGGTGTAAATATGATTTGCATAATCATGTTGACTATAACAATTTGCTATGTGATGTAGAACCTATGCAATAAGGAACCTTTGTTATTATGTTACATGCTGACTCAAAACTAGCTCTCAATATTTTGTAAAGTTTGTTATTGTGGATTCTAGAATTTTCACTAATTTTGGGGTTATAGTCATATGATAATATTGGTTATAAACCATTCAAGTTATTTTGAACTACTAATTATGTTGCAGCTAACATATTTTAAAACATGGGCGACTTCCGAACTCAATCTTTTTGTTGACATTTTCAAATAGGGAAGAGAATTACCAAGGTTAAGATATACGGAATAATGTTTTAATTGAAGTTTTCATTCATTGATTTCTATATAAAAATTATTTTATTTAATTGAGTTGGAGCATGACAAATATATACTTTGGCACCTTTTCAAATGAAGGGATAAATAATTATAAATATTAAAATATTAAAAATAACATTTATTAGTTTCTTAGTTGATTGTGTACTTGTTAATGCTAAGTACAACTTAAAAACTTACTTGAGTCAAAATTTAGGGATAAAAATATATCGTCATCCGAACTATGCATGTTTTTATATTTTGCTAATTGAATTTCTTTTCTATGACAACTTACTATTCAAATTACACTTTTTTTTTACCTTACCACATACGAACAAATTTTGGTGGAATATTATGAAAAATCTTCATCATATCAATGTTAGAAGCCTCCTTATTCAAGTATTATAGCCAAAGTTTCAAATTTTATAGATATAATAATCATCTCCTTGGTGTAACTTTGTTAAATTGCAAAATGCAATGAACTTTTCTCAATATTTTTTCATGTGCATATCCTATAATAATTTAGATTTCAATAGATTATTTTTTAATAAAGTAATAAAAATACTTTTAAAAAAGATTCTGATAGCTCTTGTAATGGAATTCCATAAAATATTTGATTAAAAATGGTTCATGTGTTAGCAAAGTGAAAGAAAAAATATAATCTAGATGATAAAACATCACAAAAAATAATTTAATTAATAAAATGTAAAAGCACACATAAATCAAATGATAAAGTATCTGTATCCATAAAATTTGACGGCAAGGTATCTTTATCCCTAAAATTTATTACTAATCTTACTTGAGTCTATGTCATCCAATTATTTTACACTTCCTCCAAGATATTGCTAGGTGGCCCCACATCAAAACTACCCCTATAATGCAATTTGATGATACACATAGTTGCAATATCAGAGAAAACAAAAGAGGAATCAAGTACAGTCATACATACCCTCAAATTTATATTTTAGATACAGTGTACTGCCAAGCAAGAAACATGGATCCACATATATTTTAATCACATAATTTATTTAATCTAATATTCACACTGTTAAAAGGCCTATATAGTAGAATCAATCAGATAATTAAATCAAAAGGAAGTGCATACTATCAGTTAAATTAATTGTGAATAGAAAACATACAAGAGTACTACATACTTAACACAAAGTTTATCAAGCCTAATATTAATATAATTGACTCAACCAATTGATAAAAGCAAAATTAGTTAAAAGCACCTCAATCAGCTCTGGTAACAACAATTCATTGCCAAAAAATTTCAGTCCGAAATCCATTAAAAAAATTAAAGAGCTCACTTCAAAATACCTCCTAAAAAGAAATTAGAAAAACAAAACAAGACATTACCTTCAAGTTTGAGAAACCGATTCTTGAGAAAAGAAAGAAAAAAAAAAAAAAAAGAAAGCTTTAGCCTTTTCAATAACTCCGCCCCTCTGATTGTTGGAATCAGTAGTTAATTTAGGGTTTTAACTAAGTCTTCCATTTGGAGATAATGGAAAGGGAAAAGGTGTTGATAGGAAAGTTGTAAAACAGATGAACGAACACAAAACGGCAATTTTATTCATGAGCATTTTGATAATTATAATTATAAATATTAACAGCGTTTGAAAGTAGAGTAGAAATTATGCAGTTCACATGATCCTTAAATCAAGTATTTGTAGAGTAGAGAGGAATAAAATAATGCAATTGAAAGTAAAAGAGGGTGACGTGGTATCAAATTAGAATGTAGGGAATGAAGTGGAATTTACCCTAAATTATAAGATACTTGCCGTGGGATAGAGTCAAAGTCATACACCGTATTAAGAAATTAATATAAAAATTTAAATCAAAATTAAAATATTGAATTGTATCATTACATTTCTGCTAAGAGAATAAATTGGACAATTCATAGTATATATAGTATCATTATTTGAAGTGCAACTAAACTCGTGAGTTTCTTTTTCAATGTAGTAGAAGAAATATTCAAGGCTTATTTTTTTATATTTTGGGTATTTTGCAGAAAAAAATTTTGGGGAATAAATTTTTGGGAGAAAATTTGTAAAATGTGTCAAGTATTTCTTTTTGTTTTGGGGAAATATACAAAATGGTTTGAAAATAAATTATTTGTTTCTTTATGTTTTGGAATGAAATAAATTTTACTGTTAATGTCAAATTAATTACTTCTTTGTTGGGTTGTAAGGTAATATATATATGTGTGTGTGTGTGTATACATATAAGTCAAGTGAGAAAGTAATAAATAAATGAGTGATGTAAAAGATGAAGTGAAAAAATAAGAGGGTAGGTGTACTTTTTAAGATATAGGGTTTTTTTTTGGTGAATTATAAGTGGTTTTTTGGATAAAAAAAATTATAGTATTTTGAAAAAAAAATTGAGAAATGTGCATATATTTTGAAAGCTTTTAAAGGATTGGAAAATATTTTTATAAAATGTAGAAGAACAAGCCTTGATTTGCGGTGAAGTATTAAAAGCAGTGTCAAGACCTTAGTTTATGTTTATGACAAGCGAGACAGCCAAGGAAAAGAGTATGCGTACCTAAGGAATAAATAGTGGGAGAACCAGTGCGACAGCCACGAGAGTGGGGGAACGGCGGCTACTTGGAAGATAACAGGACATGCCTGTTTCTTAAAAAGGAAAAAAAAAACGAAAAAAAGAAGGACTAGCCCGAAAATGGCTCAACACCATTGTCAATAAAATATGACTTGGAATTGTTAGAATTTAAGAATTAAGAAATTTGTTGCATTTAAGAATTTTCCTTCAGACAAATTATAAATTTAACTCTACATTCAGAATTTAAATTCTTTTTATAATTTTTTCATATTTCAAACAATGTGTTTATTTAAAATATTTATATTTTTCTCACTAATTTTTTTTATTTAAGAGTAGTATTTGGGATTTCATGAGGTTGAAAGTCGTTTTTAGTGAATTAGGTAGTGTTTGGGCTAATTCAATTAGAGAGGTCAAATAATCCAACAGTAATATTCTTCTTGGGTTGAGATTTGCAATCAATAGCAAACATCAAACTAGTTGAGGTGCCCCTCAACAAAGACACTCTAACGCTCAAGTTAGTACTGATTGAGTGAGATAATCGAGCAGTAGAGTAAAAGCGTATACTATATATGGCATACCTAGAGGGTGATTGACAATGGGGTATTTATAACCTTCTTTAAGTGGATGATATGTCTAAAATACCCCTATCAAGTGTAGAAGGCTCTTGTCCTTGCCTGGGAGTTGTTAGTAATTTCCAATCTCAGTACTATACCAAGTTATCTACGTTTTAGGGTGAATAGTACTCTGGAGGCACGCTAAGTAACAAAATTGGTACTAAGGTGGCACACGCAATTAATATAGAGGCACACCGCCTATTAGAGTATTGAATGCGACAAGGATATGATTCAATGTTGAAGTGAGCACTTTAGTTGATGATGATTGACCAGACAAGGTCCAAGTGGCACCATCTCCTGCTTTTCAGGGTGAATAGTACTATGAAGGTGTGCCCCCTGACAGAATTAGTACAGGGGTGGCACACGTCATTAATATAGAGGCACATTGCCTGTCAGAGCTTTGAATGCAACAAAGATATGATTCAACGTCGAAGTGAGCACTTTAGTTGATGATGATCAACCAGACAAGGTGGTCAACTAGAGAGATAGCTGAGTGGACTTGATAGCTTATAGCCTCTAGTTAGATTGGGTCAAGAACTACTCGTTTGACCTGACGGTTGTGGTTGAGTGACTCAACCTAGTTGGGTCTAGAAGTGCAGTTGGGCTTTAACTGTTAGGTTGGCCTGTGAGCTCTCTCTGGAGTCGATAACTTATTGGGTTGAGCCTATTAGGCTATTCCATATCATAAGTCCCTTTCCACTTGCAGTCCTAAATGAGTTCTCGACGGGAAGAAGCAAGAAGTAGTTGACGAGAAGGAGTAGGGAGTAGACAACTAAATGATGGTTATGCACATTCGACCAAGGTTTTTAAACTATCAACCAAGGTTTTTGAATTCTCAATCGAAATTTTTGAATACTCGACTAGAGTTCTGTGCATTTAATGTGTTAATTACATTATGGTATACGAAGTGCCAAGAGATGGCTGTGTAATTATTATTGCCGCTTGAATTCCTGCGTTCGAATATCTATAAATAGGTGGGGGTAGAAACATTCATTTTTCACTTTTATTGCATCTAGTTTAGTTGATTCTTGCCTTCACAGCCCTTAAACCTTTTTGCATTTTAGAGCTTTCCAGTGAAAAACTGTAAGTTCTTCTCTAAGTTTCTATTTTCATTCATTTGCTTTGTAAAGATGTCAAGTTCAACAGATAATGAGGATAATAAGTCCCAGAGTGTACACTTCTAGGGAGAGGTTAGAGGTGAAAGCGCGTCTGAGAGTACATCTGAAAGTTCATCGAGCAGTAGCTCGACCTCCAGCAGCTCAAGTGTTGAAAGGGCTATTTCTAGGGTCGAGGGTGGCCCAAGTGAAGTGCTAGCATTGCATGGTTAGTTGTTTATCCCTGGCCATTACAATGAGACAGTCTCCAAAATCTCCTACGCTGACCTAGTTCGAATTAGAGAAATGTACCAAATTCCAGAAGAGTACAAACTCCTAGTGCCTAGGTCATAGGAAAGGATGCATCGACCTTCAAAGTGGTGCAAAATGGTGTTCGAAGAGGGATTTAGGTATGGCTTTAGGCTTTCTCTAACACCAACAATAGGCGACCTCCTGGGGGGCCTCAAGGTTTGCATAACACAGCTTCTACCAAACTGCTTCGCCACCATATATAGTTTTGCTGTGTTGATTCATTTGTTTGGCCAGCCAGCTTCTTTTGCTAATTTTTTGAACTTATTTCATTTGCCTATATCCTAAAAGTTGGGTAACACCAAAACGTCTGGGCTTTATCACTTAACGGCATACCCACATAAAATATTTCTAGTAATCCCCTCCTCATCATATGATCAAGAGTGAAAAAAATACTATCTATATGTTCAAGGGCTTGGTAAGTTTAACATACCTAGAGGGTGGTGGAGAGGGCACGTCGAGATACTGGGGAACCAAACGTCAAGCTGGCCTAACACTTTCATTCAAGACTTAGTTGAGTTTAGGCAGATTGAGGCCTCAATTTTGATCGAGGAGAGATGTTTGGTGTTATTTGGCTTATCACCGACCAAGCTCAACTTGCTCGTAGGCGATCGACTAGGTAGAAATCCTTATCGATTATGATAATTGTGTATTTTCATTATTTGTGCTCAATTCTAATCATTTTATGTTTTATCTTTTGTTGGCAGATCGAGAAGAGATTATGGCCCACAGTCGAAGAGAGGCATTAACTAGGGCTTAAAGAAATGATGAACACCGTTGAGCAATTGCTCGATGAGATGTACCTTTTGCGGCAGAGCCAACACCTTCGACTGCTGCCCCAGCCATGCCATAGATCGAGCAGGCACCCCAAACTTCTTGATTAACAAGGGGTGTTTGAAACAGCCCCATGGGTTAGGGCTAAAGACAAATGATTGTGTAGGGAGGCTCGATGCCCAAAAGGACAGTGGGTGAGAAAGGCAAGTAGAAAGTGGTCATTGGATACAACTTGTTTAGCAAGTGTAGTGAAGGGGTCTTGTTCCAAATACCTAAGCAGTTCTCACCCCAGTTCAAAGCTGACCCCCACCATGGAGATGATGAATTCTAGCTACATTATATCATTATGGATGATAGGTATTGACACACTCAAGCACATGGTGGCCGAGCTCTTTGCCGCTGACTAGCAAAAGTTCATGGGCCTGAACCAGGTTGGTGCATTCAAGGCTCTGGCCAACCATTGCAATATGGTAAGTGTGACGTTGATTATTTTCTCATCAAGTTCTACTTTCGGCTAATTATATTATTTAATGATAATCTCTATTTCAAGTGAGCCAGCTTAGGTACCACTTTTACCATCGGTTAGAGTTGGCTCTGGCAGATCGCTAAGAGTTGCGGGAAGGAAGAGGAATTAGAGACTCTCAAGGTTTAGCTCAAATCCTCCCAACTCCAGGTCGACCAGCTAACCAAGGAGGTGGCCGACCTCTGGGAATCGCTCAATGTGAAAGACCAGCAACTGGTCGAGGCTATGGAAGAGAAAAGTCAAATGGACTCCGTGCTAAAGAAGGCTCACCTAGATATACAAGTGAGCTACTCTAGTCAATCGATCAACTGTGTTGTTGCACTTGATGAGGCTTGAGCAGCGTTTTCTTGATAGCTCCTTTTGATGTGGAGGGAGGTAGTGGAGCAATTTATGCTCAGCTCAGCATTCCAATATACGAGCCTAGTTTTGTTGATTGATGATGCCTGCGGTGCATTTAAGAAGATGGTTAAATAGCTTGAGTACCTAGGCTATGCTTTTCAAGCAGAGGACAAAGATAGAACAAGCTTAGCTCTGGACTAGAAGTTGTAGCCTTACCTAAAATCTGAAGATGCCGTGGTCGATAAAGGTAGGGAAAGGGATACTGTGATGAATGCTCACATCAAGCCAATGATTGAAGCTCAGCAAAAATAAGCTGAGGTCAAGGCTAGGCTAGCTGATCTAGCGAGCGAGTTTACCTTTGTTGAGGAATTTACCTTCCAACTTAGGGATAGGCATGTCGACGTCGTGTAGTAAGTGCTATGTTCAACTGATTTTATGGGCGATGTGGTGAGGCTCTCACAGCTAGCATGAGCCATTCTACCCCTTGCATTAGCGATGCTTGTGCCTGACCAAGACTCATAGGAGGGTGCTCGGGCTGATTGATATAAGGTCACTGGGTTGAGCTAGAATTAATTTTCCAACTCTCTCTCTCTTTTATTGTTGTTGGTTTTTTTATAAAGGTTATCATTTTACTGTAATGAACATTTCTCTTAATGAAATATTTTGATTCTGCTCAATGTGAATTAATTTTATAGCTTTCTTATCGAATGCAACTGTGTCGTCGCAATTGTGTGGTTGATAAGTTGAGAGCTATGTTAATTAACAAGAAAACCCAACAACTTTATTGTCAATTTAGGTTATTGTTGAGGGATACACATGGTCTCATCGAAGTACATTTAACAATCTATTTTTACAACTTTGCACAACTTTGTAGTCGAGTTTCATTACTCTTGGTCGAGTTTGAGGTGTCTTAACTCTACAGTGTTGTGTTGACTTATTGATCAACTACAGGGTCGATTGCATAGTTTGGGCTAAAAAGCCAAAGTTGGCAACATGTAGCCACTTTTGAGTCGACTACGAGGTTGACCTAAAATTTGATTTGGCATCTTGAAGTTGCTTTTGGGTCAACTATGAGTTTGACTTGAAATTTGATTTAGCCACATAAAGCTACTTTTGGGTCGACTACAGGGTCGACTTGAAACTTGATTTGGCAACATAAAGTTGCTTTTGGGTCGATTACGAGGTCGACCTGAAACTTGGAGTTATGTGAGGTAAATGTAGTTGTGACAATACAAGCGAATAATAGCAGTGTTGTTGGAACTTTATTTATATCACATAATACAAAGATGATTATAATGTGCTTTTATATATAGAATTTCGTTAGGTTGACGGCATTCCATGGATAAGGGAGCTCCTCCCCATCAACATTAGCAAGTCGATAAGTGTTATGCTTTGGTACCTTCACAATCATATAGGGTCTCTCCTATTTCTTGTCGAGTTTGCCAATATTCTTGTACACTTCCACCTTTTTAAGAATGAGGTCTCCGACCTTAAAATAACATAGCTTGACCAATTTATTATAGTTGTCTGCCATCTTAGATCTGTAACGCTACATGGTATTGTAGGCTTCTTGCCTTCATTTATCAATAGTCTCGATGTTGAGCTTTCTTTTTATGTGCTCCTAAGTAGGTGGAAGTGAATCGCTTGAGCTGTTTGCTATATGAGTTTTAAAGGGATGATTGCCTCGAACCCATTGACTAAACTATAAAGGCTATGACCTTCGGTTGTGAGGGGGTTGTCCTATACCCCTATAACACTCCTGGGAGGTCCTCTGCCCAACTCGACCTAGTATCTTGTATTTTAGCTTTCAAATAGTTGAGAATTATCCTATTTATCATCTCTATCTGGCCGTTCGATTGAGGGTTACCTACTAAAGTAAAATATTGGTGATTCCCAAGGCCTCACACTAACTTTGGGTATTTCTGCTTTGAAACTTAGGTAGATCGAAATAACAGATGATGTTTTTCCAAGTGAAACTTTTGATGGTCATATCGGTTATCTTTGAGACATCTTCGACTTCAATCAACTTGGTGTAATACTAGACCACCATAATTATAAACTTTTGCTGACCCGATGACTTTGGCAGTGCGCCCAAAATATCAATCCCCCTTTGGTTGAATAGCCAATAAATCTAAACATTGACCATAGGCGCGGTGGGTTGATGTGAGATGTTTAAATGAACTTGGCATAATGGACATTTTCGAGCAAAATTAACAATATTTTTCAGTAATATCGACCAAAAGTATCCATACCTGATGATTTTATGGGCAAGGGATCTTTTCCCTAAATGGTTCCTGCACATGCTTGTGTGGATATCCTATGAAACCTCACGAGCCTGGTTGGGATCCAGGCACCTTAGGGGCAGTCTAGAGATCGACCTCTTATACAGTTGGCCATGCTCGTCTAGTGCAAACTTGACAGCTTATCCTCCAAGGTGATGAGCCTCACTTTTATCTTCGGGGATTGTGCCATGACTCAACTAGAGTTTTATCAGATCTTGCTATGAAGAAACTGTCTCCTCAATGCTTCCCATCAAGTTCTCCTTGAAAGAGCCAATTGATGGCCTATTAATGATCAAAAATGTTGTCATCTTGTCTCTTGTGCCTCTGATCAAGCTAGCAAATTTGGATAGGGCATTTGTACGATTATTCTCAAATTGAGGTACCCAATTGAGAGTGAATTTTTTGAATGACTGTTGTAATTTTTTAACCTCTGCCAAGTATCGGTTCATCGTTAAATCCTTTGATTCAAATTTTTCTTCAACCTGTTTAGCTGCCAATAAGACTCTGTGATTGCAGCCAGGTGGTCAACTCCTCAGTCGAGTGCCATCCTCATTCCTGCGAGGAAAGCTTTGTACTTTGCCTTATTATTGGTAACAATGTAGTCATGTTTGATCACGAAATTATACTCTTCTACTGTCAGGGAACAGAGGGCCACTCCTGTTCCCCCTCCTAATGTGGTCAATGATCCATTAATGTGCAAAGTCTAAGCAGGAGGAGCTTCATTGCTTTTTTCGAGCAAATTGACCTGCTTAGTGATGAAATCAGCTAAGATCTATGCTTTGATAGCTATTTTAAGCTAGAAAGTGATATAAAATTCTCCTAACATAATAGTCCATTTGGTTCAACTCCTCAACGTGTCTAGCTTTGAGAGAAACTTGCTTTAATAGTTGGTTTGTCAATACAATCATGGCATGAGAATGGAAATATAGGTGCAGCTTTTAAGTCGCAGTGACTAACTCTAAGGCAAACTTCTTAATCTCCAAGTAGTTATGTTTTGATCCTTGGAGTGACTTACTGCAATAGTAAATTGGTCAATGAATTCTATCTCTAGTCGAGACTAAGATTGAGCTGATCAACGCTTTCGAGACTGCCAAGTATATGTGAAGTACCTCTCCAAGTTCAGGTTTTGTGAGCACATGGGGTGAGGAGAAATACTGTTGTAGTTTGACTAGAGCCCAATCACATTGTTCGCCCTACTCAAAACCCAATTTCTTTGCATTTTTGAGAATTTTGAAGAAAGGTAGGCTCTTGTCAGCCAATTGAGTGATGAATCTCCTAAGGGCAATAATCTTTTTGACCAACCACTGTACATCCCTAACTATTTGAGGGGGAGCAATGTCCAATATGACCTGCATTTTTGTGGATTAACCTCAATGCCCCGTTGATTGACCATATAACTTAAGAATTTACCTCCTCAAACCCTAAACGTACACTTATTTGGATTTAGCTTCAGACCAAATGCTCTCAATATCGCAAAAGTGTAATTGAGGTCGAAAAAATAATCCTAAGCCTTTTTTGTCTTTATGATCATGTCATTGACATGCACTCTATAGACTTGCCTATTTCATTCTTGAACATAAAGTTGACCAGTCTCTAATAGGTTGCTCTAGCATTTTTAACTCTAAAGGGTATGACCAAAAGTAATAAACTCCATTAAGAACCACAAAAGAGGTTTTATCCCTATCCTCGGGGGCCATGAATATCTAATAATACCCTTGAAATGCATTCATCATACTCAATAATTCACAACCAGCCATGGAACCTACTAGAAAATCTATTCATGGCAGGGGGTAAGGATCTTTAGGGCAAGCTTTATTCAAGTCAGTGAAATCATTACACATGCATTATTGTCCCTCATTCTTTAGGATGAGTACAACATCACAAAGCCAAAATAGATATTAAATTTCTATTATATAACCTATACCTAAGAGTTTTCTAACTTTCTCTTCGATGAACTGGGTCCTCTCAACATTGAATGTCCTCATCTTCCACTTGACTGACTTATATAAGGGGTCGACATTGAGGCAGTACATGATTACACTGGGGTTAATTCCCTAGATGTTAAATATCTTCCAGGAAAAGATGTTGATATTTCTTCGCAGAAAATTAACCATAAGACACTCCAAGTGGGGGCCCATTTCTATTCTAATCCTAGTAGTCTTGTCAGGGTTCCTTAGCTCCAACTCGACTGTTTTAAATTTCCGAAAGGGCTTCGCTCGAGTGTTTTCCAACTTTCTCTTCTTATTAGCTTGGTTCTCCACAGGTTTTGCTATAGGGGCATCCCCGAGGTTTTTAATTGCGATCGAGTCTTCTGCTTGCTTGACTCAACTAAAATGTTGTAACATCACCTAGCTTCGTTGATGTTACACAGCAATTCACTTATGCTAGTTGGGGTTGGGAATTTGATCTTCATGTGATAAGTCGATACAACGGCACAAAAATTATTGAGAGCTGGTTGACCAATTATGATATTATAGGTAAATAGGGCATTGACCACCAAATAATTTATCATTAATGTCCTTTTTTGGGGTGCCTTCCCAAATGACGTAGAGAGGTTGATAGAACCTTTTGGAATGATTTTTGCCCCCCTGAACCTGACCAGAGAGGTACGCATGGGCTCAAATTTTGGCTGCCCTAAGTTTATCTTTTTCAGTGTTGAGAGGAAAATAATATTGGTTGAGCTACCATTATCAACCAGAACCTTTCTAACTTCAAAGTTGGCAATCTCAATGGAGACTACCACAGGACAATTAATTTTATGATTGATATTTCTCCCTTTGAAGTGGGCCAAGTTATTGTCAATGAAGGAGATGGGCTTTGCACTTGTGGATAAATGGAATATTATTTCGATCAAGGAGGCTTTGGTCAACTCTAGCCTCTTTGAGTCTGCCTCCTTGCTAACTTTGAGTTCCCCCCATAGGACCTCCCGTAATTATGTCAATTACTCCTCAAATGGGTGAGCAGTTTTCTTGGGCGGGTTTCTTCCATTTATCCTTTCTCCTCAGGCTAATTGATCTTTCTCTATGAGGAGTCCAATCAATTTTACCCTCTTCAGCCTGTACATTAATGGCCATATATTTTTTTAGATGGGCTGCCTAAAGAGTCTCTCAATTTTATCCTGGAAATTGAAGCATTCATTTGTGTCATGCCCCATTTGTTTATGAAAGTGGTAATATTTCTTCAATTTTTTCATTATTTTAGTCTCTGTTAGCTTTCTCAATTTCTTGAGGAGGTTGTCATGATGAATTATAAATAGGACCTCTCTCCTTGGGATGTTCAGTGGAGTATAGTCATGGAAGTACTTTATTGGAGATTGACCCATTTCCCTATGTTTCTGGTTATCTCTCTCCTTATTTTTCTTTCTATTGACCTTAAAATTTTCGAACTTCAACTTGTTTATCTCCTCTTAGGTCATGTATCTCTTCGCCAAGTCGAGCAATTCTTCCTTGACCGCAAGTATTCTTGCACCAAAGTATTGGCGTATTTTTTTGTGTTTGAATCCTAAGAACAGCACATCAATTAAGAACCCAATCTTGAGGTTGTCGATCTTCAGGACCTCTATGTTGAACCTTGTAAAACAGTCACGGAGGGACTCCTTTTCATTTTGCTTGACAATGTGGAGATAGGTATGAGGGAGCTTTACCTTTCACTGACTGACGAACTGGTGCAGGAATTTGTCGCAAAGCTAATCGTAAGAGTATATCGATGATGGTTTTAGCTTAACAAACCAATCGAGCACTATACCCTGAAATATGGTCACCAACATCTTCGCGTGGATATATTCATTTTCTCATTAAGCTACATCATATGTTCAAACTATATTAGGTGCTCATTGGGATCAGTTGAGCTATCGTATTGTGGGAGTCTAGTTGGGACTTTAGCATTGATGACAATGCACTCGTTGATAATCTCTTAAATAAATGGTGAGCCTCTTTCTCGACGAGACCTTTAGGGACCCTTTGGTTTGGGTGCCTTTTTAGTATTTCTCCTTGAGATCTTGTCGAAGTATTTGTTAAGTTGTTGCACTTGATGGGAAACTTCTTCCTACTCCTCCCAATCAGCTTGGGTAATATTTCAGTCGAAATGAGGCCTCATGCACTCAACCCTATTGCATTGTGGGGCTCGAATGGGTTGGGCCGCATGATCCATTAATTTATCCACTTCTTCATGTTGGTCATATCTAGAACATTAGACCCTATCGTGCTCGAGCCTAAATTAAGTTGAACGTGATGGTCTACGAAGTCAGCAATTTCTTCCCTTAGCTTGGGTCACCCTTTCTTTCCATGGGGGTGCTTGGGGCTTACTTCTTATTAGGTTGATGGTTGCCTAGATTCCTAGCTACCATGATTGTCCCGAGTAGACCTCTTCTCTGGTGGAGGTGGTTGTGGAGTTGCATTGCTAGCTGGGGCTGGCATGATCATGTGCCTATCAATGCCCCAGAAAGTTGAGTAGAGATCTGGGCAGAGATTTATTCACTTATAAGTTGCATTAGCTGAGGCATGGTCAATGTTATAACTTGTTCTTGTGGGGCGCTAAGGCTCAGGGCATGCGGACCTTGCTGGGGTTGCGAGATAGGTGGAGATGACGTCCTCCTATTATCTTTCCTCTCAGATGCAGTTCTTCTAGTGTTCACCATTTTCTCAATTGCAATCTCAAGCATTCCCACAGACAATGCCAAAATGATGAGATTGAAAGTTGTTTTTAGTGAATTCGGTAGTGTTTAGGCTAATTCGATAAGAGAGGTCGAATGATCCAACAGTGATATTCTTCTTAGGCTGAGATTTGCAACCAATAGCAAACGTTAAACTAGCCGGGGTATCCCCAACTAAGGCACTCCAACATTCAAGTTAGTACTAGTTGAGTAAGATAATCGAGCAGTAGAGTAAGAGTGTATAGTGTATATAGCATACCTGGAAGGTTGTTGGCAATGGAGTATTTATAGCTTTCTCTAGGTAGATGATATATCTAAGATGTCCTTATCAAGTGTAGAGGACTCTTATCCTTGCCTAGAAATTGTTGGCCATTTCCAATCTCAATACTATTTCAGGTGGTACTCTGGTTGATAATGATCAACCAGACAAGGTGGTCGACCAAAGAGATAGCTGAGCGGACTTGACAGCTTAGAGCCTCCCGTCGGGTTGGGTCAAGAGCTACTCGTTCGACCTAATTGTTGTGATCGAGTGACTCAATCCAACTGGGTTTGGAAGCACAGTTGGGCTTCAGATATTAGGTGGGTCTGGGAGCCCTCTTTGGAGTTGATAGATTATTGGGTTGAGCCTGTTGGGCTATCTTATATTAGGATTAAAGTTTAATAAATCTTATTAATAATAAAGTGTTTTATAGGACTAAGTGCGCTGGTCAGGCCAAAACTTCCACCCCAATTTTCTGTATCGAAAGTTACAATTAAAGTCATTCACCAGGTCTTTTAGAAAACTTAGTGGGCAACTGGTAGCACTTGATAATATCCTTGAATTCTATCATTTTGTAAAACAAATATATTATTTGTGAATATCTTAATTGGGATATATTCTTTAACAATTAATTAAACACATGATAACCCATACAATTTGAACTGTAACATATATATTAACTAGACAGAAGCTAAAATTAAAAAATAGGGCTCTCTTCTTTTAGTCATCTGCTGCTATTTTATTTACGACAAAATGAAATTTAAAGAGTTGATAATATGTGTTTTTGTAAATTCAAGAGCGCAACATATGCTTAATTTATTAAATTTGCTAAGAAGAAAAAAAATTATAGAACTATGCTTTTTTCTCTTGCAAGTTAAATTAGTAGCATCTAACACACGCCGAAACTCTTTGTTAGAAACTTTAAATTATAATTTGTTTTCTTAAATCAACTTAACCGACGACCGAAACACTCTGTCCTAAGAGTAAAGAGAAGGAAACTCTTGCCAACTTGAGCTGCCAAATGTAAATGATTTTTCTTTCCTGTTTGAAGGAAAAAGAAGATGCACTTGGTCCTGAGTATAATTTTGTCGAAGATAGTTTTTTCCGCGGTTATTTAACACGCGCTACTCAAGGGAATCTTGGTTGGTCAATCTTCTCATTTTAATGATGCGACATCTCGTGCTTTGATATCATGCCATGCACACATAACAAATAATAAATTTTATAAATTATGATCAAATCATAAAATAATTATAATTGAACACCAATGACTCGTAAAATTACTCCAATCCAAACAAACCGGACGCATACGCATGCGTTAATACTGAAATATGGAAACAGATAACAATTTTATTGGCATTTTTAGGAAAAAAAAAAAAAATTAAAGATCCTTGTGGCATGCGTATAAAGTTCTCAAGTAAGTCAGAAATAGATGGCATTAACATTAATAGTACTTCTGAGTATAGAAATGCAAGTTGATTAATACAATTTATTTTATTTTATTTATTATTTCTATTAAAATCATAGTAAAGCATGAACTATATATTTGGAATAATATATTTACATGTAATACATAGATAATATTAAATTAGTTTTCGATAAAATAGTGATAATTAATATTATATATACACACATAGTAGACACACTATATTTTGGAGAGTATATAGTTCTACTTGAATTAATATTATATTAATACATGGAGTTGAATTATTGAATTTTGGGAATTAACAAAAGAGATAATAGAATTATAATGGGATTATTCTAAACCTAGAAAGAAATTGATTAGAATTCTACTTGAACTAAACCACTTTTTTCACATGAACATAGTCCCTAAAAACAAAACTCTAATTTCATCTAATAGTAAACAAAAGAGGAAAAAGGGGATGAAGGAAAAGGGACAGTAGTTGTGGCAGAGGGGAAAAGAAAAGGAGATGGCATTTACCGGAAGTGCAATAGAAATTACACAAGGTAATTCATGAGTTTGTAGACTTTATATTTGATAATTGCGAAATTCAATAATACTATTAGGTTTTGATTTACTATTTCTCGATAGAATTAAGCAAAGTGATCAACAAAAAAATTTTGGATCTATGTCTTAGATTTCTTATGCCTCATAAATAACCTCAATCCAATTTAAATGGAGTAAGTTATGTCTAAAGTACTAAGAAATGTCCGGTCAAAAAATATAGGACTTTGATTTTTTTCGAAAATAGATATTGGTGATGCCTTTACTACTATTTCCTTATTGAATTAAGTCAAAATAATCAACCTATTAATTTTAAATCTATTTCTTTGGTTTCTATTTACGCTTGAATCACTTCAATCCAATATATACGGAGAAAGTTATAACTAAAATACAAAGGTGTCTCAAGATAAAAAATACAGGGCTTTGATTTTCATAGAAGAGAATATTGTGACATCTTTTGCTACTTGATTTAGATTTAATTTGGAAATATGGTCAACATAAGAACTGAATATATGTCTCTTAGGTTTTTACAGCCTTTAGAATTACTTTAATATGATGTATAGAGAGTTAGATATGACAAAAATACTACAGTGTGGTAATGTAAAAATACAAGACTTTGATTTTCTTAGAACAAAATATTGTGATGCCTTTTACTTCTCTATTCCAATTTAACTGGGAAATATGGTCAACATATTAGTTGTATATACATCTCTTAGGTTTCTACACCTGCATAAATCACCTCAATCCAATTTATGTAGAGAAAGTTATGATCAAAATACTAAGATGTGTCAAGTCTGGAAATACAAAACTTCAATTTTCCTAGAACAGAATATTTTGACACCTTTTACTACTTGATTTCGATTGAATATGGAAATATGGTCAACATAAGAACTGAAGATTTATATCTTAGATTTTTACAAACATTTAAATCACTTTAATCCGATGCATAGGGAGAAAGTTATGGCTAATAAAACTATGGTGTGGCAATATAAAAAATACAGGACTTTGATTTTTCAGGAACAGAATATTGTGACAATATTTACTACTCAATTCCGATTTAATTCAGCAATAAGATCAACATATGAATTATAGATCTATATGCTAGGTTTTCACAGGAATTTGAATCACCTTCATTCAAGGTATGTAGTAAAAGTTATAGTTTAGATACAATCTAGTGCCACATCAAAAAATTTTCTAAAAGTTGGAAATCTGATTTTGCACCACTGCTACCTCTTGAACTCAATTTTCTCCCTCATATTAGCCAATTTAATTGCATCATCAATATAATAGTTTTAGTACTCTTTCTTAGCTTTGTAATGCCATAAGAATCGAGTCAATCAGATATCTTGAAAGAGTGTTATGAGTGAATCAAAAAGTACATACGAAAAGATAAACTCTTGATAAGTTTTGTGAGGCATGTACTAGGCCAATCCCAAGTAAATTTTATTTTGTTAGTCAGTTAAATTGGTGATTGATTTATTTATTAAATGAATCAGGTGACTCAACATTTGAATCGATTGATTTTGAGATTGATGATTGACTTCTAGGATTAATCCTGAAGGTAAGTGCATAAACCTATAAATACTATATATTATTATGTTTCAAAATCCACAAGGATAGAGGTTATTGTATAATTTTGCTTGTGACTTGTTTTCAACTTACACTGCACTATAATTGTATTCCACTATACACAAAAATGATTTATTTTGTTTCATGACACAAGAAAATTTGTACTTTATGATTTTTAATGCTTCTAAACTAGTAATTAAATTCGACAATTAACTAATTACTGTTATTGTTACTACTACTATTACTGTTAGTTGGATCCAACTTGGTCTGGGTGTGCGAGAGACTTCACTGGACAGCAGTGGGCTAACCAGTTAAACCTTAAGCCCCTATGGCCTAATCCCTCTAGCACACAACAAAAGCCATTTATGGCTGAAGTAGGTCGTAGGAATTTTTGAGGATGCTTGGAAATTATTTTGGTAAGATCGCTCCTTGCTCAAAGTAATAAAGGACTGTTACGGTGGGAGTCACAAGGTTGATTGGCTATAACAAAACTGACTTATCATTATATTTAAGTTGATAGTCTAGGAAAACCATTTATAAAATTCTTGACTTGTTACTACTTGATTGTTTATAAACTTCTTGACTGTTACTGCTAGACTATTTTATGAATTTTACTTATATTTCTCGAACATTTTCATTGTATAGATGATTTTAAATTCAAGAACTCACTTCGCACAGCTTAGCACACACTAAGTCTTTTACTCACACTCATTTCTTCTTTAACTTCCTTCTAGCAAACTTTGATCCTAGCTCTAGTGAAGAGGTGGATCCAACTTCTGACAAGAATTGGGATTGAAGTATTATTTTTGGACTTCTATAGTAGTTTTAATTCATTACAGCATTAGCTTATTAGTCACTTTCATGAATTTGTAGGTAAAGATAAAGAATTGGATATTTCGAGTTTTTCTATATTTGAGATTTATTTGGCTACTAGAAATGTACAAAGTTTTATTTATGATCAATATTTTGATTGACGACTCATGTATTTGGGATTGAGTTTCACGCCTCGATACTAGACCATATGGTTTGATTTTAGGGCATGACAATAAAGATGTATTTTCTTTAAAAAGAAAAGAAGTTGTGGATCTTATTTAATTAAGAGGCCATGGGAATTCTATGAATTGGATAGAGAAAAATGAATATATATATATATATATATAGAGAGAGAGAGAGAGAAAGACAGATAAACAGAGCAAAGCACTTAAATCATTTAAACTCGATTTCTTAATTTAATTATATGCTGTAAGTGAATCACGAAAGTATTAAAGTCATGACAACAATAAAAGTTTCTTTATCGAAAGAAACTGCAAACAATGCAATTGAGTCCACTATCCAAAACCACATTTGGGAATTGATGGATCTTCCTTTAGGAAATAACTCTTAAGAGTATAAATAGATTTTTAATAGGAAATGAAAATTGATGTTATAATAGAGAAAAATAAGGTCAGATTAGTAGTTAAAAGTCATAGACAAAAGAAAGATGTTTAGTAGTTTGATATTTATTCATGGCTAACTACAATAACATATTAGAGTATTAGTTGCATTTATGGCTACTAATAATATTGAGATTTATCAAATGGATGCTAAAACAATTTTCCTAAATAGTAATCTTATAGAGATAATTTATATAGAACAATTAGAAGGATTCGTGGTTCCATACCAAGCAAAAGGTGTGTAAGATGGCAAATTTACTGTGTTACTTAAAATAAGCATCTTGGTGGCACGTAAAATTTGATGAATTCATGCTATTGAATGGCTATAGGACCAAAAAATGAAATAGATATGCATACATTATAGGCGCCACATTTGAGTACATCAGTATTTGTCCATATCTAGATGACATGCTAATTATAGGGGCAACAATGACATAATCAAAGGAATGAAAAATTGCTAAGTAGAAATTTTGATATGAATGATATGGGAATAACATATTTAATACTCGGATTAAAAAGTATCAAGACATCTAATAGGCTAGTGTTAACATAATATCACTATATTGAGAAAATATTATAAAAAATTTTTAGTCAAAAAAGTAGACCAATGAAGACCCCACAAATGTAAATTAGTAGCTCACCTAGAATGATGGGGATATAAAGGCTCAATTAAAGTATGATTGCATAATTGGGAGCCTCATGTACATCAGGAAATTGCATGAGACCCGATATAACATATATTGATGGTAAGTTAAACAAATTTGCTAGCAATCTGGGTTCACAATATTGGTTTGTCATAATCAGAGTTGTAAGGCATATGTTTCTAATGCCTTAATTTTTGATTGCATTCCACCAAATATCTTGTTGAAGTTGAGGATACAATGATTCAAATTGGATATCAGACTCTAATGGCATCAAATCCATGATCAGATATGTGTTTACATTAGGAAGAGATGTCATTTTGTGGAAATTCTCAAAATAAAACATGACTAGATAAGGTAGGCAAGGAAGCAAAATGGCTACGACTATTTCTTGGAAGATATTCCCAATCAGCCTAAATATGAGCCAAATGTTATAGTCAATTTGCAATTGGAATATCACAAAATAGTATATATAATTATATATCTCATATATATATATACATCGCAAATATAATACCAATATATACATCACAAATATAATACCATCAGGCTAATTTTCTCAAATAAACTTATCTCTACTAGATATCTAAAGTTCAAAGATAACATTATAGATCTACTTGCAAAAGATTTAAATAGGGAGCAAATGGATAAGTCATCAAAGGAAGTGTGACTCAAATCTATGAAATGATTGAGATACCATAATAGGAACCATATATATGTGATCAGAGATCCAAGAAAATAAGTTCAAAGAGAAAAATAAGTTATTATGTTTTGATGTGCTAGCACCTTAGGGGCCAAGCCTCTTTCAATTCCTATGATAAACAGACAATGCCACCTATCTTGAGTCTTTAAGTTGGTATGCAGCAAGAACTACCATATAAGAAACCACCTAAATGAGTAAGAATACAGCTGGTCATTTGAGAATTTAAAGTTTGAATTCTTATAGAGTTCTAATGAATATTAAGAGTTGGTTAGGGTTAAAATGAACACAAAATGGAACTCAAATTGACTATAGTTTGGTATTATATAAAGTTCTTTTCATTTAGAGCATACAAAAGCCGGACAGTTCAAGACATCACATATACTACTTGGTGCATTTGATAGTTCTCATTGTGGATGATCCAGAGCTAAGAGTTCTCCTGATGTGATATCGCTCAAGTTGAAACTCTTTTGTGTGTTTACATTCATAAGCTTATCTGACGAGACAATTTTCTAATTCATGTAGGGAATGTGTGATTTTAGTATTTCTAATCAATTGATTTTGACACAAAATTAAAGGGTGTTTAATAGATAAATTATAAGAAAACTTTTACTGAAGAATTCACCTCATTGAGGAGATGCTTGTAGAACTTTATATTTCAAAATTAATATTGAATAAGAAAATTGAGCTTAAAGTGAAAAATAAATAAGGACAGCAGAGTGGGTTGAATGACCCTATCCAAAATCAGGCAAAAACTACGTGTGTGTGAAAAGAAATATTTTTGGACAAAAACTTATTTTTAATTTGTTTGGTACTCTATATAAAAAGTTAACTCAAAAGCCGAAGTGATGACTTTTGCTCTTAACTTTTCAGTTGAATTGTGGATCTTAACTAAAAGATCATGCTTCTTGATTGTATAGTTGTAAATAGAAATGCCTAAAACCTAGCCAAATATAAGAAAAATATAGATTAGCATTTTGAGCAATAATACCAACACTTTCACATTTTACTATTCATTTATAGAAGAGTTTCAAGTCAATTCAATTACTCATTCTAGTTAATAGGAGTGCCAACTTTTGATTGAAAATAGTCATTGTATCTTGGAAGGCTTTCTAATAAAGATCTTTAAACTTTATAGACAGACAAATATCTTGATGACATTGTTGGAACACTAAACCTCAATTCATTGTTTTTTATAATTAAACTCTAAGGTTTTCGAGTAGGTTTTAAATTCTTTTTTCATTAACATATGCTTGTGGGTGTTAATTTGGGCTAAAATTCATGGGCTTAACCCAATCCATATAATTTTGGGTTGGGCTTGGCTCAACATTTTAGAAATGAGTTTGAGCGGGTTGGGGTTTAGATGGATTGTATTAAATTTGGGCTCAAAATAAGTTTTAAGTGGGTTCAAAATGGGTCTATTTAAAAAATTTAAGTAAAATTTAATAAATTCAATAAAACTAATTTTGAATTAATAATAAAAAATATTATTCTTTTTAATTTTTCTAATTTTATCAAAGTCTTGTATTTTTTTTATTATTAGTAATTTCATGGTTAAAACATATATCTTGGTTTTGTACATTGTTAACAAATTAATTATCTAAAATTAGGTGCATATAATTTGAAGTCTTAATTGGAATTGAATATCTTGAAATGAAATCAAGGGTCAAGCGCTAAACTCGTGTGCACAACATTATGCGAAATTTACCTAAAGTATTATTCCTCTTAATACCATATATTCTTGTCAACTAGTTTATATTTGTGATTTCGAAGCATAACATAGCTCGACAATTGATACTATTCGTAATACACAACATATAACAATTGAAAATAGCATCCATCCACATATGAATAATTCATAATTAATTTTATTATGAAAGAAATACTACTCATAATTAATTTTTAATGCAATTGAATATTATAATATTACTTAGTGAATAAGTATATAGTTTAATAAATTATCTCATTATGTTGTAAAATTGTATATTAAATAGAGTGTAAAAGGTATATTAATATTACTATGGTCTTTTGAATTAATTTTTTTGGAATAAATAAATTCATTCAATTTTTTATTTTCTATTGGAACATTTCAAACTCAACCCAAACCAACCCATAATTCAACCCAATTTGAACTCAGCTCACTTTCAATGCACCTATCTCAATCCATACAGAACACAACCCATTTTTAACCAAACTCATATAAACTCCAACCAAACCAGACCCAAACCCATCCCCCATTTGCCACCCATGCATAGTACATAATTTGAGGCATTAACCGTTTGTAGTGCTGCCTGCTCATTTTCTGATTGCGGATAGTTCCTAATTGCTTGTATATCTAAATGGGTAGCTACTAGTCTCCAGTGCTGAGATTGGGAAATTGAGATCGCAATCCTGCCCTAGTTAGGAAAACTATTGAAAAATGAAAACAAGCAAATGTGTATAGAGTACATTGGCAACTTATTTGCCTATAAACCTTTAAAACGATTTGATTTGATTTTTTTTTTTTTTTTTGGTTTTATCTGTATAGTGTACATTGCGTGCAAACTCAGTTAATTATTTCTCTCCCATTTTTCAGAATTTTTTGGATCAACCTTAGGCTTATATAATACATTTGGGCTAATGTTTAGAAATTCCAACGCCTATGTTCACATATTAGGGCTTTCTTTTGAATTATTCTAAGAGAAAGAAAGCAAGAAAGCAAAAGGGGAAAAAAAAAAGAACTTTGATATCAAAAAATTTAAAATTTCTCAAATATCAATTAAGTTTATCATCAATGTACGATTTTTCAAGATCAACTTTGGTATGAATAACAAAATATGATTCATGTTGACCAATCATTTTCTTTTTCTAAATATATACTAGCATGTGCTCCATGTTTCATACAGATTAAACAATTATAATTAAAAATATTATTTATTTTATTTACTTTTAATTTCATTTCAAAATAAATTTAGTTCATAATATTTATATTGTTATATATAGCACAACAATGTTTGATCATAATTGTGCAATTTTAACAAAACTCTAAATTTTTAGAATTGAATTTTTTAATTAAATTAAAAAAAATATTGGTTGTTATTTTATTTTTATTTAATTTTAATACAATAAACTTATCTATTATAACTAAAATTACTTGTTGTGTTTATTCATAATTGCAGTATTGATCGTTCTCTAATGGGAAAATTTCAAATATTCATAATGATATATTTTATTTGATCATAAAAGTTTGAAAATTTCATATTCTAGATTTAATATTTTATCTCTTCACATAATTTTAAAATTCAAAATGAGTTTGGTTATTGAATTTTTGTTTTACTATTTTTTTTTCTGTAACTTTAATTCCTCTAGATTAAAAAAAAAAAAAGATTGGTGTGTATGCTTTATATTTGAATAATGTAACTAAAATTGTGCGACTTTTTGAAGTATATTATTTTGCCAAATAATTAAAATTAATTCAATTTTTCTATTAAATAAATGAAGAAAAAATTATGCATTTTTTATTCAGAAGATAACAGTGTATTGATTTGCTTTTCTATGAAACACATGTAAAGAGATCTCTTTCCCTTCCAAATTCTTCAACTTTGGGATTTTTTTCAAATAATTTCTTGTGGCCAAATTCTTTTTAGACCTCAGTATTTATAGATTTTTGGGGTTGTCAATTGAGTGAATTTTAATCCAAATTCAATATAAATTCAATTTAATAATTTAGGATTTTTAATCGATAAAAGATTGACAGATATGATTTGACTAAAAAAATTCGTAATTCAAAGTAAATGGAGAGAATATAGATTTGACTCAATTTGATTTATTAATAATCTGAATTCGAATATATATAGTATTATATGTATATATAGTATTTGTAGGGTTTTATATCAATGCCAAAATGAATTTTGCAATAAAAAAAAAGTAATGAGCTCCTATGTAATATATCAAATTAGTTTACTTTCATATAAAATGTTAGATTTAGAGGTTATCTACATCATAATTGCATCACTTGTTTTTTTATTTTTATAACAAAAAATGATGCAGGAAAAATAATGAGTAGGAACTAAATGTTGTGATATAGAAGAATGATATGAATTTCTTCTCTTATAAAATTTTAAGTTTGTAATTATTTGATTGAAGAATTAGGTATATATGTATTGATAATGTCAAATACATACTATTATCAGCAGTAAAATCTAAAATACAATGATATGATAAATAAATATGATTAAGTTATATTCTATTATTGCTTTTATATGGTAAATAGATCTGAAAATTTATTCGTTAATATGCTTTATGTATGTTTTTTTAAGAATGAATGTTTTGGATTTAGATTCTGCTAATTTTTTGGAAAAATGACGATTATATTATTTTTGGGAGTATTCGGATTTGGATCTTTTTTCAAATATTCGATTTTTATATAAATTCGTATATAATTATAATAGTCAAGATCTTATATGATCTTGGGTTAGATTCGGATCTAACATATCACTGTCGGATTCGGATCTAGCATGATCCAATCCGAATCTGACCCATTGACAGCCTTATAGATTTTAGTCTTGATGCATTTAGGCCCTTTAGTTTTTCCACCTCTCATTATGGACTTATCTTTTAGGCTCTCCGGTCCTTGTACTTAATTAGTTTATTTATTGGGCCATTTTTTGCTAATTTATCGAATTATCTTTATAGCCAATTTTAACAGTATCAAATAATGATATTTGATCATATTTACTCCTGTATATGTAAATTAATTTATTTTGTATAACATTTAGTTTTTGAAATAATTTAACCTTTTATTTAAGTTGATTTTCTATTGTACTGTAGGTTTTATGTTCCTAATATTATTCATCATTTTTTCATCTTTCCAAAAATTATATTTTTATTATTTGTTTGAGTTGCCTTAAGTTTATTGAGTTGTATTTTGTTATAGAAAAATGCAAGTTTTTTTGTATTTTTACATTGTGTCTTGATAGACATGATGATGCTGTGACGAGGATGACTTTTCACCATGTTTGATATTCATATGTTGTGATTTGATGTTGATTTTGTACTCTTTAATTTGGTAAATAAATTTTTATAAATAACTTCTATATACCTTATTTATCCATTGATAGAGAAATGATTTTTTTTTAAATAAAAATACTATAAGTAAATATTTAGTTATTTGAAATAGAAATACCAAGTATATTAATTAAGTAAATTCCACACAAAAATCACAATTAAATAATTTAAATATTGTATTTTTTATTATATCTAATTAAGTAAATTTTGTAAAAACAATGCTTAGCTTCTTCTTTATTCATTTGATAGGAAAACTGAATTAATTTAAATTATTTAGCGAAATAATATACCCCAAAAAGTTGTACTATATATTTTAAGTACATTATGCAAATTATATAGCACACATAATAATCTTTTTTATCTAGAGAAATTAAAATTGCAATAAATAAATGGTAAAATACGAACTCAATACTGAGTTTTAAACTTATGTGAAGAGATAAAATATTAAATTTATGATGTAATAATTAAGATAGTTAACATAATATAAGCATGTGAACTTACTAAAATAAATGGTTATTTTTATAACTTGTTTGTCATCCTCAACCAATTGGCAAATGTAAATAGAGTGGAAGGAATTGCGCATTGTGTTGATTGCAAGCTGGTCAGCTGCGAGGAAAATAAGGAATAATAGGACATCTGAACAGCCATTATAGAAACATGGTACTTTTACATGCTTCCACCTGCCCTCAACATCATATATGTTAATTTGCTATAATTAACTTATATATATATATATATATATATCATCCATGCATTATGTTGTCCTGCTCTGTATCAAGCCACTTATTCAGTCAAGAATTTTGAAGCTATAGATTAAATGGAAAAACTGCCTCACTATCAGCAGATCATTAATAGAAATGCATCTGGGAATAGATCAAGCTCAAGAAACTCCGCCAGATATCTTGGAGTATGCCGGCGGCCATGGGGGCGGTACGCGGCGGAGATACGGAACCCACGCACCAAAGAACGGCTCTGGTTGGGCACTTTTGACACTGCTGAGGAAGCTGCATTGGCTTATGATCTTTCATCCATCTCCTTTAGTGGCATTGAGAAAGCAAAAACAAATTTTGTTTATCCATTTTTGGGTTCCCCTCCACCGCCGCCAGCCCCGCCGTTGAGAGCGGCTGTTGAAGAAAGTGACCAGAATTATATGGAAAAGAGTTCCGCGGAAGAAGAAGAAGAAGAAGATGATGATGAGTCTGTTTTTATTGCTTCTATTTTGCAAAGCTTTAGTCAATCGAGTGGGCTAGAAAATTAGATGGTTCTCTGACGCAATGTAAGTTCACATAATTCAGACCATTTTGAGTATAGCTCTCGTTTTGCTGCATTGTTAATTAGTTATTAAGAGAAGAGGAGAGGGGACTTTATTAAAGCTCAATCTCATCCTGCTCCTTTTTGATCCACTATTTGCATTTAAGTTTTTATTTTATATCACGCGTTATTATAAACCTACCTGTATATAACTATACCATATATTCAATGGTACACATATAATATGTAATACAAAATGAAATGACAAATTGAAATAAAATGATTCGAATTGCTTTTTTGATATGACTGCCAATGAGCATATTGTAGAGATAGCGACACTTACCTTCCTTAGAATTTACAGTAAAGACAATTAAACTTCCTTAGGTTTGAGAAACTGCATTCACTTTTCTTACAGTCACCCAACGTCCGTAAATCCTAACAAAAAAAAATGTGAAATGTGAAATTATCAAATTATCTCCAGTGATAATGGGGAGGATGGGTGTGGGGAAGATGATGAGAAAGAAAATAGAAAAAAGAAATTATTTAAATTATTTTAAAATTTATTATGCTTGTAAAATTATTAAAAGTATATTATTATTTATTGGATGAATTACATCCATATCTTCTAAGGTTTCACGCAATTACCAAAAAATCCTCATTGTTTTGAAAATTACATTTCCCTGCTAAACTTTGTCACTATCCAACATTTCTCCCCAACCGTTAATCGGCATTAGGATTTTGTCTTACTGCCATTAAAAAGTAAAGGTGAAATGTCAAAATTGTCCTTATGGTAACTAAACTCAATTCTGATCAGGTTTGACAATTTTTAATTGACAAAAATACCCTTAGGGGTGGTATTGTAAGATTCTTGAATTTGTTAAGGATGTATTTGTTATTTTTTTCAAGATCTTATATATAATAAAATATATAAGAATCCTCACTAGCCATTTTATATCCATTGGTTATGTTGTGTACGTATACACACACTTTTTTTTTTCTTGCCAAAATAATATGGCTTCATCATGGGGCACATTATCTAGTAAATTAGGGGCATCAAAATACAAAAAAAAAAAAGAGGTGCAAAAGGAAAAATTGTGGAAAGAAAACATCAACAATAGAGTCTGAGACTAGCAATAATCCAACAAGAATTTTTTATTGTTGTGTGGAGCATGGTTTCTACATTGGTGTTACTCACCAAAGAAGATGAAAATCAAGATTTTGGTCATGGTTCGGGAGGAGTTTATGAAGGTTCTGAAGCTATTAGTTCGTTGCAAAGGCAACCCACTAATCATTTATTTTTGAAGAATAAAAATCTATTGTATAAGTTTCTTGTAGCAAATATATATATGCTACTTTTTAGCTTATTCTTGGTAGGTCAAATTATCAAAATGTTAATGAATTAGGTATCAAATGTAATGTCAATTCTTTGTCCAAATGTTAATGAATAAAGTATGCATTTCATTTCAATTGCAACGTCATGCTTGGCACCATTTCATCATGTATAACCAACTATTCTCAAAAATAAGCCAACAAGTTAAACCAATATTGTGAATCATCCAAGTAATGAATCATGCTTTCCTTAATCACACAAAAATAGCTTACATAATTTGTTCACCTAACAATAAAAATAATCCAATCAGCCCAACCAATATCCATCCAATGAAAATGCACCAAAAATCCATTCAACCAATTCAAACATTAATATTAAATTAGCCCATAAAACTTTCTTTACAAAAATGACCTTGAATTAAATCTATAAATAGCTAACCAAACCCATAAATTTTCTTCAACACATACAACACACATTTCTCTACACACACACACACCAAACACACACATACATACAAAACATATTTTAGCCCATAAAATCCCCAAGAAAATCGAGCTAGGGTTGGTGAAGGAAAGAGGAAAGAAATCAAGCCAAAATTTATTGATAAAAGCTTGGAAATTTAGGTAAAGTTTATAACATTTCCTACTATCTTTCTTGCTATATTCCTTGATTCTTGAGAATTAGTTTGGTTCTTGAATCATATTATCTGCTATTCTACTTTCGGATTTTAAATTAAAATCATTTTCAAAATATACTGAATTTTAAATTTTATCATAAATTTTCTCTAAAGTTTAGAGAAACTTATACTTTTCAACTTTAACCTAAAATCTTTGTTCCATTCATATTCCTTGTTCTATCCCTTGTTCCTTGTTCTACATATCGTTATGGCCTTGAAATTGTATCGTTGGATTCATTCTATCATTCTTGATGAACATCGGCACGTTCATTAAAAATAATAAAATGCTCAATGACAGTATTAATTATAATTATTCATGAATGTTGGGCTTTGGAATTATTTGGTATCTGAGCTGAGCGGCATCTGGCTGATGGTAAACTTATGCCAAATTATTTTAATTGTTGGTTGGTCTCACGATTGTCTAGAGGTTAGGCATCCTAGTAGATCAATCTACGACATACGGTCGATCGTGTCACCATTTTTTGCCCCTTGAGCAACCACTTGAGGTGGGCATTGGAGAGGTATAAGGGTGAATTAATGTTGAAGATATAAAGATGATAGATCAACTAGTTCAGCTAAAATTCATGATTCGTACTCTTGTTCCTTATTAATTCTATAATTGCTTTGTTCCTCCCTCTTCAGTTATAAATTTTACTAAGTCCTATGAACTTACATTTTCTCCCAAAATATTATTTTGCAAGAGAAGAAAGATCGAAAAGTGTTGTGTTTTTTTTTCTTGCTAACTCAAGTTTATTTTGTTTACTTCCTTGTACACATTGAAACTTGTATTATGAAAGATTGCTCAATAAAGATGTTTATTTGTATATCTTGTGAGACGATATCATTTTTGTAATGTCTCAATCTAAGGGCAAAAGCTCTAGTGTCAGGGTGCTATAGAGTGGTGTCAAAGCCCAAATTTTAAAAACTAATGCCTTAGGAATGACTAATAGACTTACTTGGTTTATATCGAGTTAAATGGATGAGAAAAAGGAAAACCTTTGTGAGGAAACGTTCACTAATTCTAATAGTGTTATGAGTACATTGCAACCCCTATAGGGTTATGAGGGTGAATTATCTGCCATGGACTGAGAAATTGCAGCCAGGGACTAAGAGATTGCACATTGGCAGCAAATTTATTGGGAGCACGTGTTTCAGCATCAGAACTACATAGAAAAATCTCAAAAGGAAATTCCTTGTTTGACAACAAAATATCACGACTATCTCATAGAGTTTTGGGCCCAAGCAATCCAAGATCGCTAGTATATTATGCATTTGGTTCGTAAGAACTAGGAACGGTACAAGCAATTGATGAAGTGAGTGGTTAATCGATTTAGAGAAATGGAGCAAGGATGCTTAAATACAAGTTCTGGAAATTTGGCAAATTTATCTCAAAGTATGAAAGTGTCTGGGACTTTCCAAGGAAATCTTGATTTGTAGGAATAGATTTAGGGGTGACATGTTTAGACCATTCAGGATAGTGGGCCTTAAAGTAACATAAGCCAAACTAAGGGACGTCAGCCCCAAATCCCCCAAGAAAGCCTAGAATCCAGGTGATTCCTCCCAAGCCGCCTATAAAAATAAGTAAAAATCACCCGATAGTACAAATGGCCCAACAAGCTTGGGTTAAAGATGAGGTGGAGCCGAAAAAAGATCTAAATACTATTCCCCATCATAATAGGAAATAAAATATGTACCTAGGAATGTTTAGAAATAAGTAAAGATAGTCAGAAATAGTCTGATGAAAAATGACTAATTAAGTTATTTTGAGAAACTAAATTTTGCTTGTAAATAATGTAAGTTACTCATTTTTGTATTTTGTAGCTTTGGGAACTAATGAAAGGATATTTGTTCAAAACCATGAATTTAGATTATTATGGCTCCAAAAAGAAATCTTACACAAGAAAGTCAATCAAGGAAACATAGATGCCCTTAAATCAAAGGTCTTGATAGAAACAACAATGTATTGATGGAAATAATGAAGTACCAAATGTACCAATGGAAAATATGTCGCCGGCAAATGTGCCAAATGCTGAGCAAATGTTCACCATTTGGTGATAATTTATGGAACTTTCTCAGCGTCAAATTAATGATGGAAATTTCGGAAAAATTGAATTAAAGGATAGAGCACTAACAAGATTTCTTCACTCTAATCCCCTAAAATTTAAGGGAGAATCAAATGACCAAAAAGCTAAATTATGGCTATAGGAAATTGAGAAAATATTTCAAGTTCTCGATTATCTTGAAAGACAAGAAGTAAAGTATGCTACTTTCTCTTAGAAGATACAACATATCATTGGTGGAAAATAGTGAAAAGAGGATGGACCAACGATAGGGTTGAATGGACATGGGAAAACTTTAAAGAGGAATTTTTGTGAAAGTATATCCCACAAATCACACCAGATGCCTGAGATAAAGAATTTATGAATTTAATTTAAGTAGCTTAAACAGTGGCAAACTATGAAACCGAGTATAACAGAATAATCCGATATGCTCCACACATCCTTATCAATCAAAGGAGGCGAATGAGGAAATTTATAGAAGGTCTAAAATCGAATTTATGATGTATCCTAGTATCTTGTGACCTCTTAAATTATACTCACGTAGTAGCAAAGGCTCTGGAAATTGAAGATGAATTCAAAGAACTTAAGAAATTAGATGATAAAAGGAAAAAGGGCAAGGTTACAGGGCAAGTAAGTTCCCAAAAATCTTCACAAGAAAGAAAATTAATTGGAGCTTTTGTAAATTCTAAGTCCAAGACTCCTTAGGTTGCACCGATGAATGAGAGGCACAAGTGCAATTGTTATGGGAAACTTTCCCACACTGAAGATCAATGTTAGATGAAACAAAAGAAATGTTTAATTTGTAGAAATTCTCAACACATGATCAGAACTTACCCGAGGAATTGCAATCTTAGTGTTAATTTAGGGCCATGTAAGCAACAACAAAACAAATCGGGAAAGAGACCTCATACAAAGGTAAGATCTTATGCCCTTATTCGTGCAGAAAATCTAGAACCCGAGGATGTGGTAGAACGTACGACCCTAATCCATAACTTTGTCTACAAAGTTTTATTTAACCTTAGTGTGACTCATTCGTTTATGCCAAATACATGTGCTTCTAAAATAGGATTGAATTTTGAAATTTTGAATACTCTTTATGTGGTAAGCTCACCTATAGGAGTGAGAATTACAACTTTTGTAAGATACTGGAATTGTCCTATAATTATAGAAAATAAGGAATATCCTTTGGACCTTATAGAATTACCAATCTAAGAATATGATCTCATTCTAGGAATCGATTGGTCGTATAATCATCAAGTAATAGTAGATTGTTTTGTCGAAACTATCAAGTTGGGCAATGCCATGGAAAATTTGGAAAAGAAGAATTTAAATTGTGTAAAATTGGCCTTTATTTCTTTAACAATAGCTAAGAAGGTTTTAAGGAAATGAGAACAAGGATTTTTAGCTTACTTGACAAATAAGCCATAGGATAAGTTGAAATTCGAAGATGTAAAGGTGATTAAAGAATTTCCAGAAGTATTCCTTGAAGAGTTAAATTCATTACCCCCAAATCAAGAAATAGAATTTGTGATTAAAACTTATCCTGAAGTGAAATCTTTCTTAAAGATACCATGTAGAATGACCCTGGCGGTATTAAAAGAATTAAAAGAACAATTACAAGAGCTTTTGACTAAGAAGTTCATACAACCAAGTGCTTCGCTATGGGGAGCACCTGTATTGTTTGTAAAGAAAAGGGATGGTTCATTAAGGATGTGCATTGATTACCGAGAATTAAATAAAATAACCATAAAAAATAAATATCCATGCCACACGTCGAGGAGTTATTCGATCACCTATGAGACTCAGCAATGTACGAAGTTGGACTTATGACAAAGGTATTATCAACTAAAAATATGAGAATCTGATATTCCCAAAACAACATTTAATTCTTGATATGGGCATTTCGAATTTGTAGCAATGCCTTTTGGATTGACAAACTCACTGTCTGCTTTTATAGATTTAATGCATCGGGTGTTCTAGTTGTACCTAGATTATTTTTTAGTAATTTTTATTGATGATATTTTGGTATATTCCAAAACTAAAGAAAAACATGAGAGGTACTTAAGGATAGTGCTCCAAACTCTTAAAGATCACCAGTTATATGCCAAATTTAGTAAATGTGAGTTTTAGTTGGAAAGGGTTACTTTTCTAGGGCATATAATTTCTTGAAATGGTCTTGAAGTAGATCTTGAGAAATAGAAGCAACAGTTAATTGGAAAAGACGAGAAAATGTTGCTAAAGTACAAAGTTTCCTGGGGTTAGCTGAAAATTATTGAAAATTTATCTAAAATTTCTTCAAAATAGTAGGACCCCTAACAAAAACTAATTCAGAAGGAGCATCGCTTTGAATAAGACGAACGTTGTGAACAAAGTTTTGTAAACCTAAAGAAAAGGTTAACTTCAACACCTGTGTTGGCACTACCAGATGATTTAGGAAAATACACTGTATACACAGACGTGTCAAAAGAAGGATTGGGTGCTTATTAATGCATAATGAGCGAGTAATCGCATATGTTTCCAAAAACTTAAACCCCATGAACAAAATTATCCAACTCATGATTTGGAATTAGTAGTTGTAGTATTTGCATTGGCTAAATTGCGACATTATCTATATGGCGCTAAAATAGAAGTTTATACTAACCATAAAAGTCTCAAATATATTTTCAGCTAGAAAACCTTAAATTTGAGACAGTGAAGGTGGATGAAATTTCTTGAAGATTATGACTTTATGATTATCTATCATCTTGGGAAAGCCAATCCGGTAGGAAATGCCTTAAGTCAAAAAGTGAGGGTGGCAACAGTGTTCGAAAAACCAAACCGTTCATTGAACCAAAAAACTTACCAATTCATGATTCACTAGTTCAACCGTCAATCGGACCGTAATTGAACTACAATTAAATCCTGACATCATAATTATAAAAAATATATATTTATATTATATATATTACTTAAAAATTAATAAAATACCAAAATATAAAATATAATGAGTTTAAAGGATATTGTTCAATATTACAATCCAAATTTTACTATTTATATTATAAATGATCACAATAATTTAAATATATCAAGTTTAAAGTTTAAAATTGAGAATATACAAGTTAATTCCCAATTCTAAACTCTAAATTAAGGCTTATTTTTTACTTTTAGATAACTTGTAAATTGTACCTTAACCTTCAAACTTTTATTTAGACCCAAAAAATATTAAAAAAATAATTTTATTAAAAATTAAATTAAAAAATTGGTCTGGTTCAACTGTTCGACCAACCGGTTTGAACGGTTTTTACAAAATTTGATGTTTTTTTCATTTTTCCAATTTTTTGAGAAAATCGGACCGGTTCACTGGCCGATTGAAGGTCCGACCAGCCGATCCAATTCAATTTTTTAAATAGTGGGTGGCAGAAATAATCATACAATTAGATATGTACCAAGCCATCCAAGTTGCCTAAATAGGGAGGAATAGGTTTGAAAAATACAAACAAATCCTACAAAAAGTTCTAAATTCTGAGTTGATGATAATGGAATGTTAAAATTTAAAGGACAAATATATGTGCCCAAAGAAATTTAGGAGAATGTATTATCTGAAGCCCATAACACAAAATGCACAGTACATCCATGGGGAGCAAAGATGTATTGAGACTTGAAACAAAAATTTTGCTAGTAAGGATTAAAATGAGATGTAATAGAATTTATTTGTAAGTACCTCACTTGTCAATTAGTAAAAGCTGAGCATCAAAGACCTACAAGAACTCTACAACCATTATTGATCCCAAATTGGAAATGGGACAAAATTACTATGGACTTTGTCACAGGGCTGCTGGTGGTGCAAAGAGGTTATGATAGTATTTGGATTATAGAAGATCGGCTGACCAAGTCCACTCATTTTCTAGCGGTTTGGACCAATATAATGTAGAAACGTTAGCTAGAATTTGTATTAAAGAAATCACCATAGTACACAATGTACCACAAGATATTGTATCTGACAAAGACTCAAATTGTATTTCACGACTTTGGAAAAGCCTATAGGAACACTTGGGAACTAAATTACAATTCAACTCCGTAGCTCATCCTCAAACATATGGACAATCTGAAAGAACAATTCAAATATTGGAAGACATGTTATGAGCTTGCATTTTAGACTTTCATGGAAGTTGGGAGATACATTTGCCTCTAATTAAATTTGCTTATAATAATAGTTATTAAGCTTCCATCTAAATGGCACCATATGAGGCACTTTACGGAAGAGAATATCGATCTCCATTACATTGGGATCTAGACAAGGTTAAGACTACAATAAATGATAAGCCAATGAGTTTGAGGCCAGAACTTATACAGAATGCTATTGATAAGACATGACTAATAAAACAAAACCTAAAAGTAGCTTAGGATAGCCAAAAGAGTTATGCTAATAAATGACGAAAAAATCTAGAATTTTCAATAAGCGATCAAGTATTTTTGAAAGTCATGCCCCAAGAAGGAATTACGAGAATAGGGAAAAGCAAAACATTAGCCCCTAGATTTATAGGAGCTTTTCAAATTTTAGAGCAATTTGTTCTTGTTGCATACAAATTAAACTTACTCGCCAACTTAACTGGGATACACAATGTCTTTCACATTTCCCAACTTCAAAAATATTATCTTGATCCATCCCATATTATTGACCGTAGTGACTTTCTAATGCAAAGTAACCTTTCTTACATTAAGCAACCCATACGAATCCTTGATTATCAAGCTCGAGAACTTAGAAATAAGAGAATTGCTCAAGTAAAGGTTTTATAGAGGAATCAAAAAATTGAAGAAGCTACGTGGGAGCATGAAGATGAAATGCGCATAACATATCCCTATCTTTTGACTAACAAGTTCATCTTCTAAATTTTAAGCAATTAGAATTTTAAATTCTTAGCTTGACTTAGAGTTTAAGTTCTTAGCTCATAATTAGAACAAAATAGAATCTGGGGACTAGATTCTTTTAAGGGGGAAGATTGTAATGACCTAAAAAATTTCTTCAACCCTCGAATAAAATTTTACTTATTCAAAAATATTTTTCTATAAAGAAAATCTTTCATTTCCCATATTTTTGGAAATTTTAAATTTTTTATGCTTTATTTATCTAATTTCTAATATTTTTCCTCTTCTCATTTAATTCCTAAAAATTTTCTCTTAGAAGAATTCAATTTCTAAAACTTTTACATCTCAAAAAGAAAAAAATCCTTTTGAAATTTTTGGCACTCTATAATAATTGTTCTATAAAAATACCATAGTATACTCCATCTTAGGATTTCTGGAAATTATTGCACTTACTTACGAAATTTATAATAACATTTTCTTTGACTTTCTAATTTTTGTAAACTTTCTAAAATATTTCCTTATTTAAATACCTTTTAAGATTCAAGGAAAAATACAAAATTTCTTATTTTAATATATTTTACGAATTTTAGAAGTTTTACATCTATTTATATAATTTCCTTCAAATTTTGATTTTTCTAAAAATTTTACCTAAAATTTCCTTCTTAAAATTATTAAATAAAATAAACAAAATGAAAATCTACTCCAAATACCATAAAAGTTGATCATGAAGATCATTCAAGAACAAAGAAATTAATTTTTATTCTATAACATCTCATGTGGAATTCTCTACAAAATTCCCAACAAAATTGCTTCACACATGGCTCCTAAAATGTAATAATATTATTGGAGAGTTTGGCACTTAATAAATGAATTTACAACTGACCCACCACAAGGAATTTTTCCATTTAAACCTCAAAAATAAAATCCAAGGAAATCCCCTTTAGGCCTACTTGGAAGAATTTGATTTGACTAAGCCACTAATCTACCTAGACACCTCATAAATGTACTTTATCCCCAAGGACCTAGTCATTAATATTAAATTAGCCTATAAAACTAACTTTCTTTACAGACAATGCCCTTGAATCAAATTTGTAAATAGCTAACAAAACCCATAAATTTTCTTCAACACATACAACACGCATTTTCTCTACACACACATACATACAAAACATATTTTAGCCCATAAAATCTCCAAGAAAATTGAGCTAGGGTTGGTGAAGGAAAGTGGAAAGAAATTGAGCCAAAAATTATTGATAAAAGCTTGGAAATTTAGGTAAAGTTTATAACTTTTCTTGCTATCTTTCTGGCTATATTAGGGTTTAGGGTTTAGGGTGATAGATCAACTAGTTCAACCATAATTCCTAATTCATACTCTTGCTCCTTATTGATTCTATAATTACTTCGTTCCTCCCTCTTTAGTTATAATTTTACTAAGTTCTATGAACTTACATTTTCTCCCAAAATATTATTTTGTAGAAAAAGAAAGTTAGAAAAGAGTTATGTTTTTGTCCCTTGCTAACTCAAATTTATTTTGTTTGCTCCTTTATACACATTGAAACTTGTATTTTGAAAGGTTGCTCAATAACGATGTTTATTTGTATATCTTGTGACGACGATATCATTTTCGTAACGTCTCGATCTAGGGGCAGAAACTCAAGTTTCAGGGTGCTACAAAAATCCAGTAAAGAAATGTATAATGAGAGCAATGCAAATATGATTCATACTAATAAAATATTTTGCCAAACCTCATTACTTCTCTTACTCCTCATTTCCCTTTCTAGACTACTTGCAATAGTGTTAGGCTCTGGCTCCCCCTTTTCTCCCTCTTGTTCCCCTTTCCTTTCCTCTTTCCCTTCGAAAGCATCTAAAACAGGCTTGAGTTCACTAAGTTTGATTGACCTATGAAAATTTCAATTAGATGCATTATGTAAATTTAACTTTAAATTAGGAAAAAAAATAAAAAATAAAGTAGAAGTTTGTTATCTCACTCATTCTCTGGCTTTAATTCCCCCTTCCCCTACCTTTTTTGCTTTGGCTAGTTCCCTTGTTTCCCCTTCCCCTAACTTGGAACATCAAATAGAGCAACAAAAAGTTAACCAAAAAAAAAAACACATTGTCATACTTAGTAAATAAATAACTTCAAAACATTTAAAAGCACTCACCTCAGTCTTGCTCAAACTTTGAGAGGTATTCTATGGCTGCAATTTGTAGGTCCTACTATTGTGACTTTGTCTATTACACATCTTACATCTTAAAATGCTTGACCTATTCACAACAACTCCTTCACCCAATTCTCTCCTCCTACTCTTCTTTGGTCTTTTTAGTAGCCCTTTTTTCGAAAGGGTTGTAGTTCTTTGTGGGTGATATCCATAACGTTAGGCCAAAAGATACAATCAATGATGGGATGAATCATATGACTATCAACTTTCATGAACTTCTCATTTGAAAACACAATGTCAACATAGTTCTCTATCCTTTCTTTCCTAAAAGCTATGGCAAGTGCACAATGCTTGCAAGGTATGCCACTAATCTCCCACTTTTTGCAATCACAAGTCCACTTCTACAAATTAACTGTATAATTTATGTTTTCATCTTGAACTTTATACTCACATTGCCCAACTAGAAGCAAAGTGCATCTTTTGGACTCATTCCTTACCTCATTTTGTATTTGAACAACATTAGGAACAACATCACCCTTCAATTTAACCCCTTATCATTCCTCTTCTGTAGTCTACTCATAAGTTTTGCCCTCAACCCATCTAATAAAGTAAGAATAGGTTTCCCCTTAAGATCACTTAACCAATGATTAAAGGATTTTGAAATGTTGTTGGTCACATGATCATTCTTAATTCTAGCATCAAAGGCATGTCTAGACCATTGCTCAGAGGGAATTTTCAAGATCCAACTATATGCAACAAGCTTTAATTCTTTCAACTTGTACATTACAAAGTTGAAGCCTACTGCATTATATGATCTGGAAGCTTGCCAAAAATATCTTTTTAGGCACCAGCAAATTGGCTTCTGAAATTAGCACATATCTGCCTTGCACACCTTTCGTTGATGACATGAGGGACAAGCTCAGCTATTGTCCCAACCAATCCCTACAAAGAAAAGTTATATAATATTAACAAGAAATCTATATATGAAAGAAGAGGAGGTGCAAGGATGCAAAATAATTGCAAAAGTTAATTTGCAAATCCTCAATTCAAGGATCTTATTTCATGCCATAATAGTGGATTTAAAAGCTAGAGAAGTTACCTTAAATGAGAGATTTGAAGGTAACTTGCAAGATCTTCCTATAGAACTCCTTCCAAGCAAGATCAACGTTTTTTTCTCATTGGATCTCTTACTCCACGCCTTGGATCATCAACTCTAGAAACTTTCGATGAGTAAAATACCTCCAAGATGAAGGAAAAGTGGTGGAAAAAAGCACTAAAAACCATCGGCCAAAAATCTCCAAAAATATATTTTAATCTTGAACGATTTGATTCACCAATCCAAAGCACACCAATTGTTGTGCCTCCAAAGGAAATCCACACACCTAGACACACTCTCAATTCTCACTACATTTTCTAGAAAATAGAGAAGGTAGAAGGAGGAAGATGAGAGAAAAAGTGTGAGGAAGTTGTGGATAGAGAAGATAATTAGAGAGAATTTAATGAGTGGTTTTTCTCAACATGTGAGATCACACAAAATGGAGGAAAAAATGGGCTGCAAAAGTGCTCCACATGGCCAACCAAGTGAGGTATAAATAGTGTGAGGTGGAAGCTCTTGGAAGCTTTCACCACACACCCCTCACTTTGTCAACTTGGATGGTAATTTTCTAGTCAAGTTGGATTTTAATTTCTCAAATTAAAATGCTAACTCACTAATTATTAAATGTGCTCTTTTATTTAATTTTTCGTCCAAAATTAGATTCTTCTACTAACTAACTTAACTCCTTATTTAATTAAATTAACTCAACTCTTTGAGATGACTTTGACTAAATAAATTGCTACATGGCACCATTAAATTAACTCCTTAATTTAATGTGCCTAGTTTTACTCTTTGAATTATTTTGTTAAATTTAATACTTAAATTAATCAAGCCATAGTGATCAATTATAATAAGTCAAGTTGGTCTCTCTTTCCTCCAAACATGACCACCTTAATTATCTAACTCCTTAAATAATTTCTCCAATCTAATAAGAGTGTTCTAGATTTTTGTGTGTAACCCTTTTGATTCACCAATTATTTGGACATGGTCTCACAACTCTTTGTGATTTGTTGAATAACGAATATTTTGAATTGTCTAAACTCTTTTAAACTAATCAGTCTTCAATTAATAAAGATTAATTGAAGAGTATCCAATGTATAGCACAAGCCCATGGAGTCCAATTGATTAGATGAATTAATTGAGGGTGAATCATTACCGCTTACAATTGTTGTGCAAATACAGTCCTTCCATTGTTAGTCTCCTGAAAGAGGCATATAGGTTAAGATATTTGCCGGTTCTCTGATAGCATCGATAACTATATATCTATTCTTGATGTTAGATTCCTTATTATGACCTCAACTTTAAAAAACTCTTTTTTCAAATTGTCATATCACCACCTTGCACAAAGATTTCTTGGAATCAATTATCTTAGAATACATAGGTAATCAGCACATTCTTCATAGATAGGCAAAATGGATCTTTTCTTAGAACTCACTAACCTCCATACTTAGGTAGCTTGTGTCCAATCCTAAATATTGGGTGACCCGCTATGTGGTCAAAGCAAAGTCAAAGCACATAAACCTAAATACGTGGTTAATGTGGAACTTCAAATCAAAAGATTAATTATTTGCACTATTGTAAGCTAGAGAATCTATCACTACTGACATGCCACTACGATTACCTCATGATTTCTCTAAACGATTTTTAGTGAACATGTTCTCTAATAAATACCCACTAACATGCATCCATGTTTGACATAGATTGCCCATGAAACGAGGCAATGTCCAACTCCTTTTAGTATGCATTGTTATTGTAAGTCTATTGAATCTTAGATGCCCTATCTTATAAAATTCTATGACTTGGGAATATTTAAATCATAACCATAGAAACTTTTGTTTCATGATCTCCATCATATGCTTGACCAAGTCTCATAACTTTGTATGATTTAAGGATTTCACCCAAATGCATGTGAAGAAATCATAGATGCATATGATAAAGATGACTATTTTATTGAACATCATTTAATCAAGACTATTACATGGAGTAGTTTTACATCCTAATCTAATTGGCTTGTAGGGCACTATTCCAATAATCTCCCAATTGCCCTAAAGCTAACTCCCCATGGCCTTTAAGTCTATCTTCTCAAGATGTCTTTCAAAGGCCTTTTGCATTAGGAGTTTAGTCAGTAAATCTGTATATTCTCTTCCAAGGAAACTCTCTCCACTCGGATGCCACCTATATCAATGATATCTCGAATCAAGTGATAATTCCTCAAAATGTGTTTGGATTGTTGATGAGATATTGGTTTCTTAGCTTGTGTAATGGCTCTATTATTGTCACAACAAACAACAACTGGCTTTTGCACTCTAGGCATTACATCCGAGTCTTGATGAAATTTTTCATCCAAACACCTTCCTTTGCGATGTCTAACGCTGCAATGTATTCTACCTCAGTGATAGAATCAATTGTGGTGTTTATTGCTTCTATTTTGCAAAGCTTTAGTTAGTCAAGTGGGCTAGAAAAGATGGTTATATGAAGCAATATAACTTCACATAATTCAAACCATTTTGAGTAAAACTCTCATTTTGTTGCATTGTTAATTAAATATTAAGAGAAAAGGAGATTTTATAAAAGCTCAATCTCATTGTGCTCATTTTTTATCCACTATTTGCATTTAACTTTTTTTATTTTATATTTCGCATTACATGTATATAACTACTCCATATATTCATTAGTACACATATAGAATATGTGAAAATTTGAAATAAACTTATTCTAATTGCTTTTTTTATATGAATGCCAATGAATACATTGTAGAGATAACTACAGCTACCTTCCTTCAAATTTGGTGTAAAAACAGTTGAACTTCTTTGGGTGTGAGAAGTTAAATTCACTTTTCTAATGGTCAACAAACATCTATAAATCCTAAGAAAAAATGTGAAATGATCAAATTACCTCTAGTGATAGTGGTGTGGATCGGTGTGGAGAAGATAATTATGAGAACGAAAATTGAAAAAAGAAATTATTTAAATTATTTTAAAATTTATTATGTGTGTAAAATTATTAAAAGTACATTATTAATTATTTTATGAAAAAATTATTTTTACTTATGAAATTTTATTTATATTTCAATATATGTAAATTTATTATAAATAATTTAAATAATTAAAAAACTCATTAGGAAATAATATTTTTTGAGAATTATTTTAAAATTGATTGTGTATTTAAAATCAATGAAATTATATTATGAAATATTTTAGTACAATAATTATGAAATTCAATTGATATTTAAACATATGTGAATTTATATTGAGTAATTTAAAATTTTTAATTAAAATTACATTAATTTAAAGAGTCATAGGCTCGTATTATCGTAAGATTTATTTCAAAATTGATTCTGTATTTAAAATTATTGATATTATATAACTAATTATTTTATTGAAAAATAATTTAATATTTATGAAATTCTTATTTATATATATATACATGTAAATTTATTGTGAATAATTTAAAATTATCAAAATAATTCTAAGTTTGAGCTTTTTAAGAACCTTTTTACCAAATAATTTTAAATTATAACAAGTTTGTTTTAGAGTCTTCTCACTCTATTTTATTATTATTATTATTATTATTATCTCTCTATACATGCAACCTAGTAAACTCAACATGATTATTACTTTTTTAACAATCTATCTAAATACAAACTCATTTTTACTAACTATTTTTTAAATAATGAAAATGAAAATAAAACCAAACGAGGCCTTAGTTAATCATTTTTAAAGTATTTTAAAGTACCAAATGTTGTGCATATAAAAGTTAACACACACCTTATAATTAGCATGTATAAACTTAATACGTGGATTAACTTGTATTATTAGACTTTTAATCAATTAAATTAATATAAACAATGAAATCAAACTTTTAACTAATAAAAGTAGTAATTAAATATATTTCCTTTTAACTATAGGTTCTTTTAAATACAAGCAGGTCCTCATATGGTAAGCGGGGCATTAGTGGAAGTTTATATATAGGGATAAGGAGTAAGCTCATCATCACAAAGAGGATCATCCTAGAGGATACAAGATGAATGGTCAAAATTCTAATCGGGATGAACTTGAGGGAGGAGGAACAGGGTGTGAGAAACGCAGCCAGCCAGTATCCCTACTAAAGGAATATTCCATGTTATCTCCAGTGAACTCCAGATGGGGACTCCAATATAGCACAGAAAACATATGGATGACCAGCGCAAAAGGACGAGGGAGGAGGTTTGGTCGTCAACGGACTTCGTATAAAATTTAGGCCCCAATTAGGACTTGTGAGGGATACAGAAACCCCATAGTGATGCGTTGATTATCACAACACCTATAACTAATCCATTAAATAAGTGTGATGGCAAACCTTCCTCGTGGGATATGACCAATCTACTTCGCAGATTTTTGTTGCCAACAAAGGTCAACTTGTTGTTAACGTTGTATTGGATATCTATGCAGTGGCCAGATTGAAATGAACGATGACTTTACTATATTATGTAAAAGATCACATAAGAATGCCTATTTATATTAATTATATAACTAATTAGTAATTGAACCAAAATACAAACAACGATCAGTCAGTGACTGAATGAAAAAATAGTTTTTAGTTCTAGGAAAAGTCGTGAAATGGTGAGGAAAAAATGTTCAACATTATGGTCAATTTGTTGCTGAATTAATGTAATCCGTAGTCATCAAAACAATCCATATCAGTCATAAAATAGCAACCGAAAATGCAATCACAAAAGCAACAAAATTTTTAGTCACTACGTTGTGACCGAGTAGGTGGGTTCCTAAAAATTCTGCCACTACTAAGTGGTAGGATTTTTGGGCACTATATAATGACCAATTTGTGATTGCAATTAAATAAAATCATTAGTCATTCAGACAGTTACTCGGTCACAAATCTATCATAAAATAGCGACCAGAAATTTGGCGAACTGAATAAATTTTTGGTCACTATCATGTTGTAATATCCCACAATTTTATTTCGTATTTAATCGATTATTTTATCTTGTTTTATTTTATTCATTATTTAATATTAAAAAATATAATGTCGTAGAATTTTGTTTAAATTAATTAATTATTTTATCCTATATTATTTTATATTTCTTAGTCTTGCTTTCTTGTCATATTAGTTAGAAAAATAATATATATCTATATATTTTGGCATTAGATTTACTTCTTGATTAATAGTGAGAATTAATTTTTAGATCATAAACATTAATTATATATATATATATTAGATATCATAATTCTTGAGAAAAAGTTATAATTTTTCATAAACTAGTATTATATCATTACTAGGAATTAATAATTAAGACTTTAGAAATTAACTAAATTATCTCGAGATAATATAATGAAAATCAATTTTATTATTGTCTTAGCATAATTCCAAATATTTTGGAAAATATAAAAATTTTAACTTTGTTTTGGATAAATATTTCAATTTACAAGGAGTGAATTATTAAACTCTAGTTAATGATAATAATAATAATAATAATAATAATAATAATAATAATAATAATAATAATAATAAGTTATGGTTTCTTATACTAATATTATATTGTTACTTGGGATTGAATCCTAGACTTTAGAAATCGATAAAAGGCAATAAAATTTTAATAAGATTGTCCTAACTTTAGAAAATAATAATAAAAGATCAGATTGAACTAAACTACTTCCTTTAGTTATATACAAGGATATAATTCATACACTCTAAAATCCTAATCTCATAAGTCCAAAAAAAAAAGAAGAAGGGGGAGAAGGAAGCGGAACGGAAGAAGAAGAAGAAAACAGAGTCGGCTGTTACACGAGCAAAGTGGGATGAATCGGTCAGTACACTTACAAATGATAAATTTGATTTGCTTGATTTTGTCTTATTAGTTGAAAGAATTAATATGAACAATACCATGAATTTGTTTCTTAGAGTTGATTTCCCTATGGTAATTAGTAGTGGCAGTTGTGTTCGTAGAATAGGCAATATTTGTCTTTTTTGCATGTGGAATTATTCACTTCTTTAGTAAATTAGGTGTAGAGCTTTGATAGCCTTTGAAGATCCTTCATATTTGCTTGTAGTTTATTAGTCTAAAAATGTTAGTTTAAGAAGAGAGGAATCTTGTTATTAGAAGTTATGCATGTCTTCTGTGGTTCTTGTCTTCAGACAAAATGAAAAGATGAGGCAAGAAAAGAAAAATAGAAAGAATAATTCAAATTTTGATTTAGCTGGATTACGTATACTGTCTTTATCCAACTGGACTAGGATTGTTAGAAGGATTTTTCACTAATCAAGCTTTAGCTCTCATAGATTTTTATTGTGGTATAAATCATTTTCATAGGCTCTTGGCTCTTGACCATGGGATAGAGTGATGAAGAAATCTGATTTAGTTTTATGCTCAAATTATCTAGAATCATGGTTTGTCACACCATAGGACCAATAAATGAGATCGTTTCCCTCTAACTTTATGCTTATTAATTTACTGCTACTATTGAGCCTTAGCTAAGCTTAGTTCTCTAATAGTTTAGACGTGAGTAATTAAGTTTTAACTCATTTAGGACTAAACCTGAGAATAATGTGGCTTATACGGCTATTTAATTTAATATAGTTGATATTTGGTTTTAGTATCTTTAGGATTAGCCTTGTTGAAGAGTTTTTATTTAATAGTCTCAAGAAGGAGTGATGTCCTTAACTGTTTATATTACAGTGCAATTGTGGTTCCATGGATTAGTTATTAATTAAGTTGAAATGTTAAATTGTATCAGCAGGTGGTCATGGACTTGATATGATAGAATCAACTTTTAATTTTTCTAGTAAGTAATGTGAGTGCTTAAACCTATAACTATTATATAATGTTACTTTTCAAAACCTAGAAGGATATATGTGTAGTAATGAATTATATGAAACTTATTTCTGATATAGATTGCACTATAACTGTATTCCACTATACACAAAAATGATTTATTTTGTTTCCCGATAAAAGAAAACATGCACTTTATGATTTTAATGCTTCTAGACTAGCAATTAAATTCAATAATCAACTTATTACTGTTACTGTTAGTTGGATTCAACTTGGTTTGGGCGTGTGAGGGACTTTACCGAGCTGCAGCAGACTTGTCAGTTGAATCCTAAGCCCACATGACCTAATCCCTTCAATGCACAATAGAAACCGTTTATGCATAAAATAAAAGGAAAAAAAAAGAACAATATAAAAATTTAATATGATCTAATTATTTGGCAACAAATAAAACAGCCAAAACAATGATAATTATTTATATTAATAATTAAAACATATATAACAAAATAAAGTCATTTTGTAATTAGCTTATAACTTACATAATTATGGAAACATAATGGCACAATAAATTTTGGTAATGTTTACTAAAAAGATTTATATATAGGAATTAATTTTTTTAACATTTATTTTTTTTACTAAATATATTAGACATTGTTTTCATATTTCGTCTTAAACATTTAATTTTATTGAGTAGGCACTATTCAAATTATATTATAGCCATGATGCTCCAAAGATCCATAGATTTTAGAACCAGCCAAATCAAACCCGAAATAAATTGGAAAATATAGATGCAAAAGTAAACACTAAATTAGTGCTATATAGGACTGTCCCGAAATTAAAATCCAAGCTACAAAACCTAAAACAAAATTGACTACCTCTCAAATTTAATATTCCTAACCAGAACCATAAATGAGTAAGGGACAAAAGAGCAAAAAATAAATATTTGCCACGTCGGCAGCGCGGAGGTAGTCTACTAGTCAAGCGTTCGTTTGCGTTGAGTTTTGACCGTGGAAGAGCGTAGTCCAGTATCAAGCATACAACTATAGTATTTGGTGTTTTTGTCCTTTCATTCGACCCAAGTCAATCACTAGCACACTACAGTGCGGCTTCAATTCAAACACACCTATAAAATAAGGATATCAGTATTTCGTCTTATATTTCTACAAATCACTTATTTTTCTACCAGAATTTCATCCTATATCTCTACTAATATTTCATCTTATATTAGTTTGTTTATTGCTCAAATGATAAATTTTATTTTATTTAATTTTAGCTATAGTTTAGAGATAATATTTTTTTTATAAATATTAAAAAATTAATAAATTTTTTATTGAATATAATATCTTGGATAATATATATGAGACATAATGACATTTTATATGAATTTGATTTATATATCATCAAATCAAATCCCTTGCATTAATTCATTTCTACACAGATATTAAAGATTAAATGTCAAATCACATTATAAATCCAATAAACTATTCATAAAAAGTAGAAGATAACATAAAAAAAATCACATTAACATTGTCATGCTTTAAAGAAGTGAAAGAATTCAACATTGAAACACTCACTACAAAAAAAAAAAATAGTTTTTCACTATGGTTGCCTAACCGTCACGAAAAAGTACAGAGTAGGCAATAACTTATTTGCAGTGGTGGTTATGCAACGCTTTGGCCACCGTAGCGGTTGTAGTAGTGGTGAATACTTTGCTACAGTTTGGAAACCATTGCCAAAGCTTTAGCCACAATTTTGCAACTTTTTGGTGATGTTTTTTAGAAGTTGGTGAAAATCCACAAATAATGGTTACGGAATGCAAAATCGTAGCCATTGTGCCAATTGATTACGCTTTGGATAAACCATAGGCAATACCTTAATTTATTAGCCACCCCTACTGACCACTTTCTAGAAATGTGTAGGTAATATTATAACAATTCCTTGCTGTTCAAGCATGTAGTAGCGAAAAAGTGCAAGCATTTTTTACTACAGTTTCCTAAGCATAGCCAATACTCTAATTAATATTTTAAGCAAATCACCCACATTTACATTATAAAAATATTATTTATGCATGTTTACATATTCATTCAAATAATAAATTTCAAATATATTAATATTCAACAATCAACACCAACAAATTCAAAAAAACATTCAACATTACTATCCATTGAAAATAAATTAAAATATAGTCATAACAAATATAGTTCATCATCCTAAAATCAACTCAATGTCCAATAATAGTTCCATGAGTAAATTGACATTACACAACTGTTAAAGTAAAGAGAAAAAAATATGACTAATCAAAGTCATCGAACAACCATCCATCACATCAGTTTCTTGTTTCTTCCTAAAAGTTCTAGAGCATCCTCATCACAAATCCCCATATCATCATGAAGAAAGAATGCACGAGCTACTTGAAATTATGTACAACAATATAATAAATAATCTAATATGTCAATTATTTCGAGAAAAATAATATTATTTCAAACTAAAAACATAATAATCCCCATTCCATATATATAACAGTTTCAAGTTATAAACATGGCACAACAAAATTATTCAAAATTTTCTTACCTATTTGATGATGACAACGAACATATTCAAACACACTACATGAGCAATAGACACAAATTTTTCCCAACATAACATTATTAGCTCTAATTCAACCAAATTGAAAACTCAATTTATAGCAGAATATCATAATATAAATAGAACAACAGACATAAAAAATACTCATCTAGAACATCCAGACATACTTGGAGCACAACCACTCATAATAAACAATTACACTTTTACATTAGATCATTTTTATGAAACACTAATGAAACAAGTTTCATATTACTAGTTTAGACTAATATACATAACATTATAATATAATTAAAAAATATATGTTATGCCTTAACACAATTACCTAATCATCATGGCTATGATCAAGTGTAGCACGAAAGCCATCATCGCATTCCAAATGAACACTAGATCTAGACATTGCCTACAAAAAATTCATTATAAGTATTTTTGCAAGAAAATAATCAATGTATATGTAATCCATGAAAATTACCAATATATATGCAATGCTAACCTAAGCACTAGATGTACATGCTGGAGTTGATCTTTCACGTGGGAAGGATGCAGAACCAACTCCATCGATGTTGTTACAAGCTACTTGAAATGCTTGCAGAGGGATCCAAAAAACTGACCAAAAAGTCCATCTTTCTTTGCATTGCATCCATCTGCGAGCAAACTTGAGTTAGCTCAGCCTTCACCTCATTCTGCACCTCAGCAAGAATCTCTTCATGAAGCTCTTACCACATATGAGGTCCAGAAGCAGAAAGACTTCCACTAAATTGTGTAGGTGTAATCCCTTTCCCCATATATTTGACACGTCCATGCCCATCAACTCCAATGGCATTGTCAAACAATTCATCCTTGAACTTTTTTGTCCTCTCAACTTCAGGTACTTGATTGACTTAGTCCTCTATCTCATCCTAATTCAATAGAAAAATTAAGATACTATATTAAAAATATATTACATATAAAATATTGATATGATGATATAAAGTTTATATAATTCTCACAAATAACTCAGCAGTCTCTTAATTTGCATTCCTCCCTTGCCCTCTTAAATGAGAGGCCAACCATAAATCTAACTTTGTAGGATTAGATATCCTAGTCTCCTCCAGCTGATTATTCAATGTTATAAATTAACAAATAAGACATAATTGGCCTTTATAAAATAATGTGTAATTATTTATAATTTGATATTGACCTCTTCTCATAGCACAGGAAAGATGTTCTACCCATTCTATGTAGATGTTTCTGAGTGTTCCTAATCTCTGCATTTCGTCTTGCTTGTTCCTACAATAATTAAATATCTTGAAGTAGAAATATTTTTTAATATCAAATTTAAAATAGATATACCACTTAAAAATTTTATCTTATAATAAGTATATGAATAATATAGACAAACTCCATAGGATTTTTAGATTTTTCAATTACCTACACATCTTTTTTTTTTCAATGATCCACAAGTGCAAGCCATTGCCTAGGCTCTAATCACTCATTTTGCACCACTGTGAGATACTCAGGATCATCCTTATATGACTCATAATACGAAGACTTCACAGTACTCTTCCAACCTTTCCATAAAGAATTCAAATTTATCAACACATGCTTTTTTGCTTCTAGGGGCAATTTAGTATTAGCCTGCATAGATACCAATCATTGATATCAACAATAAGGAAAAGAATAAAATACATAATATAATAGATTGCATCATGTCATAAATTTCATTACTTGAACTTTGTTTTACATATCATTAAGTCTTGATTTTGGCATGTCTGACCAATTTTCATAGTTTAAAGGCAACAAATTCCCCCCAAAAGTAGTGCTTAATTGTGCTTGGTCCTTGCCAACAATCTGACCAAATTCATTAAGCCCTACCTCCAATAGTGTACCACTATTCCACTTTGCTGGTAAGTGTGAGGAACCTTTACCTTTTCTCTTTGATGATCCTTCCAAAAGAAAATGTATCATAAAATATAATAGGAACATATTTACAATATGTGTAGGTATTTATTATTGGTGAATTGATGCCATATATGGTTGTGGCTGGTCCAATAGATCCATGAAATCCACTTTTTTGTTGTGATTCTGTAGGTTGAATGGGCTAAGATGAAGAAACATTGTTGTTTGTACTATTTACTCTTGCAACATCATCAATGTCTCCACCTATCATGATCCCACGCGAATGTTTTCTTGGTCTCCCCATCACAACACTTAAACACAAATTAATTTGAATAAAATAAGAAATCATTAACTCAATTTTCAAGTAACATAATTTAAGAATGAAAATGAAATATACTATTCATATATCCAAAGATTAAGAAAGGAAAAAACTAACTTAAAAATAAGCAAATGCATACCATTCATGACAAGTAAAAAGTACATAAAATTTACTGATACAAACCTTCATACTATCCCTAATATATTTCATCATAATCATCATTTTCATCAAATTGCTCATTATCATGCACATCAACTAAAGTTCCTTCAACTCTATCTCAAACCCAATTAGCATCCTCGTCATTTATAGGACTATGGTCATCCAATATCTGGTTGTTGTAAGGTTCGATTTCATACATTCGTGAGTATACATCAAAGTCATCTCTTCTTGTCATTGGTACTGCAATCTTCCACTTAGGATTTATAGGATCAGCAACATACCACACTTGCTCTGCTTGATTAGATAAGATAAAGGGCTCATCACTAGGAAGATTGTCCTTATACATTAATTGATTAAAGTTCACGAGCTTGAATTTTTGTATATCTTCCATCAATCCTCCCTTATCATTATCAATCCAATCACACTTAAATAGTATGAACTTCAAATTGTAGGCATTATATATTTCAATAATATCAATTAGGATGCCATAATAGGAGACTTCACCCATACGAGGGTTTCTATACTTTCCACTTCCGTAGCTATTCGTGGTAGCCCTAATGATAACACCAAAATTTTGAGTTGTTTTCCTTTCATCATGAGATTTAGTACGAAAGTGAAAGCTATTCACAATGCATGCATTATTACTCTTCCCAGGTGCCATGGGACCATTAGCCAACCTTTTAATTTCATCTAAAAAAGAGATTATATTTTCCCTATTATGTACCTAAGTTTAAGAAAATTGAGTGGTGAAAACTTTGAAATTTATTAAATAATAATCATATCATGTAACTTGTATAGTCCAATACTTACATAAGACTTGAACCACTCATGAAATGTTGCATTGTGGATGCTATCAATTTCTTTTCATGATGTTATTCGTCTCTCTCTTGCAATAGAAGCAACATGAATGTTGCATCATACATTAATGTAGTTTATTAAATCTTTATACAAATATATAGATAATTACCTTTATATTAACAACATGACTTACAACTTGTATGGAGCGATTGAATCAACATGTGCAAGAACCTATTGATGTGCTTGAACTAGTGTGGTATTGTTAAATATCTGTTGCTTTCCCTTTCCTAGAACTTGACCCATAGGTTTATCTCCAACCCAATTCTGTAAAGGTCTAGTTTCTTTAGTTTCAATATCCCTAAGATATCTAGCACAAAAGTTCATGCACTCATCCATCAAGTAGCCTTCAGTAATAGATCCTTCTGGTCATGCTTAATTCTGGACATACTTTTTCAAGGTAAGTAAGTACCTAAAATAATTAAATTGAAACATTTAAAATGACTTCGATATGCAACTAAAGTTTAGATCAAAGTAAAATTATATATTCTTAAATTACCTTTGAATTGGATACATCCATCAAAATTGAACTGGACCACCTTTGACACGCCATCAACCAAATGGATAGGAAAATGCTCCATAATATCAAAGAAAGATGGAACAATTTTTTTCTTTAGATTGCATAGTATAAAAGCTATACGACCTTGCAATTTGTCCAGAACAAGTGTAGTATTAGCTTTAGAACATAACTGCTTCCAAAAATTAGCTAATTCAATCAACACACTCACTACATTAATTGGCAATGCTCTATAAGTTGCAATATGAAGCAGCTGCTGGATTAAAATATGATTGTAATAGTTTTTCAATCCATTAATAGTTCTAGATGCAATGTTAACATGACATGTGATGTTAGATGCATATCCATCCGAAGCTCTAATGCTCTTTAATACTGTGCAAAATAAATCCTTTTCTTTCCTACCCATTGTAAACGCAACAGGGGGAGATTATGTCTCCTAAAAGGTCATTGTTGTGGCCATAGAGGCTTGCGGATATTCATTGATTTTAGTTGTATCTGAGCCTGTGGATGATCCTTTGATTTCTTTTTATCACCTAATATGGTCCACAGAATAATGTCACACATATTTTTCTCTACATGCATTACATCAAGATTATGCCTAATCAAGTTATACTCCCAATATGGCAACTCAAAGAAGATACTTTTGTTTTTCCAATTATGCTCATCTGAGTTTTCCTTACTAGTTCTAAATACCAACTTCAACAGGTCTTTCTTATTGTATTATGTTAATATATGATATTTATCAAACATTTGCAATACTTGTGACCCTATGAGAGGAATAGAAGCCCTTCCTAATTCTCTTTTACCATCAAATGACATAGTATCTCTTTGAAATCGATGGCCTGCAGGTAAAAAATGTTGATGACCCATATAACAATCCTTACGACAATCATCTAATCTTTTATGCCATGTTTTCCTTCCACAATAAGGGCACGCAAGTTTGCCCTTAACACCTCAACCATATAGCATTGAGTAAGCTGAGAAGTCACTAATCATCTATAATAATGCTACATGCATTTGAAACATTTGATTGCTAAAAGCATCAAAAGTTGGAACTCCAACCTCCCATAAATCTCTTAACTTCTCAATCAATCACTACAAGTATACATCAATCTTTTAACTCAAACATAATAGTCCATCAGTAAGTGTTGACAAGATAAAATAGGGTTGCTTCATACAAAGCTATGGTGGCAGATTATATGGCATTAGAATCACTGGCCAAATACTGTAACTTGATGCTAAAGTTCTAAATAGGTTGAAACTATCTACCAATAGACCAAGTCTAACATTACGTACATCATTAGCAAAAGTTGGGAATTTCTTATCAATTTTTTTCCATGTAGGAGAATCAATAGAATGTCTCAACACACCATCATCTTTTCGATTTTTTGCTTGCCATCTCATGTTAGATGTAGTCTTACATGACGTAAATAATTTTTGCAGTCTCAGCTTTAATGAAAAGTATCTCATTTGCTTTGCTACCAACTTTCTCACCTCATCTCAATAACAAGAAATTCCACAAATGTCACAAATATGCTTATCTTTATCTTTCCCTCTAAATAACATGCAATTGTTAGGACATGCATCCCATATCTCATATGAAAAGCCAAAATTCACTAATTAGCTTCTTCGTTTCATAACATGACTTAGGAATTTTTCCTCCAATGGGAAGTAAATCCTCCAATAGTTCAAGTATAATATCAACTGATTTATCAGTCCACCCACATAATACCTTAGCTTGAAAAATATGAACAATAAGAGACAACTTAGTGAACTTTTTATTCCTTGCACATACCTCTGTCTTTGCATCTTCCAATAACTTGAAGAACTTTTTAGTTTCTTCATTTGCTTCATTAGCATGTTCATTTGTATGTAACAATTCATCTGTCTCATCAGTCTCCATATCAGGAAATCCCATTGCATCATGCACCATTTGACTCATATCATTACTTGCATCATTCAAACCTAGGTTTTGGTCTATGCTCTCATTACTATGACTTTGCAAATTCAATGGTTCCCCATGATAAACCCAATTCTTACAGTTTGTATAAAAACCATTCATAACATAATGTACTAAGATATCATTTCGAGACTTGTTAAATCGATTTCTACATATCTTACAGGGACAACAAACTACGGCATCAGTTGTCTTATCCTTGAATGCAAAATCAATAAATTTACCATCACCAGACACATATTCTGGATCATATTTTGACAAATTAATCCAACTCTTATCCATTATGTGTTATGACTGTAATGATTACAAAGACAAATAATGTAATTTGTTCTGACCAATGAGGTCGTGGTGTCTTCGTTTCACACCACATCCAGGCATAATAGGCCTGGTACGGTATCAAACTCTGAATAGAATGACTTATCATATGTAAACTATGTAAACAAAAATAAAATGTAGATACTTATTCACTCTTTCATTCCTAACAACTTATTAACAAACAAATCAAAGGCACATCTGACACATATTTAGGCTAGAAACTTGTAGAATAATGCCATGTAATAATGTTAAAATGAATGAATACTAATTCAAAAAGAACAAAAAGGAGAGAGTACCTTAGATCTTAAATAGAAGTCTAGCAAGGGTCCATTCTGCAATGAGACTACTACATTGCAAACACAAAAGACATAGTCAACATACATATTCAAAAATAAAACTTAAATATCATGCATATATAAAAAACTTAAGTATGTTGCTTGACTATGGAAATAACTCACATTTATTATTGTTTTGTATTTTGGTTCAATGTCTTATCCAATAATTCAATAGACATAAAAAATTTGAGAGTATTGAGTTATGGTTGTAAATAGGAAAGGAGTACAAGACCAAATTGATATGTAATGTGGCAATGAGCAGGATAAATTAGAAAGCCCAGAAATACAATTTTACCAGTTTGGCTGCCTTGTCTTTGACCTAACCGACTTTAGTTTTTCATGTATTTGTGAGTTTTGCATATAGGCCAAATCCCCATCTTCTCTATTTCTTGCAAATGGTGACAAAAAGTTAAAGTACAAGAGTTTAGCCACTTTATTTTTTTCTTCATTTTCTTTTTCTTTTTTTCTTTTTTGGTTTCTTTCACTCATTTAAATCTATATGCTTTGTACTTATGGGCTCTTTGGCCTCAACTTTTTCTGTGTGGACAATGCTCTTACATGCCCCAATGCAGATCAGTAAGCTAATTAAACCAAATAAAAAAATAATAATAATGGTCATAATAACAAAAGATTAGCAAATGTCTGAAATAATACACATTTACCTAAATATCTATTTAAAATACCCTCTGACTACACTTCTTCATGAATCCCAGTGGTATGTATTTATCTAATAAATATTTTTACTTTATTCAAGAAAAGAAAACAGAGATTATCATAAAGAAATAAGCATTACAAGTGAAACTAAGCCAAGATTTTTACCAAGCCTATAGTTTTTACCTTTAACATAATTCAAACAAGACAATTAGATTTCAGTATTAAATAGAAATTGGCCAAGCAGTACTCACAATAAGTGAAAAATAGTGCTCAATAATTAAGAAAATCGAGTACCGACCAAGAAATTTTCAATGAGAATCAAATCAAATAGTAAAATTGAAGCCCTCAAAATTGAAGCTCTCAAGATTTTAAAATTTTGAATTCAAATTCATACAAACTTGGGTACATTTAAGATTTTACGTTAGACCACTTAAATTTTGGATTTGCAAATTTTTTTTTTAGATTTATTTATGTTAAAGCACAAAAAAAAAATAGTACTCACTAAAGTTGTGGATAATACCCAAATCAAATAGCAATGTTGAACACTTCAAAATTAAAGTCCTTTAGGGTTGGAGACTTTTGAATTCGACTTCATATAAATTTGGATATTTTTTAAATTTTGGATATGAGTATCTAAAAATCTTGGTATGTTTTTTTTTACATTATTATAATTATTCGCTAGTTAATAATCAAAAATCATAAATTAATGATAATAAATTCATATCACTTTATATCATGATGTAATGGTGTAATTTTAAGTGTTCACTTAGAAAAAAGAGAACCTACAAGAAACCAAAGCAGAAGAAGAAAAGATTTTGTTAAATGTCCACTCAATTCTTACCAAAAGATTAAAAAGTAAATTATGGTAAGATTTTGTGCTCTATATATTTAACAATTGGAGTAAAGAAAAAAGAAAAACATAAATTAACTTTCAATATATCACTTATCCACCTCAAAATTCAAAGCTTAATTAACTGGAAAAAAAATAATCTTGCATATTTGGGACTTTTTAGCTTTAGTGAAAAATTTCAAAGACATAAATTCTTAGTGAGTCCTTATAAAAACTTTAACCTAGAGTGTATAAGCGGAAAAACAAAAAACTGCAGATAAAAGAGCACAACATTTAGATCATCTTTGAAAAAATCAAGTGCAGCTTTTGGAAAGCTTCGAATTAATTGACAGCAAATGACATTGAGAATCGACAAATATACGCCAAATCATAATGTTTTCTGTCAAAGTGCAATTAAGTTAAGTCAATTCATAAGTCTCACATATCAAAATAGAACTAACTTGACTTGAGCTCCAATTGAATCTAACTCATTCTCTATATCAAATTCGAGCTTAATCGAGTCGAGCTGTGCTTAGGCTCAAAATATTATTTTCTTTGCTAAAACCTAGTTATCCACCAAGCAAGAATGATACTTTTATTCCCACCCTAATAGAATATATATTTAGAACTAAAATCTTCAACTACAAGCTCACTCGTGCGACAACATATTCTGATAAAACTAGGATTAACAAGAATTGCTTACTGGCAATAAAAGTAAGAATATTACATATGTACATCAGTTTTTTTCCATTCTCCTAGAGTAGTAAGGGAGTAATAGAAGAAGAAAGGAAAAGAAGCTCATGTGTACAGCTAATTAGTGGGAATAAAAAGACCATTTCTATTGTAATAATGGATACTTGAAGATACAGGACTGAGAAATCGATTTGCTGCAAATAAATGTCGAATGAGAAGCCAAAAAGACGAGTCAACTCCTTTTTGTCCATTTCTTATTACCTTAATCACTACTTCCATGAGGTCAGAAGGTTTGTATTGGTGTTAAAATCTAAGAGTGGAATGTCAAATGGAATCAATTCTACTAGTAGGTTTAATATTTCTACCTTATACAAGTAAAAAATTTTCTACCTTATACAAGTATAAATTATACTTTCTATCAAAATTTGTAGGTTTAATTTGTAAATATAGCTGTGAAATTAATTTTGTAGCAATGTTTTACAATAAATACCTATTGTTTTGGCCGTGATGCATGGTTCATCAAGAACTACATGAACTTTCTCCCAAGTGTGAGCAAATCTCTCTCTGTAGTGCTCTTTGCAAAATGATTAATTGTCATTTTTGAGGCAAGATATTACATAAAATGACTCAGATTAACCGAATAGCATTTCTGAGGACTAAAAAAGAATATCCCAAGCAATATCCCAGTTTACATCTGAGGACACTATATAGTGGCGGCATTTATTCAGCTAGAAACAGAGGAAGTGATCTTGGATGCACATTAACATGCTTAAATATCAAATTTATTAATAGTGACTAGAATAGCATGATTCTCAATTCTCATGTATGTCCACTTAACACATTTGTATCATACAAAGGAAAAGCTTGAAAGCATATGGCCTGGGCATGTGCCACACCAGTTTAATTTTAAATTGTTAGAAACTTTTGTCGAGTCTCTCAGATGGAACATCCAAACTCATTTCAGCATAATAATTTTTTAGTACAACAAAACACCATTTCATGAGCGCACATTTTAATGGCAATGATTAACAAAACTGCATATCAATTTGTATAAACATAGCAGTTATATTTTTGCTAAAATGTTACATCACATTAATTATTCATATCCTAAAACTACAATACAAAGTGGATTGGGCAAAAGATCACATCAAATCATAGATTTAGTGTATGAACCCAATAAATATTGACAATGACATATATAGCATATATTCATAGAAGACGCAAATGTGGTTCATTACCCACCTCTTTGGCTTCATTCATTATCAGAAAAAAAAAAAAAACAATTATGCAATAAAAGCTTTTTGTCTGTAATTCAACCCTATCATAATATCACTTCAATGTTTTCTGCAGTAAAAAAAAACTTATCCACCTTATCTCTATACCCTTATAAGCTACAAATATCGTTCAGTTCATGCTAGAAAATTGCATCCTTCGCATGAAGCAACTAATCCCAAATTATAAAAAGATAACTATACAAACTACATTCCAGAGTTAGAGCATTTCATAATGTTTTAAATTCCCAAAATTGAAACAGACAAACCACATAGAGGACTCAAAAATAGCTCAACAGAGTCTGCTATAATTAAAAACAAAATTTAGAAATTTCCTAAATCTCCAAACCTGATAACTTGCACCATAACTTTTAAAAGGTGCGAAAACCTAGCATTATGTGCAAAATCAAATATGAAAAGGAGTTCATATAAGAAAAAATTAAAGTAAAAATCATAGACCTATGATCAAAAACTCGAGGGAAAAATTCAGCACTAGTGTTTGTTGGTATGTGTTTGCCACTGGTATGAGATAGAGAGCACGATTGTGCACTGCCATGCATTTGCTGGTGGTATACGCGATAGAGAGAGAAAAAATTTACAGCACGGTGTGTGTGGTAGTGCATGTTCACTGGTGGTCTTCCTCAGGGTTGCAGGCGTGATGGTGGTAAAAATAAGAAATAGAGGAAACGATGGCGGGGAGATGATAATAAGAAATAACAAAAAAGTAAAAAAAGGATTTTTTTTTTATTTAGCAAAATATTTGGAAAATTGTAAAAGTGATGGAAAATAGAAAAAAAATATGATGAGAAAAAAGAAAAAAGTAATAATTTAATTACTTACGGTTGCAACAGCATAGGTAATAATAGAGTATTGGCTACAGTTTAACTATTAAGCATCGCCAATTAAAATATTTACTTGTTACGGTAGCAAATACATAAGTAATAAACAAATAATGCCTACGATTTACTCCCAAGCGAGGGCTTTTGTAAATTTTATTGCCCACGCAGTTCATAATGTGGGCAAAAATTTATTCCTTATGCTTTAACAAGAGTAAGCAAAATATGGGATGGCCAAAAGCATATTTTTTTGTAGTGACTACAAAAAAATTCATCATTTTCAAGGAAATTTTTCAATGGCTTCTAATGAAATGATAAATTGCAAATGGATATCCGTTCTCATCGCAAATTATTTTTCGTCTAATTTCTAGTTGAAGCTTCCTCTGAAACTTTTTCCAACAAATTTTCATCAACTTTGTAATGAAATTTTGACAATACTAAGTGTCAAATTTTTGTTGTGTTTTCGACAGTTTGTTCTGTCAAAATTTTTTTTGATGCCATTCCTCAATTTTTCAACTACCTTTTTTATATTTTTTTTATTTTTTAAATTTTTTGAGGAATTTGGAGGGATTTTCATTGGATAATTATCAAAGTTACTATTTATTTATATTTCTTTCTATTGGAAGGCCCTCATGTTTTCAAAAAAAAATTATTATTTTTTAAAAATATTTTGAATAAATTTTATTTAATTACACCTATAATCTATTGATACATTTTGTATATAAAATAGCATACAATTATAAATTTATAATATAAAAAAATTATAGATAAATAGAATAATAATTTAAAATAAAATATAAATTTATAAATATAAGTTCTAAAAGTTATAATTTGTAACTAGAAAAGCTAACCAAAAAAATCCTATCTAGTGGCCACCAACATCAGTATCATCAACAAAGTCGAAATAATCATCCTACTCGGTGCCAAGTTGACACTAGTCATGATCATCGCAATGCAGCTAAAGCAGTTGGTGGTAGTTTGGAGGGGCCAAAGATGGGGAAGGGCCATCGAAACCTGAGGGAGCATCCTTCTACATAACCAACTGAGAGATTAAATTCTACATCTCACCTAATTGCTTTGAGAACATGCTCAACATATCGTCGATATTAACCTGCAAATAGGCCTCCTAGAGTACCTCCAACTAGGCTATAGCTAATGCACTAGGCTTTTTCTCAAGCACATTGGTATAGGATGGCGATTGTTGTTAACTATAAAGCCACCTCTCTTTGTTGGAGTTACCACAGTCTAAGTCCACAACTCAACCTGTAACTATTGGGTCACTATGAGATTGGGACTACAGCACCTGCTGAAAGCTCTTCTGTAAAGTATAAAAATAAATATATGATTGCAATATAATGTAACCAAAATGATCTTATGTCATATGTAATAAACTTGTAGCAGCTCTCATTACCCTCTCATCCAGTCAGTTCCTATAGGTCCACCTCTGGTGGACACAAGCAAAAACCTCCTCCATTGTCAAGAGTCTGTGCAACTTTTGAATCTACATAGAGAACAAGTATTGGCTTAAGTGTGTTATATGTACATAATACTCAAATACAATGATTATAAGAAATTTTTTTTGACAAAGTCTCCCCTAAAATTAGTCTTTGCCAAAAAAATAAAAATTAAACAACAACCAAATAGATAATAGCAAATTATCCTTTCGGAAGGGCCACTAACCAAAATATAGATGAATAACAAATGGGCAGAGCACCAACATAACCCTTTTCCCATCGACCAAAATATAAACAAATAACAAATGAAAAGGGCACCAACCTTTTCCTATCAACCATGTCATGCAAAGATAATAAACATATGAGAAAGGAACACACATTTTAAATATAGACTAAAGTTTAAAAACGTCTAAAAGTTAGGAAACTTACTAAACACTTGGTATGTGTCCCAATAGATATACTCCCTCCAGTATAGAGGAATCCACCAATCTCAGAAGCTCAGTTCTTCTTGACCTACATAGATTTCTTCTAAAAATTTAGGGAATGTCAGTGTCAACATAGGACAACCCAAGTGTCCTTGCCAATCCACTTCAGTTTCTTACTGGTCTTTCGAGTGTGACTATACATGTCCCTAAATCAATGACCCCTCTAATGTTGAAGGCCCACTACAAATGGCTCTCATGCTAGGAGTCCTAAGTGACATATCTATGTGAAATAAAAGAAAATCAGTTAGTGTACTTACAATAAACAAACGTACTTAATTTGTAAAAGTAAAAATATTAATAACGTTCATATACCTTCCACTTCCAAAACATTAAGTTTTGAAGGGCTTGGGGGATATCCAACTAGGTCCTATAGGACCTTGTACCTTGCTCTTGGTCATCATTGTCAAGAAATTAGCACCATTGAGCAAGCACATATACCTGCAAAAAAATAATTCTTAACATTAATATATAATTATTAAAATAACAATGAAATAACATTTATATAAGAATTCGAACTCACTTATAGTGTACCTCAAGATGCAAGTGTACCCTGCTAAAACTGTGGGATGGGGGGCTCTAATCCCCTTTGCTCCAATCCCTAGTTGGCTAAAAATCAATTGCTGAGGATGATTACACAAGAGATCTAAAATCTTGATTAGGTTTTCTTGTTAAAGAATTTGCTTTTTGTAACTCTCATTCCATGTTTTAGGATAAAAGATTTGAAAAACGAATCTTGTATGAGTGAGTGAATTTGAATTTTTCAATTTTTTTCATGATAAGGTGGAGCTTGGAATATAACTTTGTTCAATGTAGAATTTTTGAAAGTGAATTGATTTTAGGTATAGAATTGATTTTTTAAGGATAAAAATCATTTAATAAGTATTACATTTAACTTTTAATTTTCTTTTTCACGAAGAAATTTATTCATAAGTCATAAACAACCACATGATTTGGGGGGTAATTTGAAATTTTATAATGGGTATATTTGTATTGAATTGTGTATGAAGTTTATGTTCAAATATTTTTCATAGAAAATTATGACTTTTCAATTTATAATGGTTTTAGGATGAAAATTCAACTAACATATTAATCTAAACATACAAACATACTACACATATTAATTTAAACTAACATACGAACCTAAACTAAACGTACTAACATACTAAACTAACATATTAATCTAAATATACAAACATATAAAACTAACCAAATGAATAATAATGTTTAAAAAAAATTACTAAACTAACATACTAACTAGATATCAATTCTAACATACTAAGCTAACATACTCAACTAAATATACTAACATGCTAACAGATAAAACTAACATATTTAACTAATCATCCTAACATATAAAACTAACACATTAATCTAAACATAGAAATATGTAGAACCAACTAAATAAATAAAAATGTAAAAAAAATAAGAAAACTAACCAATGCAATGGAGGACAGTGGTAGTGTGGCAGTAACTGAAACGCATTGCTAGTAGTGGAGGACGACATAAACGCATGGGGGGGGGGGCGCTAGAGGAAGGAGGAGAAATAGGAAAAGAAGAAAAAGAAACAAATGGAGAAGAAGAAAGGGCAACAAGTGATGGAAATTTTTTAGGGATATTCGTCGAAAAACCAGTTTTTTTAATTTCACATAAATTCATTTTTCCAATGGAAGTTATGTTGGGCTCAATTTCCCAATAATCTTGCGATGGACAATCCATCAGATATATTCACACCTTTTCACACCAACTTCCCCCCAAATTTACAAATGGACTCCAATGGTTTTCTATCGAATCTCCAATGAAGCTATTTGTCCTCGTAAATCCATCAAAAATCTTTCAAAAATTTTCAATGGATGGCTATTGTTGGTAATTTCTATTGGGAAAGAAAACATTTTTTTTAGTAAACAATAAACTTAAGTAGTAGAACATAAAATATTTTAACTAATCATAAAATTGGGACTTCAAAATTTCTTGTTTATAAATTACCTTGGTTTATTGGCATAAAAGTTCAAAAATATATGAGTATTATACATGCCTCCTAATAAAAAAAAATGATAATATACCAAGAGAATGATTGTATACAGGAGGAGAAAAAAGAAGTTAAATATTTTATATTTTTAAATAGGAAAATATATTTAGATTATTTTAGTAAAAATATTTTTAGAGATTAATTAAAACTTTTTATTTGCTAGATCGTGGCAGAGTACCAAAAATGCAAGATCGAAATGCAAAATTGCAAGAATTCTAGCAAAGAGTTGAATTGGTTTATTGCTGATTGATTGTCTAGAGTTTGTGCTTTGTGTTATAAGAGAGATAATGCTTAAAAAATACAAAAGAATTTCTCCTTAGCTTCAGTTGGTCATCAACTACCAATCCTTTCTTATCTTGCAAATTCTTAAGATTTGCTAGGATCTTCCTTGACTCAATCCATCAGCAAGAACTCTCACCATACCATTTCTTGATCCGACTAACTTGCCATTTTTAATTGGGTTGCGTATAGATAGGCTCTTGACATAGACTTTTTTTTAGCCTATGCGCTCATATTATCCTTTTGTTGGACTTGGGCATTTGTTTTTATTGGGGCCCAATTAATTATTTCAGAGCCTGAATAATTCTGTGTCGTACATAAGGTATTTGCTTTTAAATTTTATCAATTTAGTATTCATCTCCTTTCATTAATTCAGGTCTATCAAGCAAGTCTTTTTAAAGTCAATTAAATTAAATGAGGTACATTAGGTTGGATCAAAGAGGGCTTTCAAATTCTGGTATGACAATGGATATCGCTTGAGATCAAATATACGACTAAAATCATTGGAAAATTCCGTCAAAAACATTGTGAAATATAAGTTAATAAAGGACTTGAGGCTATAAATGGTCATTTCTAATAGCTTAGAATTATAAATGCGTACTTTGTTCATTTTATAGTTGGGAATATTTATAAAAAAGGTGATGACATGAACCTATCGTCTAACTTTTATAATACAATAGAATAATACTGTATATACATCATCGATTATTTAAATAGTAAACTATTTTTAAATATAAATAGGACATACTCAACATCAAGCTAAAATAGAGAATACAAGAAAATTAGTGACAATTGAAGGAAAAATACTCACATGTTGCAGATTGGGTTAGCCAACATGCTCACACCTAAATGTCTCACGTCACATGACTCGAAGGAAAGTGGTGGATCACAGTTCTCTTCTCACCGCGAGAAAAACATATGTAAGACGTTATACGCCGAGTTTAGGCTAATTACTTCCTTTTGTGCAAGATATTAATTGAGCCATGTATTATGTTATTCAGATGTGGAAGTAGGTGGAGGTAGCATATTAACATCAAAATCCATTAAAAGACAACTAGCTAGTTAGTTTAATTAACACCACATTAATTTCAACTGCATGTTCCGTGCACTAATTAGTCTATCCACACACACACACACACACACACAGAGGGAGG
>JACGDI010005283.1:436850-470789 GCA_014898725.1 Jacaranda copaia | reverse complement strand
GTTTTTTTTTTTTTTTTGGTTTAGAACAAAACATGTTGGATACGAACTTGACCAGGAAAAAAAAAATTGAATTGTATATCGAATCAACCCACTAAATATGAAAAATGGGATAGATGACATTCTTGTATCAAGCACCTATCCCAACCCAACCAAAATCTAGTAAACCCACCTAATTAACACCTTTAAACAATATCACCCTCACCCCTATATATATATATATATATATATGAGATTTGGAGTTCAAACTTCAACAATCTCTAAGTGCACATTTATGTATGAATAAATAAATAGATAAAAAAAATATTCTTTCAATTTTTTTATTATCAACACATAATGTATACTAAAAATTCATTATTATTCAAACTACAAATCTCAAATATACAAGTATAATGATAATCGTACTAAATTAATAAGTGCCATTTCAAAAAATAAATACTATAAATCAATGTTTTCAAAATTGAATTGGACAAAGAACCGGCGACATTACTAGTTACTGATTCAACCGATTCGATCGGTTCAACTACTGGTTCGACCGGTATGACGCAATAATTATATTTAATTTTATAAATTTATATAATATTTTAATATTAACAAAAAATAAGACTTTCAATGATATAGAAATAATATTATTTGAAAAAATCTTAACTTATTTATTTTTAAATACACTTTTTAAAAGACAAAAAATATTATTTCACAATTAGTTAACTATAAATAAATAAAAAATAATATTTCATATTAATTTAAGTAATAATTCATTTCAAAATTCAACTTTGAGTAAAAATAAATTCTTTTACGCTAAATATTCAATATAATTTAAGAGAGATTAAACAAAATAAAACAACAAATTAAATATAAATATTTATATATAACTACTATTTTATTAAATTTCAAGAAAATAAATTTATATTTCAAAAAATTGCATGTTCAAAATCTTGAATCAGCATCTTTCAACTTATAGTTTTTTTTTTTTACATTTTTCATTTTTTTTAAAAATTTAATTTTTAAATTTTCAAAGAAAAAAATAAAAGTGTCAAAAATCAATCAAACTGATATCAATTCGATTGATTTTTAATTGATTTTAATTAATTGAATCAGTCATCAATTTTTATAATTGAATCAAATCGGATTTGGTTCCGATCACCGATCAGATCGGATCACGCAAACACTGCTATAGACATTCAAGTGCAATTTAGTACTATAAAGTGGGGTCCGTAGTTAAGTAGGCATAACTCTAACCAAGAAATTGTGCCGTGCCAAATGCATGTAAGCCTCGGTCTCGACAAAAGTGGAATAGGAATATTTATACTTCGTACGGTGTTTTACGCGGGCTTTGGTTCAATCCCTTCTAATACCTATTTTTATACGAAAAAAAAAGCAAGAAAGAAAGAAAGAAAGACATAATAAATGTACAAATAATCGAAGCCAAGGCATTTAATTCATAATAACTTTACGGACATTTGAATGATGAATGAAGGACCAAGCATCACCAGTGTCATAATGGTTAAAAATTATATATGTTACTCAAATTTTTAAATTAACTTTTCTGGATTTTTTTAATTTTCAATTATGACTCGTTCGATTTGATAAAATACTTATCATCATATTTAGATAAATTGAAATTTTGACAAAAAATTCTAATTTTAAAAAGTTGCAAGCCTAAGTACGTAAATGCTTTTTGTAAGTATTTATTTTGTATTTTATATTATAAATAAATATTAAATACGTTAAAGACTTTATAAAATATATTCAATCATTAATTATATATATACACACTTACAAGTGCGTTCATGAAATAAAATATACATAATTGAATCCGGAGAGCCTCAAATGTAGGTTACATGCTAGCTAAGTAGGTGGTATGATCACGTGATATGTCCAATAAAAAAAGAAGGGCTTATTCGAGTTGACTTGCATTAGTTCCCCTAATATCAATTAGTGTGTCTATGATCATATTTAATTGTATTTTATTTATATGAGATTTTCTTATATAATCGACACAAATTCTTTACAATAAAATATCTCTAATTTTACAATAAATTATTGTTTTATATTAGAGATAATTACAACAGCATCCCTTAAAATGTGGTGTAAATATATTTAGACCTCCTTAAATTTTAAAAATTATATTTACCAATTTTTATTTTTTTTTGTGTATGTCATTCATCAACATCCAAAAACCCTAATTGAAAGTTCTAAATAATTAAATCACTCTTAATAATTAAAAAAACACAAAAATATAAAAAATTTAAAAGACAACTATCAATCTATATATCGATCTAAAAAAATATTTCATATATTACATATATATACACTCATATATATATCATATGTATATATATATAAATGTCAAGCCTATATAGTATATATAACTATAAACATACACACACATGTATATATACTTTGAGGAGTGGGGTGGAGGGGGGGTGTGGTCACCATGATGGCCTCTAGCTAGATTTGAATTTGATTAGATCTGGCCAATGCAAAAAATGAGCTGCCAACCATGGCTACCACGGCAATCATGGCCATGGTTGGTTGCCATGGGTAGGGTTGGAAGGTGTGGTGTGAAGGGGTGGTCATGGTCAGCTGCCATGGGTGGGTTTGGGGTTTGGAGGATGGATTGGGGAAGAAGAGAGAAAAAATTAAAAAATTATTTGATTTTAATGTAATTATTTAATATTTCTATAATTTTATTAATATCTAAAATGTGTAAATTTATAATGATTAATTTAAAATTGTCAAAAGTATGCAAATTTAAAAAATAACAAGTTTGTATTTTTTTTTGTAATAAATTTTTTTATTGATCATTTTAGATATTTAAAATGCTAACCATTTATATATATCACATGTACTTAATTGATATATTTAAATTGCATACATAATTTTTTTTCATTGATCTAAAAATGAAATGTATTAAAAGATATTAAAATATATTATATATGCAACTTAAAAATAATTTAATAAATAGGGATAGATTTATTTGCTTTCGTAAGGATATAAAGAAAAAATAATTTATAGAAAACTCAATTCAATAAGTTTAATATATATATATACATATAAAGGATTTAATTAATTGAAATCTAATTAAATAATAATAATTAAAAAAATTATTATATCTACGGTAATTATTATTTTAGTGCAATGCACCAATAACATACTATTAAAGTTTGCTTTAACAGTTTGTACACGTAGCATGTAAAATGTATTTTATTCATTGCCAACTAATGAAAAATTGAAGGGATACAATTTTACATTTTAAATTTAATAATTCATATTAAAAGTGTATTTACAATCTTTCACATAAAGTATGTGCAATAAGACTTACGCACCATGTTAGTCGACAGCAGTAACTGTTAACTCTTCGATTCGCGTACGTCCGCACTATACATATAGAAAGATGCACCTGTTGCGTAATAATTGCTCGCAACCTATCTTGTATCGAGATGTGAATTCTCTCTTCACAGAAATGTTTGCACCGAATGAGTGTTTTTTCCTCCGCCTGCTAGACTTGTCCGGAAACTAGGGTAGTGGTGCTGAGTTTGTTTTTTTTTTTCTTGTTTCCCTTTTTTTCTCCCCTTTTTTCCAATGAAAATTCTTCCATAAACTCAAGCGAGTAATTTTTCTTTACTTGCTAGGAAAGAAGGGAGGAGAAACAGTTCTCATATGTGTGCCAAGATAAAATTAAAGAATGACATATTTAAGTTAGTTTAAGTGTCTGCTTTTTATCCCCTTTTTCTTTAGGAATGGTTGCCCAATCATATTGATATTGTATGAAATTCGGCTCAAGATTCTTTTCAAAAATTATTAAATGGTGAGCTTCAACTTTAAGAGGGCACCTATATATAAACAGCATTCGAGTTAAAAGAAAACGAGTGATTTTGTACTTTTTTTTTTGTTGTGAAAGTTGGTATTTACACTAGTTAAGTCCTTGATGAGCCCAAACCTATTAAAATTATAGGACTCATCTTAAGTAGGCTTAGCTAGATAGACTTTGTGGCCCTTTTTTGTTAATTGTATTGGTCTTTTCTTCGACTTTTTTCTTTTATGCCTCTAAAGCCTTAATTGAGCATATTATCTAAGCATCCTCTACTTTCAAATGAAAATCACTTTTCTCAAATAAAAAGTAGTAGTAATCTACGGTGCACTCATAATTGTAATTACTTCTTATGAAGGATGTATAAATGTATTTAATCTAAACGGTTGAATTTGAAATGTGAAATCATAATCTCTCTTTTCGACAATTAGTTGGCAACACAACAAAATTCATTTAACCAACTATTTGTATAAGCAATTGATGGTGAATTTTGCTTGTACACTGAGGGTGCGTTATAGCAATATAGTTGCTACCAATAATAAATTTTTATTCATTTTGGGCTCCATCCCATTAAATAGCTCCACATATACTTTGGGTCCATTCAAGTCATTATTAAACCCATAATATATAGGATTGGCATATTTATATTTATTGCTTCTACATGTGTTATCTTTTAATTTCAATAAATATAATATTTTAATATCTTTCTATGTACTATTATTTTTAAATCAATGATAAAATGATTGAATCCTCAATATAAATGACAAATAATTACATACGATATACATTAAGATACTTAGGGCACGTTTGATTTTGCTTATTAGTCACGTTTGATAGGATCTATTAGCTACCATTAAATGTGATAATATAGTTTAATACTTTGTTTGAAATGTGAGATGTAAAGGAGGGTCGGCCAACTTTTTTTGCTTGGCCCAGCACTATAGACTGGATTACCTTCTAATCTAGTAGTGGCCTTGGGGGTGCAATAAAATAATCGTACCTTCTGGCTGATTGAATTTATTTTACATTCTCAAAATGTTAGAATTTTAGCATGTAAATAAATTAATTTATCTCGTTAAGAGATATTTTATTGTTAAAATTAATAAGATATTAAATGAGCAAATTAAGCTAAAGAGTTAGCTATGTGCTCAAATTATTAAAACATTGGAGTGAATGGATAATGTATAAAAATAATCCAAAAATTCTAACAATGATTATTCTATATAATTATTATTTGAATTATTTTAAATTTTGGGTTTTGGAGACCAAAATTAATTCTTCTAACAGTCATATCCAAATCGCTTAAAAGGTTGCAACCCATGTCTTTTAAAATTAAAAATAAAGGTCACAACATTTATTTAATCTGACGGAGTTAGGGACATGTCTTATAGAGATAGACATATGTCTTATAAGAATCAGCACTTTAGGCATATAAATAGAGGTGTTGTCTAGTGTAATTTTATAAGAAGAAATATACAAGCATTCTAGCTTTCTAGGAATTCATTCTCACGTACATACATACACATTTTTCATTACGCACAAGAGGTTCAAGTCAATTTGATTTGAAAGTTCAACCAATAGGATGCCACTTTTGGTTGTTCGGAGTCGTTGTATCTTGGGAGATTGTTCATCAGTAGTCCTCAGGAACTGGTGGGAGGCAAATAAAATCTTAAGGAAGCTATGCTTGTACAGGCCTCAACTCAATATTTATTTGGTTCTTAATTTTTTGCTTTCAGTTTAAATCCTTTACTAATTCTGAATTGTTTTATAATTTAGTCCAGTACATATCTGTTTTTATATTGATTGCTTAATCTTAAATTATGCTACTAAAATAAATAACAAACACGTATGCACTTAATATTCTAACATGCTTAAGGTGTTGTGTAGTCTCTCTATACATATAATTAAGTAGCGTATTAGTGTGTGCCTTGCAATCCTTGCACAATTCATAATTCTAAATTAACTCCAAACCTCTATTTTAGTTTTTAATAATTGATGGGATTACGTATTGCGTTTGGACTGTGTGAGAGGTTGTAATTAATAGGCGATTATTATGTTCCCTAAAAGCATCTTTTCTCTCCTTAAAATGTTGCTTCCACTATAAATCATTTATATTTACAATCTTAAGGTTTTAGTTTTGTTCCATTTACTTGTGTTTTCCACTTAATGTATGCCTAAAGTTTATATTGTATGGTAATAAAATTCTGCCTTGGGAACTTGTTTAACTTTATGTCCATCTCCTTGTTATCTAATCTATTGGTTAATTTACTGCCCAAGGAATAAATACCCTTCTCCACATTAATACATGCCTAGAGTTTATGTATTGAAAAATTAGTATACACTGTTTTAAAGTAGTAATAAATTTTTTCCTTAAAAAATCATTATCCCATTGGCTAATTTATTGTCCCACCATTTGTTCCCTGTTTAGTGTATTACTATAAGTTATACAAAATATATATGTGTTCAATTAGGTGGATCAATAATAATAGTTAAAAAGAAAAAGGTGAGACATCAACTTGCCATTTTGAAATTTTCTATGCGAAATTTAGTCCTTGGTACTAATGAGGAAAGTGTGTTGTTGTGGTTTTTGTTTTGAGTTTTAATGGGACTAATGAGGAAAGTGTGCCGATGCGGTTTCTGTTTTGAGTCTTAATGGGAATAATGAGGAAAGTCTAGATAAACATATATATGTATGCTCTATCTTGCGATCTAACTTTGGTTTCTTAATCAAAATCGGTTAAGAAATAATTTATGGTGATTTTGATAATCATTGGCTAGGCTACAATATTTTATATTATGAATATTATGCTCTAATTTAGAAAAAAGTGGAAGTCCTTTTGTTAATAACTTTTCACACTTCGAATCCTAGTATTCAATGTTAAGTTCTTAGTTTACTTTCTTAGAGCATTTCTGTTCAAATCTATATGCTCTGTTGTACAAAAAAAACCTTTTGTTTGGGAAGTTTTGTTTTAATTATTTAATAAGGGCTCTAGGTTTGATTTGTGATTACATTGTTGTTTTGCCATATTAAATATGACGTCAAATATTGAGGTAACTAATGTTGCAAGTATTGAATCCAACGTTAATGGTATTAGTAGTGGAGTTTGAACCATTCTAATTGCTTCTACACCTATTGTGGTGGGGCAAGTCCAGAAGCCAGAAAAATACAACGGGCATGAGGAGATGAATCCTGATGTTACTAAGTTGGACAAACTACCTGGTGACATAGGAGACATGAATTTGTTTGCAATTATTTCAAAGGTAAATTTAACTAAAAATCCCAATCAATGGTGGGTGAACATAGGGGCCACTCGACATGTGTGTACTGATAGAAATATGTTTACAACCAATAAAGAGGTTGAGGATGAAAACTTGTACATGGAAAATTCCTCAAGCTTCAAAGTTCATGGAGTTAGCAAAGTAATATTGAAAATGACCTTCAGAAAAGAGTTGACTCAACAATATGCTTCATGTGCCGAAGATTAAAAGAAATTTAGTATCAGGGCCAACGTTAAGTAGGAATGGACTTAAAATGGTCATTGAGTCCAACAAATATGTACTTCTAAAAAATGGAATACTTGTCAGTAACGGTTATTTATTCGATAGTTTTTTAAAATGAATATAATGACCATCATACCAAAAAAATAGACCATGTGTTGATGCTAAAAATAAAATCAACTCTTCCTACTTGGTTAAGTCATCTAATTTCTGGCATCATAAATTAGGGCATTTTAATTACAAGTCAATCTCTAAACTTGTAAACATTAGCCTCTTATCAAAATTAAATCTTGACTTAAAATCAAGATATGAAATTTGCATTAAGGCAAAAATGACTAGAATTCCTTTTAAGTCAATTCAGAAAAATAATGAACCATTAGATTTAATTCACACTTATATATGTTATTTAAAAATAGTGTAATCTAGAGGTGGAAAGAAATACTTTATAACATTTATAGATTATTGCACAAGATATTGTCATATTTATCTACTTTCTAGCAAAGATGAAGCTATTGAAGTATTTAAACATTAAAAAAATGAGGTTGAGAATCAAATTAGAAAAAAAATAAAAATACTCAAAAGTGATAGAGGTGTTGAATATGTCCACCCCTTTGAAGAGTTTTGCTTTGAACAAGGAATAACCCATGAAGTAGTAGAACCATATGCACCACAATCAATGGCATTGCTAAGCACAAAAATTGAACTTTAAAGGAAAAGATGAATGCATTATTAACTAATGCAAAGGCACCTCCAAACATGTGGGGCTGCAAATCATTTACTCAACAAGACACCCCACAAGAAATTACAAAAAACACTATATAAGGCATGGAAAGGACACCCCCATCCTATCAATATCTTCGAATGTGGGGGTGTCTAGTTAAAGTAGGAGTGCCACATCCTAAAATGGTCAAAATAGGACCAAAGGCAATTGATGGTTTATTTATTAGTTACGCACAACATAGTACTACCCATCGATTCCTTATAAAAAAATCTGATATTGACAACATTCAAGTCAATACAACAATCAAGTCAAGGAATCCAATATTCTTTGAAGAAATATTCTCATGAAAAAATGAAGAAAGACAATTAATATTTAAAAGACTTTGAGAAGTTCAAAAGTCAAGCAAAGAGGACTTGGAATTGAGACATAGCAAAAGAGCTAGAACGGCTAAATCCTTTGGATCCGACTTCTTGACTTACATATTAGAAAGTGAACCGACGACACTTACAAAAGCAATGACCACTCCAAAAGCTCCATTATGGAAGGAAGTAGTAAATAGTGAAATAGACTCCATCATGTATAATCATACTTCAGAACTAGTAGACCTCATGTAAATAAACCTTTAGGGTGTAAATGGATTTTCAAGAGGAAAATGAAAGCTGATGATATGATAGATAAGTACAAGATGAGGTTAGTAGTCAAAGTAGTACTGACAAAAAAAATGTCTTGACTACTTTGATACGTACTCACTGGTGATTAGAATAACTTATATTCGATTATTAATTACCTTTACTGCTATTAATAGTCTCAAGATACATCAAATGGATGTAAAGATGGCATTTTTAAATGGTGATCTTGATGAGAAAATTTATACGGAACACCCTGCAGAGTTTGTGGTTCCATTCCAAGAGAAAAAAGTGTGTAAATTAATTAAATCTTTATATAATTTAAAACAAGCACCTAAACAATGGCATCTTAAATTTGATCATGTGGTGATAGCCAATGGCTTCAAGATTAATAAGTGTGACAAGTGTGTGCTAATACATCAACTGAATATGTCATTGTATGTTTATATGTAGAGGATATGTTAATTATGGGAAGTAACTGTCACATAATCAAAGAGACAAAGAAATTGTTAAGTCGTAATTTCGATATGAATATGAACCTTGCTAATGTCATACTTGGAATAAAAATTATAAGAACACCTGATGGGATAGCACTAACACAATCTCACTACATTGAGAAAGTGTTACAAAAGTTTCCAGATCCCACTAGTAGCCTGATGAAAACATCGATAGATGTAAACCAATAGCTTACCAAGAACAAAGGTAAAGGAAAGGCTCAAGTGGAGTATGGATGTATAATTGGAAACCTCATATATATAATGAATTGCACGAGGCCAGACATTGCATATATAGTTGGTAAACTAAGTAGATATACAAGCAACCCAGGACAAGAGCATTGAAATGCTATTGTCATAGTACTAAAGTACTTAAAACTCACCACGAAGTATGGGTTGTACTATACCAAATATCCAGCTATAATTGAGGGATATAGCGATACCAATTAGATATCTGACTTAGATGAGTCTAGGTCCACTAATGGATATGTGTTCACTCTAAGTGGAGCTGCCATATAGTGGAAATCCTTGAGGCAAACTTGCATAGCAAGATCAATGATGGAATTGGAGTTCATCACATTGGATAAAGTAAGCGAGGAAGCAAAATGGTTATGCCAATTTTTGGAAGATATTCCAAATTGGACAAAACCTATGCCAACAATTGGAATCCACTGTGATAGCCAATCTACCATCAGAAGGGCACAAAGTAGTATGTACAATAGCAAGTCTCAACACATACGAAGGAGACTTAACACCGTTAGACAACTGCTCTCTAGTAGAGTTACCTTAATCGACTATGTAAAGTCTAACCAAAAGTATAAATAGAGAGCAAGTGAATAAATCATCAGGGATAATGGGTTTGATGCCTTTAAATAACTAAGTCACCATAATGGGAACCCTACCTATGTGATTGGAGATCCTATGAAGTAGGTTCAAAGGGAAAAACAAGTTATACAACTGTAACTCAATGTAAAAGCACTATAGGGGGGCCACAACCCTCTAGCCTATTCCGTTGATAAGAAAATAATGCATCCTACAAAAGTTCTAGGTTAAGGATTGCATGTAATAACACTCATGTCTCAACATTTCGAGTGGAGGTGCAACAGGAACCTATTAATGAGAAGTCACCTATGTGAGTAGGGATTGGGTCGATCGTATGAGAATTTTTAAAGCTAAATTCTCAAAGTAGGGCTTATGAATACCAAGAATTGTTCAAGACTGAAATGAACACAACAGTTAAACCATAAAACTGACTATTGAGTGATGTTGTGTGTAGTGCTATTATTTTGGTGTACACAAAAGTCAAACAATTCAAAACATCATGTTCACTAGTTGGCAAGTGCATCCGATAGTGCTCACTAAGGAATGTTCAAAGCCAAAAGCTACTTCTCCCAATGCAATATCACTTGAGCTAAACCTTTATCGTGCAATTGCATTCATGAGCATATCTGTCAGACTATTTGTTCATTCATGTGGGGGATTTTTAGAATTTTAACATGTAAATAAATTAATTTATCTCATTGATGAGATATTTTAGTACCAAAATTAATGAAATATTAAATGAGCAAATTGAGCTAAAGAGTTAGCTATTTACTAAAATTATTAAGATGTGGGAATGAGTGGATAATGTATAAAAATAATCCAAAAATTCTAATAATTATTATTTAAATTATTTTAAATTTTGAGTTTTGGAGATCAAAATTAATTCTTCCAATAGTCATATCCAAATCGCTCAAAAGGTTGCAACCCATGTATTTTAAAATTAAAAATAAAGGCCATAATCTTTATTTAGTCTAACTGAGTTAGGGATATGTCTTATAGGGATAGGCACATATCTTATAGGAATAGGCACTTTAGTCTTATAAATAGAGGTGTTGTCTAGTATTATTTTATAAGAAAAAAATACACAAGCATTCTAATTCTCTAGGCATTCATTCTCACATACATACATACACATTTTTCATTAAGCACAAGATGTTCAAGTCAGTTTGGCTTAGAGGTTCAACCAATAGGAGTGTCGCCTTTGGTTGTTCAAAGTTATTGTATCTTGGGAGGTTTTCGTCATTAGTCCTCGGCACCGGTGGGAGGTGAATAAAACCTTAAGAAAGTTGTGCTCATTATCACAGACTTGCCCATTACAAGCTGCCGTGCGGCACTTGGCTCCTCGTTCACCCCTTACAACACTAATTAAGTCAGCCTTACCCTATTGCAAATGCACAAGTGTTGTATGTGCTAAGTGAATTAGCCAAACGTTAAGTACAAGAGAAACTTGAGAGCGGAAATCAAAGAGGCTTTATATTACTTAAACTCTACTTAATTTCTACTTCTTACAACTTTTCTACTTCTCTCTACTTCTTTCTACTTTCTACTTCTGCTTGGTCATTTACAAATGAGCTCCTAGCCTATTTACACAAGTTTTCTCTAAAATCAATGGTGGAGAATGACTCAATCCAATGGTCTATATTACATATCTAGAAGTTTCCCTAAGATTAGAATTTTTTAGAACCTACTCTAGAAAATTCTACACAACTTTTACAAGTTTCTACAACTTTCTACACATATGTACAAGTTTCTGCAAGGTTTCAGAGTCTTCAGGATCAACATTAACCTCTTTCATCCTGATTCCTTGCATGTCTTTAGCTGGGGTGTAGCATCCTCCCCCACCAAAGTTAGTGATGCCCTCATCAATTGAACTCTCTAAGTTGGTCTTGGAAATGCCATAAGTCTTCCTTAGTCTCCTAGGTTACCTTAGACTCGGGTAGTCTCTTCCACTTGATCAAGTACTGCATACTAGGTGGGATGCCTCGTCGTCTTAGAACTTTTGACGTCAAGACTTCCTCCACTTCTTTTTCATATAACTTCATCATAGATGGAGGTGCTCAATGTGATACCCCTCAATTTAAGTCTTTCTTGTCCCCTTTGTATAGCTTAAGCATACTTACGTGGAAGACTGGTGAATCTTCAAACTACTTGGTAAGTCTAGTCAATACGAGACCTTGCCTACCCATGCCACAATCTCAAACAGCCCCTCATACTTGCAGACCAAGCCTTTATGTAACCCTCGCAATACCTTGAACTGTTGTGGTAACAGCTTCACTATGACTTGGTCATTATTCTTGAACTTCCTCGGCGCTGTCTCTTATCGGTCCACTTTTTCATCTTCTTACGAGTTTTCTCCAAACTTAAACATGCTAAGTCAGCATATTTCTTCCATGACCTAGCCATCTTTGTCACTCCAGGAATCTTTCCATCAACTGATGTTGCCAGTATGTGCGGCGTGTAAGGTTGTTATCGTATTGCAAGTTCAAACAGACTCCATCTTGTGGCCTCACTTTGTTGCAAGTTGTAGAAAAATTGTGCCATATCCAATAGCTTAGCTTAATCCCTTTGGTTGGCACTCACAAAGTGCCTTAGGTAACACTTCAATAATGTATTGACCCATTCAGTCTACCCATCAATCTATGAGTGAAAACTCATAGAAAAGCATAGCTCCATCCCGAGCATTTTAAACAACTCTAACCACATCTTATCCATGAAGTGGGGGTCCCAATCACTAATAATACTCCTTGGTAGCCCCCAATACTTCACCACATTCTTGAAGAATGCCAGTGCTGCCTCTTCTATTGTGCAATCCCTCGAACATAGTATAAAGGTCCAGTACTTGGAAAACCTATCTACCACGACCATGATCGATCCGAATCCCTTAGACTTTAGCTGGGCACTTATAAAGTCCGTGGAAATTGATTCCCATGGATGCTCAAGAACTGGTAATGCCTCAAGTAACCCTACGAGTTGTTTATTCTCACCTTTGTCATGTTGACACATGAGGCACGTCCATATGTATACCTCGACTTCATCCCTCATTTGGGGCCAAACGTACACCGTCTCAAGTAGCACTAAAGTTCTCTTTTAGCCTAGGTGTCCTGCCCATTTGGTGTCATGGCATTCTCGAATAAGCTCCCACCTCAAGTTTTTCCACTTCAGCATGTACAAACATCGCCCCTTGGTGTAGAGTAGCCTATCTTTTACCTAGAACTGCCATGTCTTCCCTTCCTCAGCTAATCTCCTTAGCTCTCTAGCTATGGGGTCATTCTCCAATCCTTGCTTGATTATGTCTACCACGATCTCTTTGGCTAGACTCATGGCTGTTAGTCCTATCTTTTAGCTTGGGGGATTTGTCTCATCGGGCTTGTACTCCTTCTTCTCAAGTAGTGCATCATCCCCTTATGCCCCATTCATTGGTACCGACATCTCCATATTTTCCGAGCACATTGGCTCATTTTTCTTAACCCCCTTAGCTAATTCTATAGCTGACAATTAGGGCATCTTGTCGTTCCTTCTAGGTGCACTCGTTATGAGTACCATGCACATTACTTCTTTATCCAATATGCGCACTAAGTTAAAGTAAGGCATAAGGATAGCGATTACCTTAAGTAGGAAGTCCATCCTTAGTACAACCTTATAGTCATCCATTAGTGCTACCAAGAAGTCCACTTGACTCTTCCAAAGGCCCAACATCATGTCCATGCCCTTAGTAGTGCCGTTGAGTGGTTTGACATTCGTGTTCGCCATATTGAGCCAACTGCCCCCTTTCATGATGTGTAGACCCAACCGTTTTACCTCTTGTTTATCCACAAAGTTGTGTGTTGCCCCTGTGTCCACCATCACCTTGCCCGGCTTGCCATTAATGCTAGCTTCTATGTATAATAACCCCTTGCTTGATGTTATGGGTACCACCTTGGCATTGAGGGTGTTCAGCACTTGTAGCAATTCAATATAGCTTGCACCTTGTTCTGGGCTACTCATTGCTACCTCATGCCCCTTGATGATAGCCAATAAAGAACTCAACTTTAGGTAGGTTTTCATCGCATGCAGTTACTTGCACATATAGCAACTGCCCTTTAGCATAAATGCTTTCTTCTTGTCCTCATAGTCTTTCCATCCGAACGAGGACTTGTCATGACCACCCCTGTGGTTCTTCTTCTCCCCCCTACAATTAGCTAAGTTTCTTCTCTCATTCTTCGGCTTGTTAGGGTTAACATTTCTTCGGTACTCAGTAAGTGACTCAGCCACAGCAATAGCCTCATCTAATATCATCACGCTCCTCCATTACAGCTCTTGCCTTGCCCAACTTTAGAGGTCATCAATGAAGTAGAACATCAAGTCCTCCTTTGCTATGTTGGGTAGTTGGAGCATCAATGTCGTGAACTCTTTCACATACTCTGAAATGGTTGTTCACTGCTTCAACTCTCACAACTTCTTCCAAGCATCGTACACGATGTTGTTTGAGTAGAAGTGCTTCTGCAACTCCCATTTGAAGTCTTCTCAAGTATCAACCTGACTTGCACCTCTTTCAATGTTGGCTTGCTTTCTTCACCACCATAATGCCGCAACACTAGTAAGGTAGAGAAAAGCAATTCACACCTTAGTTAGTTCATCATTAAGATTAAGACTTTCAAAATAGGTCTCCATTTACCATAAGAAGTTCTCAACCCCTTACACGTCCCTTTTCCCATCAAACATCTTAGGCTTTGGGTGGTCCACTCTCATAGTGACAACCCCTGTAGTAGTAGCCTCGCTAACGACCACCCGTCAACATAGTGTAATCTCCTCTCTCATCCCCTCGATACTTGCTTGGAGTGCTTGTGTGATGCCTCGGATCTCTTCATCCATATGGGTCAACCGTTCATCCACCTCAGCCTTTATCCATGCCATCTGTTTCTCTATTAAAGTGCCGACATCAAGGTAAGTCTGAAGGTCTCCCTTAAACATGTCAAGCTATTTGAGTACGTGCTCCTTTGATGCCTCGATGGTGTGCTCAACTCATTCCACCCTTTCACTTAACTCGCCAATAGCACCTTCCCAAGAAGCTCCCTCCGGAGTCCTACTCTGGTCCTGCTACTTCTTTTTGTTTTAGATTGACACATTCTCCCTACATCTCTCCTTGCTAATGACTAAAATATTGTCTTTGGCCATCTCAGTTTCTTCACAGCACCGCACCCAATTGGGCTCTGATACCACTTATCATGGGCTTGTCCCTTATAAGCTGCTATGTGGCACTTATCTCCTCATTTTGCGACAATAGCTAAGTCAACTTCACCCTATTGAAAATGCACAGATGTTGTATATGCTAAGTGAGTTAGCCAAGCATTAAGTACAAGAGAAACTTGAGAGAGGAAATCAAAGAGGCTTTATGTTACTTGAACTTTACTTGTTTACAATTTCTACTTATCACAACTTTTCTACTTCTCTCTACTTCTTTCTATTTTCTACTTCTACTTGGTTGTTTACAAATGAGCTCATAGCTTATTTATACAAGTCTCCTCCTGAATCGACGGTGGAGATCAACTCAATCCTATAATTTAGATTACGCACCTAGACGTTTCCCTAAGACTATAATATTCCAGAACTAACTTTAGAAAATTCTACACAACTCTTATAAGTTTCTACAATTTTCTACATAAATATACAAGTTTCTACAAGGTTTTGGAGTCTTCTGGATTAGTGTTAACCTCTTCCATCCCAATCCATTGCATGTCTTCAGCCGGGCTGTGATATATTGCGGGCCTCGAGTCGATATTTGTTTGGTCCTCAATTTTTTGCTTCCGATTTGAATCCTTTTCCAATTTTGAATTGTTTTATAATTTTCTCCTATACATGTTTGTTTTTATATTAATTGCTTAATCTTAAATTATGCTACTATAATAAATAAAATATATTGGTGCACACAATATTCCAACACAAAATTACTCTTACGTTTCGCATGCTATTTTTCAATATTGTCAATTTACATTTTCATTCTGTTCTTAGCAACTCAATCCGTATTCACTCCTCTCACCCGTACCCATCAATAGGAGCCCTAGTTTCTCATTCCTTAGCGTCATTCTTGTTTAAATCCATCCAAAGACGTGTGATTTCGCTAAGAAAAATCTGATTGTAATCTCCTTGCTTGCCCTCTTATTTTTTTAGAGATCTTCCTAGACTTCAAATATCTGATAAGTGAAAACATTTCTGGGAGTGACAGCTGAAAGTGCAAGAGGCCGATACTATAATGGCATGCTTGGTCGCTAAGAGCTCTTCCAAAATTGGTGTCTGAATGTTGTTGTAGTATTTAAGGATATTGCTTTTCTTTTTCGTCTTCTTCTGTCCCTTCTCTCTATGTACATGAACATGTTGTCAAAAGTAATGAATCGTGGAAAGAGGTTCTGAGAAGACTTACCTTATTCTTGAGTTTTCGCCTAGGAGGATTTCCCGTTCACCAGACCAGACGAAACACTGAGCTAAGGATTTCTACAGTATCCGAAAATGGGGGAAGACGATTTTATGTTTGACCATGAACTTGGACCCATTTTTTTTATCAAGGACTAAATAGTCATTTTGAAAATAGTAGACTCTATCAAACATTTAATTACAAATTATGAAAAATTTGTGTAATAGTTAATTTATACCTCAATATCCACTATTCAATAGGGTAATCACTTTTTTAATATCATTATGACCCACTATTACAATCTCAATTATTACTCAATCTCTAAATCAAATGTTGCCTTAAAAAATTATGTTAACAAGTTATTTCAAAAAAAGCGACAATTTATTCTCAATCAAAAGTTTTCAAATCAATTCAAAATTCTAGCTATATTATTATAATCTTTTATATTAATATATTGGCTCATATGAATTCAAATTTATATTTCAATATTATTTAGAGAATTTATTTTTATATTAATTAAATTCTATTGATAAAAATTAATTAAAAAAGTAAATAATAAATTATAAAATTGCCTTTTATTAAAAATGTATTCAAAAAATTTATATACTTACATATATAAATAAGCACATATATGTATGTATATTATACATTATATATCTAAATATTAAGATGCAAATGAGCATAGCCGAGCTAAGTTTTAACTACCTTTTTAGGTTCAAGCTTGAGCTCAATTCAAATGTATCAAGCTCGAGCTAAAAAAATTGAGTTTCGAGCTCAACGAACTCAAGATTCGGGCTCGGCTCGACTTGATTCATTAATCTCGAATTTATAATCAACTTATAGGCTTGAGTTCGGCTCAGGTTCGAGTTGGAAAAGTTCAATTATTTTATAAAAAAATTTCAAATTAGTATATTTTATCATATTTTTTTTATAAAATCAAGTTATATCAAAAGGTTAAATTATTTTTTAAAGAAATTAGAATCAGTATATTTTATTATATTTTGTATATATAAATATTTTTTTAAATAAAAAATATAGGCTCATGAGCTTGCGAACTAAATTATTTGACTCAAGTTGGGCTCGAAACTTACACGAGCTCGACTTGAACTCAGACACATTTTTAACCAGCTCGTCAAGCTTGCAAGCTGGCTAGATTCATTTGCATCCCTAATGAATACATATAATATATACACATATATATTTATAAATACAACCCCACCCAAATTCTCATGACCCCCAAATTATACAGCTATCATTAGGCTGCTAGCCATGACTGGTGGGTGCCCCAAGGAAGTGGGGTGCACTATTTAAAAAATCAAATCAGACCAACCAGTTGAATCAATCGGACTGTCAATCGGCTGGTGAACTGATCCGATTTTTGCAAAAAATAAAAAAAATAAAAAAATATATCATATTTTGTACAAACCGTTCAAACCGATTGGTCGGACTGTTGATCTATTGAACTAAATCAATTTTTTATTTAATTGTACAAACCGTTCAAACCGATTGGTCGGACTGTTGAACTATTGAACTAAATCAATTTTTTATTTAATTTTAATAAAATTATTTTTTTATTTTTTTTATTTTTTGGTCTAAATACAAAGTTTGAAGGTTAAGGTACACATCACAAACTATCTAAAAATCATAAATAAGCCTTAATTTAGAGTTTAGAATTTAGAATTAACTTACACACTTTCAATTTTAAACTTTAGACATGATATATTTAAATTATTGCGATCAATTATAATATGAATTGTGAAATTTGGATCGTAATATTGGACAATATCCTTTAAGCTCTTTGTGTTTTATATTTTTGTATTTTATTATTTTTTAAGTAATATATATTTTATAATTATGACGTCACGGTTCAATTACGGTCTAACCGACGGTTGAATCAGTGAATCGTGATAAGTTTTCTAGTTCAATGAACAGTCTGATTTTTTGAACACTGGTGGGGTGTATGGTTGCTGGTGGTGGTAGGGGGCTCCTAGTTTGGAAGAAAGAAGATATTTTTTGTTTTTTGTTTTAAATTTATTTATTTATTTGCTTTTTAATGGAAAATTAAATTTAATTAAGTTAAATTTATTTATTTATTAATATTATTAAGCATGTACTTGAAATTATTAAAATTATATTATTTGAAAGAATTTGTTTAAATTTTTAATGTTTTAATTTTTTTTGCTTACCAACTAAGTTTAGTTAAACTGTTTTAAATATGTCTATTTAATATTATTGAGTTTACAAGTTAAAATTATATTGTAGAATGATAGTTTTATATTTTTTTATTTTTTTAATTTTATATCTTAATTAATAAATAATTCAACTAAATTTATTTATATTATTTTGGGCATATTTATCATTTAACATTATAGAATATATAATTCAAAATTATGAAATTGTATTATTTAAGATAATAGATTTTATTTTTAATTTTATTGTTTAATTTTATCTTTTTTAGGGGAGAAATATTTACCAAGAATTAGATGTATTAAGATTTTAAAATACAAAAGAAATGGGTTGTATGTGACATTAACAATAATTTATTGTAAAATACATGTGTCATTTAATTTGAGGATATCTCATATGAGTGAAGCATAGTCTTACCTCATCTCAGACATCACCTAAAATTATGATTTCTATTTTCGATTTTTATTTTTAATTTCACCTTGCTAAGATGATTAATTTTATTTTTTGTTTTAACTTGCTTTGATTTGATTTTAATTAATTTAATGGTTAGTTAATTAATTAATTATTTTATATTTTTGTTATTTTAGGAGGTTGTGCTTTGCTAGTGACTTGCATCAACTATGAACTTTGGCTAGAATATATCATTCAAGTCTCGGAAACCCTTCCTATTTGCCATCAAGATAAGTTTGAAATGTGAGTCTTATACTCTCTTTTTATTCCTTTCTAACACTTACATTGGCTAGCACCTGGGGAAAAGACACTTCATGGAGTTATCTTTTGAGAAGAATCATTCCACTTACTAGAGAGAGAGTAGCGTGAGGAATCCAATCTAGAGGGGGAAATGTGAGGCAGCAATGAGAGAAGAGGGGCTAATCTGTACGAAGGTGGATTCAACACAAATGACGTCGGTGTTAGTCATAGGCCACCTATCTATAATTAAGGGCAGCCAAGAGCTACTTGTTCATGGACATAGGGCGGTAGCCCCAACTGCTTATTAAGCTTCTACTCTACAGCACTCGCTTTAGAGAAGTTATATCTTTTGAGACATAAAGTCAATCTCTCTAATGAGTTCGAGTTCGTGCTTCCTTCCCAGAGGATTGTCTCATGTTGCTCCATTTAAGTACTTCATTATTTTCAATGGATATTTTAATCGTGAGTTTTTCATTCATGTCGATTCGTTATTAGAAGTCATTGGTAGTTATGGGCTATGTTTGAGTCATTTTGCACCAAACTTGTTTACATACATTATAAGATTCATTCAGAGAGAGATTAGAAGGATTAGGAGCTCAATAAGGTGTTGAAGGAACGATACACTAAAGAAGTCGAGACTTGAAGGAAGTTTCTTAAGTCCTCCATAGGGAAGTCCTTTTTATCTTACATGTAATAGAGGGCAATGGAGGAGTTTAGGGATTTGATAAGTTTTTCATAACATTCGAGGTAGAGGCACCGTAACTTATGAGCAGACCATTTAAGACTAATGTTGCGTGCTTAACAGCATTGGGCAGGCTGGAGGACATGTTGTTTCTAAACCCTATTATTCCCATCAACTACCTTACAAGCTAATTGGAAGAGCTTCAAAGATAGGCCTTGGGGAAGTGGTAGAGGACATATTGTCGCAATTCCACAAAAGGATAAGTAAAAGCCATGTCAACACTTTGCCATTTCTATTGTGGATGTTTTTGCTTTTATTTTTCTTCGATTATATGTGATTATATATATTTTTGGTGCGGGAGTTGGGGGGAAAAATCTCTTTCGGTTGAGTGAAAAGAAGGCTATATCTCTAAGTGATACGCAGTGGTTTAAGTCAAATCTTGCAATGAAAATAAAGCATGTTAAGCTTGTTGAGATAGCCTTAACTAAAACCCTCAAATGTCTAAGTCAAGTGAGCATTTAGAAGGGTTAAAGAGCATAATAAGGGCCAAAATATATAAAGGTGCACACATACATCATTAACAAAGTGGGGGTCTATATAGTGTGAGACCTGACCTAATAATAGGATGTCACAATGACTAGCACCCCCTTTGAATAGTATGATTTATCCTATTTCAAAGAGGCAAGAGAGGTCTTTTAATAAGTGTCATCCAGCTTATATTTGGATAGCCTGGGGGTACAATAATAAATCTTCTGTATTAATTATGGTGGATATGGGTTGACAATGCATATAATATAGACAAAATGTTCGTTCCACCACATTAAACGCAAAGGTGATAGGTTGACCAAGGCCTAAAATGCATTAAATATGCTCAGGCACGCCAATTGCAAGCCCACTCGACCCACTAAGATTGGTTCTTTAGCTGCCCTAGAGCAATCATTCTCACTCACTCCTATGAGGTTGAATACGCAAGTGTGCACTATAAAAAATTGCATTTTAAATAACAAAATTATTGTAAAAAAAGTTTAATTTCGCCCAAGAACATGTTTATTGTAACAAAATATAAATATTGTTAGTAAAAACATATTATTTTATGACGATAAAGAAATGCCCCTCACAACAAATAGTATTTGATCACAAAACGGTCACTTTCTAGCAACAAATAGAAATTGTCATTATAGAAGGTAAAAATTTTTTAAGAAAAAGCTATTTTTAAGTGACAAAGAAGAATATTCATTACAAATGGTATTATATTGTCACAAAAAACTTTCTACTTTAGCGACAAATGTAAAACTTGTTACAATAAGGTTTACCATTTGAAAAATCATTAGTCTTTGATTAAAATTAGTAAAGGATACTTGAATTAGGTAATTCATGCCAAACCCAATGTAATACAAATAAGCTAATTTGCATGGTTATTTGAGGTAAATGGTTAGGTTCTCGTTAATTTTATTTATTCGATCAAATCGAAAATCTTCTCTCTTGATCAAAATAATTGGGTATTTTTAAATGAAAATAGCCAACTTTTAATAACACCAAAAAAAATAAAAACTATATATAAACCCTTTAGGTTTTAATTGTACTTGTTTAGTTTAGTTAATTGGGATTGATTAGTAACTCATACTACCTAACGTTCTAAATAGTGAATTTGATGAAATTGAAAACATTATAAGATATTTTTTATTTTCATATTCTCTTGACATTATTTAAACAAAAGAACTTAAAGAATTTGTATAAAAAAAATTTATATCCAAAAAATCCATGTAGATATTTTTAAACCAAAAATTTAATATTAATTTTTTTGACTAAAATATCAATAATTCTTAATTAAGGATTTATTGAATTGATGTTATAATATAAATTTTTTCCTTAGGTTGTTCAAATATAAGAGGATTCATTTTAGTAAATTAACTATTTTGAAAAAAATTTTGGACTATGATATTTATATATTTATAGTTTTCTCAACAAGAAATTTGTCACGTTAAATTAACTTTGGCATCTAATAATTTTCTTTGTGGTGATGATAGCTGCCCAATTTTCTTCTTCTTTTTCCTTTTTGTAATTTGTATAATTTGCTTCCTTTTGTTTTCTCATTCCAAGTTGTCTCCCTCTCTCTCTCTCTCTCTCTCTCCCACCTATAATTTTCGAATGGTGTCTCATAATTTCCCCTTTTTCTTTGGTTGATTTAATCTTTGGCTCCAAATTAGTGTCTCATTTAGTTAAGTAATCTCTATTCTCATATCTCCCTCATTTCTTCCATCTGCCACATATTTTAAGTTTGTCATATTTCTCTTTTTCAATTCATTTTAGTCCTATTTAATGTTTGTGGTGTCTTTTTTTGCTTTTATTTGGGATTAATAATCTTTCAAACTACTATGTAGGAATTGATTTCAATGGAAGGAGGTTTGGATTATTTCCAAGTTAGGGGTGTTGGGTTGTTTCTAAAAATAATTGAAAATTAGTTCTTGTACTTGGAGATAATAGAAAAGATTGTATTGATTTTTTTTCTTCTCCCTTGGTTGAAATGCATTGGTAACAATTAAGAATATTGTTTGTCATATTTTATGAGATTCATGGAGCAATAATTAACAATTATACAATTTTCTTGGCCTAAAAAAGAGATAGTGGCAAGAAATTTGAAAAAAAATCTGCATGCCTTTGTAAGGTCAACCTGGGGTAAAGGTGAATCCGAACAATACAACGTTGTCTCCTGGCCTATCTTATTAGTTGGGGGTTGACCTCATCATTATTCATTAATTAATGGGATTATGCAATGTGTAGCCTATACCCCCATCAACATGATTCTTAAGTCGACTCCATCAAGCCTAATGAGCTCTCCACTCATGATGCGATTTGGTGAGCTCTGTTTGGTTATGGTCAAGCCCTCGAAAGTTCTCCTTTATCATGAGTGGAAAGTTTTGAACAATAAAGACTTTGTTGCTAGTGTCAAAAGCACATTAGGAGGCGAACGAATGAGAGTGAGCAGCTTTTGCACAATTATTAGTCAATTAACAATAACTTTAGCCCATTGATGTGATTTAATCCTTATGTAAATGGCCTTTCTTCTCCCATTTCACACGTTTCCACATCCTATACCTAATCAAGCTTAAGAATTTTTGGTAAGTGTTCTTAGCACTTTTGCCTGCAATTCTCTTCCTGGCGACTTTCCATTCAACTAGTTAATTTCTCACATCACTACTTATTCTGTATAAGGTATCTCCTCATCCTCCTCCTTCTCCTTTTTTTTTTCTCCTTCTTTCTTTACTTCTTCATACTCTATATTCTTTGTTAGTTCTTCCTTTTCTTAGAGAACCTAGAACTACTTATCATCAAGTGCACTTAAGTTAGTTGTGTGCAAGTTTTGAATGTGGGGTGTACCTAACAATGAGGGAGTACAGTGGAGTGAGGTTTTTCAATATGGGTTGGTGAAGAGTTGACTAGATGATAGGGGTAAGTACAGGAGAGCACCTCAAGTAGTAGTGGATTAGATGACTCATTGACTAGCAAGAGGTAGTCAAGCTATGAGTAGAAGTTACATAAATAGGGCTGTCAAGGGCTCCCAATCACCTCTAGTCTTGAGAGAGATTGTTGACCCTCACTCATTGTATCATTAGGTCAAACTTACTCCTTAAGGAACTAAACACTTTCTGAGTAAAATATTATATCCCTTCTAAATTCTAGCTTATTCTTCTGAACCCGGCTGATTTAATGGATCAATTTCCCTAAGGTTATATCGCAATTCATGAGGTTATCTTAGAGCATAGTCTGAGATAACCTATTGCTCGTCCTTAGGGATGTAAGATCAGTTGAGCCAACTCATAAGCCTCATTAGCTAGTTCGATTATTGCTTAACTCAAGCTCAAGCTTTTTCGAGTTTGAGTTGAGTTTTATAATGAGCCAGGCTTGAATGCTAATTTAGTTATTCAAAAGCTCGTGACCACATTTTTTCTATTTTTAAATAATTTTTATATATTAACTAAATAATATTATATTAATAATTTATTTTTTCTATTTTTAAATATTTTATATATAATATTAAATAATTATTATATATTAATAATTAATATTTTGTTAAGCTAAGCTCGACTCAACTAATACTGAGCTCATAGCTCAAGCTCTTTTTTCTTACTTCGAGCTTAAGCTCGAGCCTTTAACAGAAAGCTCATTGAGCTCAAGCCTACAATTTTTATCGAACTCAACTAATTTACACTGCTACTCAACCCATTATCTAACTCCTAAAAGGGATAGGTGTCTATGCTACACATCTTCTCCCCAATTCCTTTTTCATTCTCTATAGTTTCATCATACTCATGCATATTTTAGACCATCCACTTTCTTTCACAAATTTTTGTAATTTATTCCATTGCCTAATCTCCAAAAGTTAGGGAATTCTATTGAGTTTAGATTCTATTACTTGATTGCCTATCCTTGAGGGAAGATTTTTGTCACTTCTTCTTCTTTATATGGGAAGAATTGGAAAAAAAAAATACTTTCTCTGTATTGATTACTGCAAGATCTTCATTCATTTCCATGTTCACTTTACCAAATTTTTTCTTCCTAAATGCTTGCTCTAAAACCATTGTTTCCAACAGGTTGGTCTCCTCTGCTACAATTTTCTCTTATCCTAGGCTTGGTGTCTACATAAGTTTGCTTTGTTCCTTGGCTCGCAAAACTTTATGTAGTCTTCTTCACTATGCTAGCGCAAAATTCCCTAACTATCCTCAAGTCTCCTACTGCTCTCTAGGATAGTTAAGGATAGGGAATTTCATTTTCATATAGTATATTGAGACAAACGACTAAAAATGATTCAAGGTTGGTCACCCTAAAATGATATTGTAAGTTAATGGGACCTTTACCACCAGGAATTTCACTATCTTTACAACAAGTTCTATATGAGTGCTTAAAGATAAAAGCAAATGAATTTCCCCATAACTTCCATTGTTTCCTTATTGAAGCCTACCAACAGGGTGTTAACCTTCTAAAGCTATGCTTCACCTATGCTTAGCTACATAAATGCATCATAGAATATGATATATGCTACGCTTTCATTGGTCACCAAGATCTTTTTCACCCACAGTTATCTAAACATATTGCGGTTGGTACCACCTCTTCTCGCCCCTAAGTCTCTCTTTGAAGATGATGTCAAACTATAGGAAGTGCATTTCACATACATAAAGAGATAGTTTATGTTAGTGGGCTTGCATTTACCTTGTGGTCCTCGCTAAGGTCTTTTGGTTATTGGTAGAGTTACCTCATGCAGTTTCCACAAAAATTACTAAGATGACAACCAATGTAAGTAGTTTATCGACCCCATGTTGGCATAATTCTCTTCAAGGCTCTACTTATGATTGTAGCATCTTTCGATAGTCTTTTGCATACTAAGTTCAAATTTGCTTTTTGGGATTATCTAGCCACTTGGCGACAAACTCTTTAATGTAGCCTTGTTGTATTAATCTGTTAATCTCTTCAAGTGTTAACATTCCTCCGTAGAGTGTTCAATGTCATGATGGAAAAAATATTACTTCTCTAAATTCTACTTCTTGTGATTGTCTACCACCTTTTTGGGCCTCTCCATTAAGCTTTGTAGGTAGCTACCATTAAGACCTCTACTTGTGATGCATTGAATAGAATGTACCTTGTGAAACTTGAAGGTGGGCTATGCCCGTAGTCTATTCATCTCCTATCTTCGATTGGATCCTCTTTGTCTTTTGCTTATATTTCAAATACAAGTTATTATCTTTTCAACACAGATGAACTTTTCAACCCAATAAGAAGCCCCTCTAAAGTAGTCGAAGGTTTGTTCAATATAGATTCCTTAAACTTTCTATGTCTTAAGCATTGTTGTTTGATCCTAAGCAAAAATTCTGGATTGAGATGGGGAATCTAATGTACCACTTAGATGAAGCAATTAATATATCTTACATGCCTTCCCTTTTCTTTTAGTTTATGGCGAACAAGTAGGCAATAGTTTTGCAGTACTTTCAACTGATAGAGAAGTTGTGAAGAAAACGTTGTGCTAACTGTCTCCACCCAACGATAAATCTAGTGGGTATCTGGTTAAACTATGCTAAGGTATGCTTGGTCAGCATCATGCCATAAGAAAGTGACTTTGCCAAGATGGCAGGGCAGAAAAGGTTATGCCTAGGGAAAGCGGTAGCTAAAGAAATATACTCATCACATGTAATCAAGGTTTGCTAAATAGAGGTTTATTTTAGTAATGGTTGGGTATCACTAGCATAGGTTGGCACAAAATGAGACTAGTGTCCACTTACTATGATAAAGAAAGAGTAACACCTTATCGTTCCTCTGGTCTTTACTTAATTCTCTTAAAGGATGAGGACACCTCTCGAATCCAGCAAGAGAATTGTGGCAACTCTTGTAAGTGATGTTATATGACATACTAAGCTGTTGCTTTCAGTATGACTCATGCAAAGGCATTTTCTAAATGCTATTAGGCCATCCATAGTGATTTGAAGAATTAATCCTTTAGGATGTGAAGCTTTTAGTTCAACTAAGGACTTCAACATTAAAGGTTCCTTGAGCACTTCTCAACTATTGGCGGAGGTTGTATCCCTACTCAGTTGCTCACAGTGTTCTCTTCTTGGGGTGTCATTTGGGCGTTAGAGTCCTCAAGCTTTGAATCTTATCTATATTCTTAGTATTTCATAAGTCAAAAAAGATTTTTCCACAACACCGCCAAAATGATGTTGCCAAAATTTGAATATGAGGATCTTTTCAAAAATAATGATGTTGTGGGTGTTGAAATAGTGCTCGTAGGCAATTAGATTGGCATATATCATTGCTCATGTAGAAAAATCTTCCTTGATTAATATTGTATAAATGGTTGTCTTTGTCTTATGCGTTTTTTATGTTCTTACCTTTGGTTGAAGCCCTAGAATCATACAAACCTTGGGGACTTGATCACATATATGATAATAATCATCAAAAAAATTTCTATAGTCATGATTTTGAAATTTTCCACATCTTAGAATCTTAGAAACAATGCATCTAAAATTCAAATAGGTTTGCACTAATGATGCATAATCTAAGAAGTTGGATATTATACCATTCCATGATTAATTTGTATACAAGACATAGATAAAAGAAGAAATAGGATTGGGATCCAAAATATAAAATCAAAAATAGGTAAAATATAACCAATCTACTCATATTCATGCTCCAAATAAGGTTTTAGGTATAGAAAAATTACTTTTGTAGATCAACACGAAGGAAATGAGAATAGCACTCCAATGAACACTTCAATAGACTATCTACATGCAGTAGAAGATGCCAACAGTTGGTCCCCTTCCCAAGCTCTAAAAATTAGCAAATTTGGCAGGCTACGTCATCAAAAATTCAATAAGTTGCTGCCAAAATTTCATTAAATTAGAAACTCCATGGTAACCCCAATATGCTCCCGAAAGTTGAAGTCCTCCAAGTGTAAGACCTCTAATAACAAAGTCCACATACTTTAGGCAAGCACTAAATCAACCTAACTTATGCTAGAACAAGTGAAGGAAAAGGTGAAAGGATACAACTACAAGGGGAAAAAGAAGAGGACAGAATTTAGTGTGAATCTTCAACACATAAATACCACACTTTTGGAGGGAAATGATGGGAGTACCAAAGTAACTGTTAGGTGGACGGCCAAGTGGCAATTTATAGAAGAGAGAACGGATGCTAGCTAGCATCACACCTCCCATGCTAGTAGGACAACTTGCCAACTTGCAAGTGCATTTGAATTTCACATGCATTTGCATTTAATTAACATTTGCATTTCATCTCACGAAATTAAATATTAATTAACTCTAATTCAAATTCAAGTTGACTCTTTCATTTGATTTCCCTTCAAAATTCAAACTCTCATTTTAATTAAATTAGCTCTTTAATTTAATTAAATTGACTTAACTCCTTAAATCAATTAACTTAACTCTTTAAATTAATCAATGTTAACTTAACTCTTTAAGTTAACTTGACTAATTAATTATCATGTGTCCCTAATTAAATTAACTCCTCAATTTAATTAGTTTAATTTAACTTCTTAAATTATTTTGATTAATTTAACACTTAAATTAATCAAGCCAAGATAACCAATTAAAATAGTCACTCATTCCTTTCTCAAATCGCCTAGGCTTGGATTTTCTAACTCCTTAGCAAATTCCTCCTATCAAAATAGGAGCTTCCTACAGGCTTTTGTGGATAACCCATTAGGTTCATCCATTCATTAAACATGAGCTTACAACTCATTGTGATATTTTGACTATTGAAGTATTCACATTAGTCTAAACTCCTTTAAAGTGATAACCCTTTCAATTAATTTCTTTCAATTAATTTTCATTAATCAAAAGGTACTCAATCTCCATGATCAATGTCTAGCAACAAACCCATGCAGCCTAACTAGTTTGATAAATGAATTTTGTCTTGATTAACCATTATAGTTTACACTTACCATGCAAATACGGTCTTTCCATCTCCTATCTCTTGGAAAAGGCCTAAGGCAACATATTTGCCAGCCACCTAATAGCCTTCATAACTATGTCTCTGCATCCAATGTTCAATTCCCCTTTATGACTTCAACTTTGGAAAACTCTTTTTCCAAATTATCATATTATGTTGCACTAGGATTTTTTGGAATTGATCATTATAAAATACATAAGATATGCATTTATCCATCACAATAACAAAGAGATGAATCCCATCTTAGATACTTAAGTTGCTCATACCCAATCTCAACCCCAAATGACACACTATGTGGTCGGAGAACAGTTAAAGCATAAGGTCATAAACACAAGGTTACCATAGATTCTTAGGTCTAAGAACTAATTATATGCACTATCATAAACTAGAGAACTTGCCACTACTAACTTCCACTATAGCTATCTAGTGAATTGTTTGGTTGGGTCTTCAGTGAACTTGTTCTTTAACAAGCACCTACTAATTTGCACCCACGTCTCACATAAATTGCTAATAAATGGAGCAATATCCAACCCCCTGAAATATGCATTGTTAGTTAAAGTCTATCCAAATCTTAGATGCTATATCTCTTAAGATCCTATAACTTGAAATATTTAAAATTATGACCATAGAGATTTATTTCATGATCACCGTCATATTCGTGACCAGGTCCCATAGTCTTGTATAATTTAGGGACTTCAACCAAATGCAAGTGAAGTATAATAACCATAAGATGAAAACATCTATTTAATAAAAATATCGTTCAATTAATATTGTATCACAAGTGAAATAATATTATACACCAATCTAATTGGTTGCAAGGCACTATTGCAATAATGGATACACGCTAGTGGGTGTTAGCTAGATAACAAGTTCATTGAAGACTCGCTTAGAGAATTCATACAATAGCTGAAGTGGCTTGTTGGTAATAGAAAATTCTCTAACTTACAATAGTGCATATAATTAGTTTTAAACTTGAGGTTCCACAATAACATTATGCGCAAGTTTTTGTGCTTTGATATTGGTTCCGACCACCTAATACGTGACAAAGGACTTATGTTAGGCATAAGCTTTCAAAATATAGAGATTGGTGAGTTCCAATAGAGGATCTGTTTCCTCATCTAAAAAATAAGTTGATCTCCTATATATTCTATAATGACCAATTTCGAAAAATCCTTGTATAAAGTGATATGATAATTTGGAATGGCATCTTCAAAGATGAGGTCATTTGGAAGTGCTCATTAAGAATAAATGCATAGTTATGAAAGCTATTAGCGAATTGACAAATATCTTATCCTAAGCCTCTTTAGGATATAGATCTACATTTGAATAGTAATCATAAGTGGAAAGGTTCGCAATAATTAATTCATCCAATTGATTAAACTTTATAGGCTTGTAGCTAGACATGGGCTATAGATATTGGGTGATCTTAAATTAATGAAAATCAATTCAAGAGGGATTAGTTAAAAGAAGTTTTAGTTTAATCAGAATATTGATATTCAATTAAATTACAAAGAATTATGAGCTCATGTCTAATTGATTGATAAACCTAATAAGTCACACATAAAACTTTGGACCACACTAGTGGACTTGAAAAAATTATCTAAAGAGTTAGATAATTGAAATGGTTAAAATTAGAGGATGTGAGTTGAGTGGCTTAATTGGTTACTATTACTTAATTAATTTAAGGATTTAAATAAATCAATTAATTTAAAGATTTAAATTGGACCTCTTAAATTAAAGAGTTAATTTAATTTGGCTCATGTGACAAATTAAATTGACCGTGCCAATTTAAAATGTTAAGTTTGACCAATTGAGTTAAAAGGCTAATTTGATTGGTGGAAGAAAGCTTTTATTTTTAGGAGAGAAGAATTAAATAAAAGAGTCTATTTAATAATGTAAGAATAATTAATTGACTAACTAAAATTGAAATTTTAATTAATGTAATTAAAATTCCAACTAGGATGTGAGTTGGCACACAAGTGATCTAGCAGAAAAAAGAATCGAGAGCATGATTAGTGTAACTAGATGCTCTATGTATTTTCATTACACATTATAAATAACCCCCTTAAGGACCATGTGGTTGGTTTGTACACACTCCCACCCTTTCATTTTATGTGACAAAATCTTCTTCCACACCCTCCTTTTAAACGAGCCATATCCTCTTTTCCAGATTGCTATTCCATCTTCTATTTCAAAGAACATATTTTCGCCACATGTGCAATTAATGGATGACACTTACAGAGAGAGTTAACGGAATCCCCCACATCTTTCATATGAAAATCTCATAGTTGCTTTCAACACAAAGAAGGAAATTGAGATTAAAATGGAAATTGGGAGAAATCATGGCCAATACCAAGAAGAAATGAAGAAAAAACAATCAGCAGTCAATCAACATTCCCCTTGGTGGCCGAGGTTAAGGGGAATTGCAGCAGTATCTCTTCGCATGACTTGTCGGAAACATTCGAGTTGCCAAAGATACAAATCTTCCACTCCACTAGTATCGTATCTTTCTGTGAGAAACCATTGACATCATTCTAGTAGTCAGAATGAGCTCATCCCCTCAATCGATTTTTTTTCAATCAAAAAACACGTTTTATTCTATGAAAATTTTCAAGTTCTATTCATATATTCATCACCCATTTGCCCTCTTTGTTGGTGTAAATCACCACAAGCAAACTATGGGTTTTTTTTTTTTTTTTTGGCAGCATTATTAGAAGATGAAACAGCTTCAACATTTATTTAGTTTTTTGATACTTTTACTAGAACCATGTCAAGAAAACAACCCAAAACTATTCCACAGATCAAGATGTAACAATGGCAAAAGCTTTAGCGACACAATGGCCTGCAATATCTCATCGCATATGCATTTGGCACATTTATCAAAATGCAGCAATTCATTTGAGTAGAGTACTTGCACCCTTTGTAGATTTTTCTAAAGACTTCAGTTCTTACATATATGATTATCATGAAAAGGAAGAGTTTCTAAATGCATGGCCGGAAACGTTAGAAAAATATGGGCTTCAAACTAATGAGTGGTAGGATAGGATGTTCATAGCTAGAGAACACCTCAATGTGCATTGTGCAGCTCTTCTCTAGAAAAGTAGTAGCATCTTTTTCATGACAGCACTGCGAATCCCTTTGTCTGACTTTACCCATAAGCAATTGTACTTAACAGGGAAAAAGTTATTTTCTCTATACTTTACGAGTCTTCCTCATAACAATCTGATAAGTATATCCTTGGCTTTTGAACAATTGTCTAATTGAAACCATAATTGCATCTCATGCTTGCTAAATATCTTTTCTTATATATGAACATTACTTAGAAAACTTAGTTGATTCGTAAGAGTTTATTTGATTAAATGCCCATAACCTCCTTGCTCAGAAGGCCAAGAGTTGCATCTAAATAGAATAAAGCTAACAAGTCTCACAACATAGAACTTGGACTACCCAGTAGCAAAATGCATCAAGATCTACCCAAGTATAAATGTCTATACACAATTAAGTTAAACAAAAGATTTGCCTTTGTATAAATTCTCATCAACCAATGAATATAACATATGCATTACAAAGCCGAAATTTTAGTAGGATGTTATCCAAAATAAAATTTCATTTTATTAGCTACATTTACATGACTCATTAGCCACATGTGATTTTTCCCAACTTTATTCACGTTTAATGGTAACCTCTTCGACACCAACACTGAAACTCCAACTCAAGGAGCAACTAACTCCACATTTCAGTGAAGTTAAAAGCTTTATCAACTTCTGTCTTCTTCAGCTAAGGACTAAGGAGTTTCATGAATAAAGAAAGTAAATCAAGGAACAACACAGAGTTGTGCTATACGTGTTTTCCCATTTGATGCATCATTATTTCTTTTACTGGTCTTATTGAAAGACAAGTTAAAGTGCTGCTTAATTCCATCAATGGGTTGATGAGATGCCTCACCAGAGGTCCTTTTGGTCTTCCCTAAAAAATGTAGAGAATCTGATTCTCGCCAAGGTGACTGAACATCTGTTGCAATGTTGTAACAATTATAATAGAGGATTTAGAAACAAGATACTAAACAACTCTTTCCACCAAACATGCTTTAGATACAAAAGAATTTGGACAAAGAGTTCGTATTGATGAAAAAAAGGTGCGGAGCAGGAAGCTAGTTGGTGGCAATTGAAGCTTGAAGATTGGAGTCTTCTTGTTTTATTGAAGATATAAAATAAATGTTTTTCATCCTTGAATCCAATTTTAGTAGCATAAGTAGATCCTTGCATTTACCATAACCTTCAATGAGTTTCTATTTCAAGAACACGCTTGTCTTAAGAGAGTATTTTAATAATTAAAATGTCATTGGATGTCATTTGATGGTACTTGATACAATATAGTTTATAAAGCTCCATTCATAAATGCAAACACACCCCTAGAGTATAAGTGGGATTTATCAATCTTTAGGCTCATTCTTTTATCTAACATTATTTGAAAATATTTTTAATTATTTTCTTTGAGTGAGATTTATACATATAATGTATTGTTAGATTATATGTATAAATCAATGATTTTCCTTGATTTACACATATGAGTGAGATTTTCTTTTCGTATCCATGATCATTTTTCTAATGAATTATAATGAAAAACATGGTGAATGAAGAAAATAATTGGAAAGGCATCAATGTGAGCATAAAGTAATAGGAAATAAGGAGAAAACTGACAAAAGGTAGATATATTTTAATTGATTATAATCCTAAGGACCAAATATTTCCAAATTAGCATGAATGAAAAGTTATTAATAATTTTTTGCATGACAAACAAAACACTAAGAGACGATAGGATTTTTTTTAACAAAAATTCTTTAATAACTAAATCAAAATTTAATTATAAAATATGATAATAACCAACCGTAATTATAAGAACCCCAAACTTTTGTATAATAATGTAACTTTGCTATAAGTGCAAATTTGTCTGTAATAAATTAAATTATAAGATGAAAATAATCTATACAAATAAAATGAAGTTTAAACTTATCAATTGTGGATTCAATCTTTAATCTAATCCTTTGATTCTTTCCTTTCAAATATGATCTTGAAATTTGATGGGTTTAGCGATGAATGCATTAAATATCGTGGATCTCCTTGAATTTGATTTCAAATAACGCTAATTCAAGGATTTTGCATCTTAATTTCGAATCAAATGCCAAAATATGATGAGCTCTATGAAGACTGTCTTGAATACTATGAATCTCCTTAAATTTGATTTTTAAAAAAATAATACTAATTCGAGGGTTTCACACCTTAATCTCAAAATAAATGCTAAAAATATGAGCTCCATGAAGTACGTCTTGAATAATGAGGATCTTCTTGAATTTGCTAGAGAGAATTACTGGACTTTTTCAAAGTTTATCTCACTTACTAGTACTTGTATTGTGTCAAATGAGCTGTGATCACCCCTTTATATAGGTGCTTGGTGGGAGATCCCAAATAATCTTGAACTTCTTTGATAGTGATATGGGATAGCCCAACAAGCCCAAGAGGCCCCTTTTTTACAAACCAGACAGCTCACAAAGCCTAATGTGAAA